>VXAX01007754.1:1827040-1878719 GCA_013399835.1 Leptocoma aspasia | reverse complement strand
AAAAAAAAGAAAAATCAACACCAAATGTTTGTCCATCCATTTTGTTTTAGTATGGACACTTTGGCAGCTGGAAATAGAAAAGATCACTAAAGCAGTTTACACGACTGGGTGAATGCCACAGGCAGTGGGTTATGCAGTCACACACCGGGATCTGTGCAGGGTAATTAAGAGATTTGGAAGGTTTTGTTCTGATTAGTATTGATATCAACACTTCACAATTAAACTCGAAAATTAAGGAAAATTGAGTCCAGTAATACCCAAATATTGCATGATTACTTATTGGCTTTAAAGCTTGCTTTCTATAGAAAACAAAGGTTTCCTTGGTGTCCTGTAAAGATTTTTCTGTGCTTCCTACAAGCTGAAGTTTAGTATAGATTTTATTTTAATGAAATTGTCCCTGAAAATTCAAATTATTCTTCCATCATTGGAGACCTGTTGTCAATATACTACCAGAAGTGCATAACAGGGAAATAAATCCCCAGCTGTTGCATTTAAAAATAAGATAATCTGAAGTTTTCACGTCAGAGATTAGAAGATGCTAGCCTAAGTGCAGTATTTAGCTGTGCAGTGGGCTGGAATTTGGAGATGAAAGGATGGCTACTGTGGAGCCAGTTGGCTCCTGTGTCTGGGTGTGAGTAGTTTCAATCATGTTTTTATAATTTAATGTACTAATCTGTCTACAAAAAAACCATGTTTTTAATCTTCCCAGTTCTGTTCCATGCAGCTGGTATTGAAAGAGAGCTACGGAAATGTTGCCCCAGTAGCAGTTTTATTTGCTGCTGTGGTCACTTGTGGGAGGTTTTTCTTCTGGAGTTTTTGTTTGTTTGATACCAGCATGACTGGGGGTGTTGTGGAGTTTTAAACAATCACCTTAGCTCTGCCTTTGCCCGTGGACTCCGTATCTCAGCCTAAATCAAAGAGAAGCTCTGGTGGAAAGAGCCAAAAGGAAGAATAGATGGAGAAAATAACAGAAGGTGAGTATCATAGCAACTGATACCATCTTCAACAAAGTACAGTTATAATAAATTACTAATACATAGTATTTAAAACAAAAGAACTTAGAACATAAAGCGTAGGTCAATCTGACCTATAGTAGGAAGGTAGACAGCCAAATTTAATTTTTAAATGGACAAAGAGCATTTGAGTGTGGGTCAAGAATTCCCATAAACCTCCACTTTTAATTATGAGTCCATGAAGAAAAACATCTTTGTCTCTCAGTTGTGGAAATACAAGCATCAGTTACTAAATTAATGACTGGAAGTGGCACTTGGTGCTATGGTTTGCTTGGCATGGTGGTGTTTGGCCAACAGTTGGACTTGATGGTATTTGAGGTCTTCTCCAACTTAACTGATTCTGTGAAATTTGTTGCAGTTCATTGGTCTGAAAGCTAATAGATGCACACACTGGCAATTTGCTTAGTAGCTTATCATTTACTGCCACTTTTTAAATTTAGGATGTGATCTTCCATTGTATTTAATCTGCTTGCACCATGGATGACAAATTTTTTTTCCTCAAGGACAATCCCTTATAATCATAAAATGGTTTTACTGAAATTGTGACATGAAGAGAACACACAAAACAGTAAGAATTTTAAATTCTAGAATTTGGCTATTTATTTATTGTCATTCTTGGAAAAAATACACTTTTTTAGCTCATCATATTTCACTCCAAATACAGAATGGACTCTGTAACAACTTTGACTCTTCAGATCTCTCTTCACATGATACATAACATGGGAAATTATTTCTTTTCCTTCTCAGAATAATATTACAGGGAAATACAGTGCAGCTTGTTTCTTGTAAGCCTTGGGAAATTGTTCTGGCAGGGAAGAGTTTACAACATTCACATCACACAAGAGTGTCTGCTGATTTTGTATGTTCAGCTTGAGAAAACCAAGTGGAAATTCTTGGAGATGTTACCTTGCCATTCTTTCAGCTGAAATCAAGAGTGGCAAGTGGCTAAATCTCACCTTTGTTTTGCCTCAGTTAACTTGGTCCTGCAACACATGGATTTCAGGCTGGTGGTTTTGCTGCTGTAAGAAAAAAAAAAAGAGTGAAAAATAGAAAACAGAGTCTTCCTAGCTGAAAACTAAAAATCTAAGAAAGTTCTGCAAGCACTTACAAATGCAGGAATGAGGAAGTGGTTTGTGTGGAAAAGCAGGATGCTTGCATGCACAGCGTGGTACACAGGCAGCACACCTTGTCTGGACCTGCTGGCATGGCAGGTGCCCATTGGGAAGTAAAAATACCTCATTTCCTGGCAGTGCTTTCCCATAAACTGCCTGGCTCTCACAAGGTGAACAGCTAATTTGCCCTCATTAGTTCAGATGACTCCACCAGCTTTATAAAGGCATGAAGCAAAGTGTGTTTTACTTCCAACAGGATGCTCTAAGCTACAGAAAGAAATATTCTGTTTCTTCACAAGGAAAGCATTTAGAAAACAAATGGAAAAGAAGTGATGTTCTCACTTTGTGTTTGACTTGGACTCTAGCTTGAATAGGCTGGAAGGGATGTGCTTTGTGAAAAGAGTGTATTAGAGAAGATAAAATCATTTGAAGAAATGTCAGCTGGGACTTCTGTGCAGAAGAAAAATCTATGCCACAATCCTCCCTTTCCTTCCTAGAGATGTTTTCTATGGTGTGAAAGTGGAAGCAGAGCTGTCCCCAAAGGTCATGGAAAGCAAAAGGAAATATTTTCTTAATGAAAAGGGCAGTGCTTTTCTTAAATTTTCCTTCACTGGCCTGATTTTATGTGAACCAACTCTGAGTACCAGACAGTAAAAGTAGCATCTCAGAAAGGTTTTATTTGATATAAAATATCTGCCTCTTCTTTAACAACAAAGTCCTGCAGATGTTAAATCTTTTGGCAAAATCATACCTAATTCATCATTATATAACACAGTAAAATCATTCTAAAAGTGCAAAGTATGACATGTATAAGCTTCCCTTGGCTAAAACAAGAAAAGCAACTCCTTGTCCCTCAACAGGGGGTATGTGCTGTCTCAGAGAATTTGTTTCTAGTAGCTGTGGACGTATTGCAGAATCAGAGAACAGGAACAAAAAACTATTTGTTCTGTACTCTGATCTCATTTTTCACATTCATATATATATTAGCAATAGAACTTTCAGCTTTTAACACACAAAATGATGAATTTCAACAATATAACACTTAATTCAACATATTGGTGCATCTGTTGAAGCTTAGTCTAAATGCTATTTTTTATGAGTAGCACTAAATTCAGTGTCTCAAAATCTATAGGAGCTAGGCTCATTAATAGCCAAGGGGAAACCATAAGAAGCAGAAGCAAACTGATATTTTGGTTTCTTCTAAGAACATGAGCTGAGCTTTATCAGCATGTTTAAACAAGCCAAAGCCTTGTTTTGATAAGCATTATTATATTTTCATAAACGTGTCTAATTTAATTATGCTAACATCAGGAAATCATGTAACCATTGTAACTGAATCAGTGTTGGAAATCAGCTGTTACTATGCTAGGACTTAAGACAGAAGAAATTTAAAAATCCAAACTGGGGACAAGAGTCTAAATTATGACTTTTAGTCCACTATGATTGAGGTGGTTTTTACTTGGAAAATTCTCAGAATCAAAGAGCACTTTGGGTCTAAATACCTTTCTTTGGCCTTATTGCTGTCACGTTAATGTGTCATCACAGCACTTTGAGAGGCAGGACATTCTTCAAAACCTTTATGCAGTTTGTTCTTGACTACACAAAAATTTGGCAGAGGTTGCAGCCAAAGCTGCACCTCACAACCTCCTCAACAGACACATCTTGCCATCACCACCACCAGAAATCCTCAGGTCACCTTGAGATGCACATTACTGAGGCTGTGCAAGCTCATTGCTGTGAAGCTCATTCATCTAAATGAAGGAGTTTCTTTGAGCATGACAGTGGGAGAGGAGGCATGGCTTGTAGTCTTTGTTTGTTTTATTTTATTCTCATCCCTCCTATTATCTCGTCTTGTAACCTTGGTTAAGTCCATTAACCTCTTTATGGCTCTGTGTCATTTCCCATGTGTTGTCCTTTTAGTCTGAGTCATTTAGAGCAGGTCTGTGCACACAGTCTGAGCTCACCAGGGCCCTTAGGGCCTCTGCAGGAGAATTGCAAATAATTGAGGTAACCTATCAACACCCAATAAGCCAACGCTGAGCTACCCAACCATCCATGCCGTTTAATTTTCAGTCTACTTAATGTTTTAATTATTTTACTCCCCCTCTTCTGCTTAGTGTTGTCTCTGTGTTACGTGGGAATATTCAACTTTGTGTCTGCATCGAGCCACTGACTGCTCCAGTGGGGTTTGAGCACAGGGCAGAGGTGGGGTGGGACTTGGTGGGAACAAGGTGACATTGCCAGGGTGAAGAATATTCCCTAGAGAAAGGCTTCACATTTCTGACAATTGAACTGTGAGAGTTTCTCCTTGCTGGGTATTTGGCACCATGCCTTTCAAAACAGTCAAAAATCATCAGGGCTCTGTTGGGTCTCCAAATTCTACTATGGAGCATGTGGCCATTTGAAACAGAAATTCTAATCTTTCTTACAAATTTCCCTGCTCCATTCTGTCCTAAGTGGTTGTTTCCATCTCCTCTAACAATCCATCAGAGTAAGTAATCTGTTGTACTTCACAATTTTTATCAGATTTTTTATGAATAAAGGAGTTCTTTTCATGCTGTTCTGAATTAAGACATGCATTTTAATTAAGATTGAGAATTAGTGCTTTCTGTGTCTTTTTAGGTTTAATTTTCCATTTTTTAAACCTTTTATGCTACTATTTCTCGATATTAATATTCATAACACAACATTCTATTTTAATTACCTCCTCCTTTCACTATCTCATGTCTGTGTGCATGGCTTTAAACCTGCAAATAAAAATTCATTCTAGAAAATCCAAAGCAAATAAATTAAGAAACGAATTGTCGGATTTGTTTTTATTTCTATATGTTCTTTATTAGGTAGTTTGTTGTTCTAATATTTCCTAATGGGTTTGCTCTCCCTTGGCCTGGATATGTGCTATTTCCTTTAAATAGTTCATGTTTTTATTAAGTTGGTGAGGAAACTGCCCATATTACAGCACTGGATAAGGATAAACTCTACCCTGTTCATTTTGTTCAAACTAAGAGATCTGTCTCACTTTGCCAGTATCCTAACATGATCTTTCTGATTTTATTAATAGTTCATAAAGCCCAAATTTACTTGCAGAGGAAGGCCCAGATATCTTCTTGGGGTCATTTCACAGACAGAGGTCCAGGGTATGCCTTTAAATCCAGTCTTATCATCTCTTTCCTTGAGGTTTTTATTTCTACAAAACTTTGTAAATCACTACTTGAGATTTCCAGAGTTTATGTGCATGTTTGCACTTTTCAGTGTAAATTAGTACCTCCCCAGTCAAAGCAATCTCTTGCAATGACGAATTCCAGGAGCAATTTGAGAATATAGCTTCAAAGGCTTTGTGTGCTTTCTCTGTTGAATGAGAAGAGGTTCCTGCCTGCATCTCCCTGCCTAGAAACACTTAGGTAAATTGTAGCTAATTAATTTAATGTAGACTAATATCATACCCAGATTAATTGATGATTGGTTATATTTGAAGCTGATTATTTCTCCCCATTCACAGCCTGGAAGATTTGGTGGAAAAGATCTAGCAACTTTTGAAGGGTTAAGAGTATTTCGATTTTCAAATCTCTGGTTCTCATACCCGAGACATTCATACTTTGAAGGGCAGGTTCACTGGTACAGTCCATTTAGCCACAGTTAGATAGTGACTGAGGCCACAGGGTAAGTACAGAAGATTGGAGTTCGTTTCTGCCTCATTTACTTTGCTCTTGTCACAAATACATCTCACGTAATGGCCTTACGTAGAAGCAAGAGTTTTAAAACTTTTTAGAATTTCTGACCTCCAGGTTTTTTTTTTTTTCTCCTAAGATAGTAGAAAATATTTATGGCAATTGCCAATATGAAAAAAGAAAAAGTGTGGGTCATTCCTAGTTCTGTTCACACAAAGTTGAGAACCACAGAAACACCACTGTTCATTTTTATATCATATTACAAATAAATCAGGGCTGTTGCTTTGGTAGCTTCATTGTTTATTCCAGCTCAGATCCATTCCTAAAGACAAAAAGGACTTTCCATCCTATTTTTGTCCTTCTCTAAAATGTACCCAGAGCCCATGAGTTCCCTGAGGCGGGGTGGCAGTGGCCCTTGGTGCAGAGCTCCCAAAAGCTGGGGGTGAGCTGTTGTGGTTGCAGGGCATGTGCCAGGACAGCTCCTTGTCCCCCTGACAGCCCTGCAGCTTGCTTCCAGGACTTTGGTCTTTTACTGTGGCATGTGTTAAATTTTAGCAAACAAATAGAAGGTCTTCAAGCTGCGCTACTGTTTAAATATTTCATCATTTTTCCCCCTCATAAATATAGATGTGGTCTAAGTGTGGAGAAAATAGAAAAATCAGCAGGTGTAATATTCTGCCCAAGTCAGTGGAACTGCTTTTATGACACCTGGGCTTCCTTTGTAACCTTTATTACATTATGGTACTCTACAGCATGCTATTAAAGTAAATTCTGGTCTCTGGTTGCAGGTTCATCCTGCTTTCTCACAGAGATTTTTTTGTACTTTCTTGACTAAATTGAAATATAACAAAGATATAACAAAGAGCTTTTAGGAAACCACACTACTAATAAAGTACATGGTAGTTCATGAAAAAATGATCTACTCTCCTGCCAGCAGATTATGGTCTGAATGGAAAAACAGGAGCAAGCCTGAAGGAGAGCTCTGACTGGGCTTTTAAGACCTTCCACTGCACAGCTGAGGACTCTGTGCAAATGTCCCAGTGTGGGGAGTGCTCAGTGCTCACCCTGGCTATTGGCATGTCAGCATTTATTCCTGGTGTCCATGGACGGCCATAACCCAGGGCAAATGGAGTGCTAACAACTCTTGGTGGTTCCTTTTTTAATTCCAGTTTAGAGAAGGCAGCCAGCTTGCAACTAATGGAAAATATTTATTGCATTGAGTTTTGAATCATTCCACTTTATTAATAAAAATCTCTTGTGGTTCCCTAGCTGTATAATATGTCAATACTTTAGAAGCCAAATTTAATTTCTCTAAAAGTTGTCAAGAGAAGTTAAATACAAATGCTTCTCTGTTTCTCTCTCTACACCAGCATAAGCACAATTTTAACTTTGTACTGTTTGTCTTGAATTTTCTCAATATCCAAAATGTATTTAAGATATTTTTATAATATATTTAACATATATGGCCCACTGAGCTTCTGGGGTGATGGCTTTAAACCTCCTGTATGAAAGCTGTCCCACATAATTTCTGCTTGTTTATGCTGGAATAGATATTTTTCCATCATGCTCCTATAAAGCAACAACAAGTTGGTTCAAAATGTGGGAAAAAAATACTTGAATTATTCTGCATTTTCATCTTTATTACGGTAACTGCTCTAAATATTTAGATCAATTTTAAGAATCTCTTCCTCCCTCATATACTTCATAATTTTCTCCCATCTTAATCAAATCTGCCAGCCCTTGATTTTATATTCTGTAGTTTCTATTGCTGGTTTCCTTGAGGCCCTACTTATATTTTATATCTATTTCTATTTATCCCTTTTCCCCACATTTGCTGTAATAATGTCCTTTAACATTGCCTAAATGCATTCATTTTTGCTTTGAAACACATTGGTTTGGGTTTGTCATCAGTTTTTAGAAAGTTGAGTTTTGCCATTCTTGGTGCCTTATTTTGAGCATAGAGGAAAATGCTCTTAAGCAGTTGAAAATTATAATTCATAATTTTCCATTTGAATTGAGCATCTACTCAGTCTCTTTATTTTTTTCCCTGCTTAGCTCTTTCTCCTAAGTGATTTGATTCATAATATTTTTCATCTTTATGCAATTAGTTGCTTTGACAAAGAAGGCCAGGTGAATTGCCCTTACTCAGGAGCAGTAATCTTTTCCAGAAAGGTCTGAATGTAGTTCAGGTTGAGAAAGAAACGAAATGAAGGAAGGAGACGGTAACTTTTCCAATCAAATGTGTTTTTGTCAGGGCTCTAACCTGCCACTACAGCCCTAATACATATTTTGAGGTAGGAAACCTTCTCCTGTAATTTCCAAAGTTCCGCTTTATTTCCAGCAATGGGGGATTTCCAGACCTTGACCTCTCAGGTGTAGCTCTCCCAGGATTGTAGAATTGCCTCTGCGCATATTAAAATCAGGTGTTGATGTGCCCCTTCATCACGTCCCTGGGGGCTTTTGATGCTGTGTAGCAAATGATAACAGGGATCTTATAATTTGTTCAGCTGTAGTGTGTACCCACAAGCCTTCCAGGTCCAGATCTGTTTCTCTGATTTAGGGTCCATTAGTCAAACAGAACCTTTTTTAAATAGTTCTCCCATGGAAAAATACAGTGGGATCACACAGTGTTATGGGATCTTCTGACTACCTGCTTCTTCTCTGGACTCTTTCCAAATAGATTTGGCACTGAAGTGGCAGCCTCAAAACAATTGGTTTTCTATAATTTGGGCTCATATTAGCTAGGAAAACAGTTGCCTTGTGGATATTCTCACTCTCTGGTAACAGAGAGACATAGCTTCTCCCAGGCTCGGCCTGGGAAACTTAGAGAAAAGAATTAAAACAATTATTATCTTATCCCCTGCACCTGGTGTTTGTGAAAGATAACAAGAAGGAGTTATTCCCTGGTTGACCAATAGTGCAAGAGAAGTTTCCTAAAGCCCAATCAGGTCTTAGGTTCACTATGCTCTCTATAAGAAGTGTGATTTTCTATTAATAAATGCCTTTTATGCCTTATGAATCATGGAGTCTATGCCATCTTCGTCTATCCCCTATATCACTCGTGTAACATTGCCCAAGAAGGAGTCTAGGAGTGCCTATTTTATGGGATGCCAAAGAATCCCCATGGAGGAGTTTTTTATAAATGGTGACCTGTGAAAAAACTGATTTTATCTTAGATGACATCAGTCATTCACAGGAATATCTCTAAGAGCCTAAGCTTCATTAGTTATTACAATCACAGAAATACTTGACCAAAAATATTATTATGCCTCCCTGTTGCCCCACAGCCCTCTCTAAAGACTTATTTTAACATCACTTTTGCAATTATATTCTTCCCACGGAGTTTCAGGGGTGGTGGCCTGGTTACAGTTGTGTTCATGAAGAGGAAATTCCAGTGGTGCTCCTCCATTTCTCAGGCATCTCACGGGGAGATGTGGAGTCTTTCCACATTCCAGTGTCCTGCTTATATTCTGTTCTCAAGATCCTCAGGATCTCATTTTGACCAAAATTGATGCTCCTCTTACTCTTTTTTAAAAATTATTTTTCATTTTCCCATATATTATTTTTTCCAGAGAAGCTTCTGGCTTGCAGTGAACCCCCTTACTTTCCCCTGAGGACTTGTCCTTGCAGGTCTCCCTAACTGCTCTGTTGCTGCCATTTGGGAATCCAGGTGTTTTTAGGATGTGCTGGTGCTGTGCATGTGTCCTATATATTTCCACCTCTTCCATAGTGAGGATGTGAAAAGTTTATGGGACCCAACTCCTTCTCAGGAGCCACGGTAATAAGTAAAATATTTTGACTTTGCTGTTTTGTTTTGTTTTGTTGTTTTTTTTGTTTGAGTTTTTTGTTTGTTTGTTTATTTTTTACTTTTACTGTTATAGATCTTATTTAGGTTGAAATTAGGAGGTTTTGGGAGCTTTAGGGGTCCTTTTGGGAAAGCATCATGTAAATTCCTTTAGAGTTAAATTCAGTGAGAGTCATGCTGGGCTGGCACAGAAACCAGGACAAGTATAACTGTGTTAGTACAGCTCTGTCTGAGTTAAGTAGCTTTGCTGAACAGCAGGGCAGAGGAGGCTGATCAGAGGACTGTGCTAATTCAGTTAAATCCTTTTCCATTTTGGAGATGTCACATTTAAAGCTCGTATATTTCTGTGTAGTGCTGTATTTTGTCATGCAAACATACCCTGATAAATCTTTCAATTCTAAGGTCAGTGACCCATTCATGGATGAAACCTTTTTTTTTTTCCCAACTAAAACATCCAGATAGCATTGTACAGAACAAAATACAAAGTGATGAACCCAGGCCCAAGGGCACCACTTTCAGCTGATGTCTATTATGTATGTTTAAGTGTGAAGGTACGTATCATGCAATGACAGGCTTTTAGAGGCTTCTAATCTACATTTCTCTTAGCCCAGAAATACATGAATAGGAGCCTGACTTCATTTTCTGAATCCAAAAAGCACATATCTTTATCCTATGCTTTCAAGCATCCTTTCATTTGTGCCCATTTGCAGTCTGTTACAATTTTTCAAGAGTTGTATGCATACATTTCAGAGCAGAATGGTGGCTTTTATTTTTGCCTGGGCTATTTTCTCCTCCCCATTCCAGAACAACTGCTCATGTGGCAGGAGAGCACAGATATCTCCATGGATTTAGATAATCTGTGGTTATGAAGGCCATTCAAAATGTTTCTCAATTATTTTCTTTTTCCATATTGTTTCCTGTACAATCCTTTTTTGTACACCTGGGAAAGTGTTGAAGCCTTTATGTTTCACCCTCAATATGAGAAATCTTCCAATGAACAGTATGTTCCTTTTGAGGGAGGAATGGTTCTTACTGCAGCTTCTGTTCAAATCCCAAATGCAGGTGTATGATCATGGCCAGGATTTGTGTTTGGTTCTCTGCATGTGTATTTTTAATGTTTTAACAGCTGAAAATCAGATTGCTTTCAATTTTCACTTTCTGAATCCCACATAAGCAAAGGGATTTATTTTTCTTGATTACTTAATTAAGTAGGATGTTCACTGTGGAAACCAAAATATTCCAAATTCTTAACAGCTTAGAAAGCTTTTGGAAAACTTGTGATTTGATGTGAATAGAGTCAAACAGAGGAAACTCACTTTCTTTAACAAAATTCAATTTGGAGAGCCTTTAAGAACTAATTAACTAAATTAATTGATATTGGTTTCACTGCAGCAGATGATGGGAACAGTTGTGTGTCTTGCAGTCCTGCCACTCTTATTTCTGCAATGCCAGAAGAGCTTGTGGGATTTTTTTAACGATAGAGATAATAAAACAGGTCTTTGAAACTATTTATTTATTTTACTGCGTGTCACTGCCAAGCTTGCACAAACCACAGAAAACCTGTCTGCTTTTGTTTCCCCCAGCTTCAGCAGCACAGATGTAAATTTTAAAATTATTCTGAGGGTGGTTTGGTAGGGACACATCAGCTATTACTGAGCAGTGCTTCTGCAGGAGGAATTCTTGAAGGCACATTTGGAAGATTAAGTGTTAAAAAAATAAATTATGCTTCAACAATTCTGCAGACATGGAGAGACAGATTTAATGATGAATACACGAGATAATGCTTTGAGAGTGTTAAAGGGAGGAAAGTGTGGAATGATTAGTTTGTGAAGTAAGACCTGTTCAATGCATTCCTTGGGGATGGTGTAGGGATGCACTTCCCTTAGTAAAGTGCTCAGGTTTGAATTGGAACTGACTGAAGCCACTATTCTTAAATGTATTTACACATACATGCACACACACATATAAATATAAAAACCAGAAAACGATCTGTAAACAGTTGGAGAACTAAAGCAATACCATTTCCTCCTACATCTCTTCTTTTTATCTCAATTTAATCCATAAGGCTGGTAAAAGTATCTGTTTTTTTCTTATGACAACAGTATTTCCTGGATGTTTTGAATTGCTTTTGTTATTAGCTGTCTAGATTCCCTCCATCCTTTCCCTTTTCTTTCATTCTTTCTCCCTATTATTTAGTCAGCTCTACTTTTTTTTCCCATTGTCTCCCGCCTCATTCTCTGCTTTTTGAGCTCTTGGCTACAAATACAAGATTCAAAGGGCAAATCTATTAAAAGAAATGGCAGTACCTTTATAGCTCTCTCAGAAGAGAAGAGAGATGTTTCCCCTCCTCCCACTCGAGTGATTTCACCTGGGAAGCTGACAGTTCATGTGCACAAATACACCTTCCACCTCCCCTGACTGATGGAGGCAGTGCTGCCGGAAAAATTTCAGGATGTACCCCACTCAACCTGAGAATTGCAGAAGCCCTTAATTCCTTCAAAAGAATGTCCATTAAATAAGAAAACAGACTAATAAACGCCTTCAGTTAGGAAGACTGCCTTTTCTGCTTGCTGCTCCTGGAGTTTGGCTTCACGTAGTGGACAGGAGCCTAGAGTAAATTTCCAGCTGAGCAAAGACTTGTATTTACTTTTTCCAAGATGCCCCCAGCAAAAGCATCTACCTTGCAGAAATAATTTTCTTCTGCTGTGTTTTCCCTTTATATACTGCTGGCCAGTGCTAAGGCCTTGGGGAACCTCTAGGTTTTCGTTTTTTTCACTTTTTGAACTCTTTCCACAGCTTCAGTTTTTTCTGTTGTTCATGTTGGGCCTTTGATGATTTGTGCATTGCCATTGCAGCTGGGAAGTTCCAGAGGCTCTGAAGCAATGCCTGCTTTTTCCTGTGGGGTGGGTTAAAAAATTACCAATCAAAAATAAACTCAATCAAAAATATTTTATTTCACATGTCAGTCAAAAAAAAAAGACATGATCATAAAGGTGGAGCAGAAAAATAATTAATTATAGGGGCTTTCTCTACTGCAAATTCTGACCTCGTAACATGTTACCCCAAACTGACCATGCTAAAAATGACTCATATTATAAACATGATAATCTCACCAGCACTGAAGTTTCAGTTCCAGCCTGACTTTATGCTTTGCTGGGGTCTCTAAGAAGCCTCAGCATTGTCATTTTTGCATATCTGCTCTGCTATACTTGTGCTCTGCCTATAAATCTATACAACCACAACACCATGAATATACTTTGAATTGCTTTTACCAGAGCTGAATCCCAAGGATTTTCCTTGAGCAGAGGCAATATTTAACCTAGGTGCTCTTTCTAGGCTTTTCACTGCAAAAATTGGTTTTAATTTTGAGCACAACTTGCTGTATCAGTGCAGTGTAGCAGACTGAATGTTTCATGAGTCTCTGCACTGATACTGAAAGTGTATTTTGCAATAAGATTCTGCATCTCGTTACATGCCAGTCTGGCTGCTCACTATTTCATAGCAATCACTTTTTAAAATTGGTAAATCTTCATGCAGAAAGAGGAAAATATAGTCACCATTCCAGTAATTGTTGTTCCTCGCTGCATAAGGGGATTTACAAATAGCACAACAATGTTGAAGGTAAAATTATTTTTAGATGCTCTGCTGTGAGTTCAAGCAAGCTCTGGCCTAAAATCTATCAACTAGAAGGTCAGGCAATGGTTTATGAATGTAATAGAGCTTCAGTTGTAAAAATCTGCTGCAGGAATCAGAGGCAGAGATGGAGGGATTCATCGAAGAGCTGCACTAAAAATGCAATCCAGCCTGCAGCTATTATTCTTAAAGAGGGAGACATAACCCAACCCTGACATCTAGACTATTACACCTAGCAAAACTAGTTTATTTTTGAAGCTGTTTATTAATTAAATCAGAAATAACTAAGAGGGAAAAGTGAAGATATTTTCTACAGGAAATTAAAGTAGCAATATAAAGAAGTTCTGAACACTCTATTTGTTTCCAATTAATGAAATTTAATTTGAAAGATAGAATGAGCTTCCAATCCATGATCCTTATAGCCAATTTATAATTCTGGAAACAGAATTCATTTTAATTAGTTGTAAAAAGTATTTAAAATCTTCCAGTGTCAAACCCCATAAATATGGGACTCTTCAGAAAACAAGGATGGCAAAACTTTTTAAAAGACTATGCTGAATGTTTTTAGTAATGTTAGTGATAAAAACATACATAAGTCATATATCCCTAGCTTTTCAACATCCTCCTAATATCTACAGCAGTTGTAAACCTACTCCCATTGTTGTTGCATCACGGAAAGGTTACATTTAAATCTTCTTTCCAGAAACTTTTGCAGGTCACTTCCAGTTTTTGCTATCACTTTCTGCCACAGGAAAGTTCTTGGGCCTAACACAATAGTTTAAGATAATCCTCTAGAGAGAAGCAATATTAATTACTTGGTTGTACCTGGCCATTTCACAGTTAAGTCTGTGACTAACAGGAGACACTTTTTAAACCCCACGGACTCTGTCAGGCACCAGGGGCCATCAACGAGTTTCTCAACCTGTGCTTTCAGTCCCTGGAGCTCAGATTCACCTCATTTTTCATATCAGCCTTCATTGACACAAAAATCAAAGATCCCAAAAATCGTTTCCAAGCTTTAGCCTTCCCACATGGCACAAGGTGGCATCACCAAGTGCACCACGGGAGAGCTCTAATGGCTCCTGACACACAACATCCCAATAAGTGCCACAATGAAAGCAGCAATTTCGCCTTGTTTAATAACAGACTTCACCCAAGCAAGCCTTTGCTTCAAAGGATGTGTTAATAAATGTGAAGTAAAGCTTGAAAGGAGGAAAAAGCTAAACAGAACTATAGTTACTTTGTCACAGATGGTTAAAGTGGAGAATTGTTGGCTTACAAGTGAAGCTTTTAGTAAGTGAAGAGTCTCTCCAGAGACACCCCGTGGTGTTGCACACACACACATGAACCAGCCCTGCTATGTGCACACTTCTCTAATTCACATTCCTTGCTTGTTTTTAAAAAACATTCTTGAAACAACAACAATAAAATGGTTTTTATTTATAGTTCATTGTCCTGAGCTGCATTGCAGAACTCTTCAGATGTGGTGAGATTGTATTACATGGCACAGGGCAAGCAAGTGGCAAGCAAGCTGAAAGTAAAAACTTTCTGTGGAAAATCAAGCACAGCTTTATTCGGAAATTAGAATTCTTGCTGTCATCTCACAACTAAGACCTACTTATTCTTCTGAATAGACAAGTCTACTGTGCACAGTAGTTCCCCTCTTAAAATCTGCATTTGCAATTAACTGCAGAATTGACATAAGGTGGTAGCAGGTCTAATTTTTCTTACTAAAGTACTTTTTGATAGTGATTTTTTGTATGCACATACACGTTCCTGAGAGATAACTCTGCTCTTCTTTCCATGAGATCATTCCTTAATTACTTCACACAGCTGAATAACAGATGCATAGCAACAATAGATCAAGAAAAAACATTAAAGATATTCTGTATAAAATAGGTCCTTTCTAATGGGTGGTACTGGGGAGCTCTTGGAATGTAGCAATAATAAGAATTAATTTATATTTGGCATAATTTAGAGGCCAGAACAGCAGCCAGGAGATCTGTGTCTGGGCAATATGACAAGATGTCCCCACCCACCTTAGCAGCCACCTTTCCTCTCTGATCTCAGCTGTGTGTACATAACATGGCCCACAATACACATTTCTATTTCTATGGACATTCTGGGGGAGACTCCTAGGCTTCTGCCTTCTTTTGAGAGAGCTGAGAAATTCCAGGGCAAACCAGCAGCACAAACAGGGAAGGCAGAAAGAAATTTGTAGTAGCAGCATGGTGATTACTGAAAGGATGTCCTAGTGTGGGAAAGCACATTTTTATTTTCTCGGTACAATGTTGATTTCAGTTGCTGATAACATGGAAAAATGGTGCTTCTTTTTCACCACAGTCCATCTAAACAGCTAAAGACATAATTCCATATTAACTGAGCTCCATTGCATCCTTGTGGAAGGTATTGATATAATGTGCATATATTTACAGTGAAGCACCACAGGTCAAAGCTAAATGGTTAAAAATTGCTGTTCATAAATTATATGAGGACCTCAGAAAAATTTAAATGAACTCTGTACAGTTCTTTGCAGGTTGCAGTTTTAAAGGCCAAAAAGCATCCCAGAAAAAGGAGTGGAAAAGATGCTGGAAAAGGGGTGATTGGTCACTACAGCTGTAGCAGGAATAGGATTAGCAGAGAGAGAAAAGGGGTCATTTAAGAGCAGCACCTCTAGCTCTGTCCTTACAAGGGCACTTGCTGGTGTTAAAACTACCTGAATATTATCTGTAAAATGCATCTCCCAAGAAAATGTAAATTTGGTGTGGGAATGCTGTGTGAGACGAGACTCCTCTGCTGATTTGTTGTAAGCCTGGGCTACATCTGTTAAATGGTTAAAGGATTATGTTTAATTAAGCTTAAATTGGGATCTGTAGTAGTTTCATCTTTAGCTGCAAATTAGTATCACTTCTTGCCCTTGTGCTCCAATATAGAATGGTAGATCCTTTCTGTCTGAGTTTTATAGTTTGGATTGTAATAAAATATCTTACAGGCAATAATTGGTAGGTAAACTGGGGAAGGTCACATGATTTATGTGACACACACACACACAACTATAACTTCTGAAAATGGGGAAAACCTCCATCAGACTGCATGCAGGCAACCCAGTTTACCAACAGGAGATGCTGATATAAATGCTTATGCTCGAGGCAATTTCCAGTCCCAGCTGCTCTGAAGTGGGCTCAGCACAAGGGGAAATCCTGATTCTCAAACTTCCATGAGTTAAATCACAGGTGCTCAGATGCTGGGCTGTGGTTTGGGAAGGGTTATTCTTCTACTTTCTGAATTTCTGCTATTATAATTGCAGGTTTGCTGTTCTGCCAGGCACAAAATGTAAAAATTTAAAAGAGACTTTATAATGTTTCAGCTCTTTGTTTGGGTTCTTTATGTGCTCTGTGGCACCAGAAAATGTTTTTCACTTCTGTATTTCAGTGTTTAAGAAATCAGGATGGTACGTGAGAGAAACACTGTTCAATTCCTTTCCACTTCTGAAATTAGCTGCATTGACTTAAGAGAGTGTTGCTTTTCAAAAACTTCTGTATTTTAAAGAAGTGTTCAAAGGCTGAACTTTTATGAATGCCTACACTTAAAAAAACCTTTTCTATTTTAAAGCATTAGTGTGATGGAGTTGAAATGGAAATATTGACATAATGGGGATAATAAAAATGACATCATAATGCAAATAGTGATAGAGATGCAGAAATCTTGTTCCTTTTGCCTCACTGGTTAAAATTACTTCTTCAGCATGCCAGGGTCTGGCACAGAGCTCCCCCTGCTAATTGTTATGATGGTACCCCTTGCTAAAGAATTTCCTCTAACAAGCTATGGATGTGCCTCTTTCTCCCCCAGCAGAGCTCCTCTATTAAATTATTTGAGAAGGAATAGAAAATCTCTCTCACCATAGGAATTATCACTAAAAATATTAGACAGAAAAAAATGTGGGTTTGCATTGGCAGCATATAGATATGAAATCCTTGCAGCAAGTGTGGGATAAGAAATAGCAAAGGAAGAAAAATAACATACAGACAGTGCTTTGCCAGGACAATCATCCTGGCTGTCAATTAGATGAATTGTTTTTACTGTATGTTTTTACTGGTTTGGGGTTTTTTTTTTATTATTTAACACCTGTTTTCTACTTAAATCTACTTACAAGAGCAATGAAGCTGATGAAGGGGCTGGAGCACAAGTCTAATCAGGAGCAGCTGGGGGGGCTCAGCCTGGAGAAAAGGAGGCTCAGGGGGGACTTTCTCACCCTCTATAACTCTCTGACGGGAGGTTGTCACCAGGTGGGGGTCAGGCTCTACTCCCAAGGGACAGTACAAGAGGAAACAGTCTCCAGTTGCACCAAGGGGAGTTTTAGCTCGGCTACCAGGAAAAATTTCTTCACCAAAAATGTTGTTTAGCACAGGAACAGGCATCCCAGAGAAATGGTGGAGTCACCAGCCTTGGAGGTATTTAGAAGATGTCTGANTAACACCTGTTTTCTACTTAAATCTACTTACAAGAGCAATGAAGCTGATGAAGGGGCTGGAGCACAAGTCTAATCAGGAGCAGCTGGGGGGGCTCAGCCTGGAGAAAAGGAGGCTCAGGGGGGACTTTCTCACCCTCTATAACTCTCTGACGGGAGGTTGTCACCAGGTGGGGGTCAGGCTCTACTCCCAAGGGACAGTACAAGAGGAAACAGTCTCCAGTTGCACCAAGGGGAGTTTTAGCTCGGCTACCAGGAAAAATTTCTTCACCAAAAATGTTGTTTAGCACAGGAACAGGCATCCCAGAGAAATGGTGGAGTCACCAGCCTTGGAGGTATTTAGAAGATGTCTGAAGGTGGCACTTGGGGACATGGTTTAGTTGTGGGACTCAAGTGATCTTAAATAATTTCCACCCAAATAATTCTATGACTCTACATATCTTCAGTCTAGCCGGAAATTTTCTCTGTTGACTTGAGGCTTTTAATCACTATTCTCTATTGTTCTCACTGCTGTTTACATTATTTATGTTTCTTTAGCTCAGGAAAGGAACAAGACAACACTGCCTAATAGAGTAAATATGTTACCACACTGTGGTAAATGTATAAGGTGTATCTCAGCACTATTGTGGATGAGGAAGGCAGGATAGGCAATAAAAATTTTACAGCAGGGAAGTTGTGTTTACTGACCTGTATAAGCTTCAGGGATTTCATTCTACAAGTGTGGCCATAGATATTTTGTGGTGCATGGACCACTCAGAATCAGTACAAGTGGGGTGGTGTGGCACTCTGGCATGGACTGGATTGAGCTATCCCAGGCAATCAGATTTACTTTCATAAAAGTACTTGTTCTGTGGTTTAATGTCTGATGGTAGTGAAAAATACAGGGCTCTGCACAGTCCTCTGGAAATGATCTCTCAGGTTTCAGCTGCTACACGCAGTGTTTGCAGCAGGAGCTCTTATTCCAAGTGCATGCATTGGAAACTTGAGAGCCCCAAGGCACTGAGCAGTACAAGAGCCAGTGTGCATTTGCATATCCATCTCCATTACCAGGGAGCCAAGGGCTAGATCCTGTCAGACAGAGCAAGGTGTGAGTCATATTGCCACTAAATGGATTGCTCAAGGAGCACGTCATCTTTGAGAACTGGTCTTATAACTCTCAATTATGCCATTAAATGTCCACAGGTGTAGCCTCACTCCTTGGAATAGCCAGTTTCAAAAAGAAATGAGAGGTAAGGGCTTTATATACCTTCAGGGAAGCAGAGCAGGATTTGATCTGGAATCTCTGGATGAATACACTCACTGCAGAACAGGTGGAGCTATTTTTGCCTGTCTAAGGGTGAGAATCCCCCATCATCACCGTCTTCTCTCATAGCAAAGGCTAGTGAGCTGAGCTTGCTGCTCTGGAGAGTCCAGAGAAGCTACTCTTTCAAAGGGATCCTGCAGTCTCACAGAAATCTTTGCCCTGTTCACCTCAACCTTCATTTGGCACAGGCAAAGCTGATTTTCCAGGGCTAAGCATTGCTTTGTTGCTCATTTTTCATCTGTGCTATAAAATTCCCAATTTAGCTAGAGAGCATAATGATGTCTGGCAAAGACCTTCACAACTGTCTACAACCACACCTGTTTCACCACTAATTAAACTACCCTGTCATGTTGAGATTTGGGGTTTCTTTCTGGGGCAACCAAACCCTGTAGTTACCAGCCCTGGCAGAGCTAAAATGGAGTAGATGAGACTTGACTTTCCACACCCTTCCTCCTTTTTTGTTGTACTGGGTTGCATTTATGGAACAGAAACATCCAAGGAGGCTGAGATTGATGACCTATAAAGCACTAAGATGTTGGCAAGAAGATTTATAGGACAGTTTGTCAATTATATGAAGTTAAACAACACAACAAACTGAGTGGAGATGAACACAACACGGTTCCTGACACAAAAAGGAAATTGTGTGAAAAAAATCGTGTGTCTTGCTCTCCCAGGATTCAAAATGGTCTTTACATCTGTTGCCTGTGTGAGCTGTGTTGTGTGTCTGGCCTTTGCAGCCAAGAAGAGGCTCTGCATCTGCTCCAAAGGCTGGATCCCTCCTGAAAACACTGCCCCAGCCCTGGCAGATGCAGCTGAGCCAGAAGGAAGCCAGCCCTCAGCTCCTGCACAGATGTTGGCTCTGGGGCTGGCTCTGCAGTAGCTGAGGAGGATGGACCTCTCTCATCCCAGCACAATGTCCTTTGTGTCCAGTGTGCTGGAGATGCCAACAGATTCCAATTTTTTTTTTCCTGTTTTCCCTTCTCTGCTTCACTCATGTTGGCTGAGATGTGCTCAGGAGCCTGCTCTGAGGCAAATGAATTCTTCATTTTGAATCTTCAGCAGTACATTCTATTCGAGGGCATACACACATATAACATGGATAATATTTTGAGTTTCCTTTCCTACAAAGTTATGTACTCACCAGTCTGTTAAATGAATGCAAAGTGGTATCAGGTAACTTTATGACAAAACTGGTTATTTCAACTTATTACAGGAAAGTTAGAAAAAGGTTTATTAAAGACATTAATTGCTATAAAGGTTTTGTGCTTATTATCTCATGGTGTGTGTACACAGAGCTAAAGAGGCTCCTCTCAAAGAGAGTGTGTTGTTTTTAAGATACAAAACTTGAAAGATGAAAAAGATTTAATATCACATTTGTTCCAAAGTGATGGCCTTTTATGCTTTGAAAATTTTTTCTCCAAAGAGACAAGAAAATGAAATGAGAGATTATGTGGAAGGGATAGGAAAGAGAAAGAATGGGATTCACTTGGAGCAAGGGGAAATGAGATTAAAAGATTATCAAGAGGGTGGCTCAGATCAGATGCAATCATGACCATGTGCATTCCTAAATTTTAATTAGAGAGTCAGAACTGCTTTAACATCAGATGAAGTTTTCTAAAGAATGCAAACACATCTAGTCTTGCAAATAATTTGAGTTTGTGGTGCAACTGGTTTATCTGAAATATGAACATGGATTTTATACAAATGTAATTTTAAATAAAGGGTTGAATAAAAGTAGAATTCCTCCACATAATCAAACACCATCCAGATCCCAACGTTTTGGAAGTTATGGCAAATGGCTTTGTAATAGAAACATGGACTGGCTGGAGACGTCATGAGTCCCCATGGATTCATGTGAGCCAAAACTTCCTCATTCTTTTTACCATACACTGTGTGTTGAAGGAAGTATGCCTTCACTTACAAGTTTCAGCTCTACTTTAAAAAGTGGTAAGTACACTACATGTTCAGACATGAGTCCTAAAAGCTGTGTAGCTATTTAATAACTAACTTTCAACATTTAATCTTTGGAATTTTGTCGTGAGAAACTGAGAAACTAAGTGGCACCCCCATGTTACCTGCTAGGACAATTTTTTGTGTAAAATGTGTACTACTTAAAATATACTGAGACTCACATGAGGAAGTGTTGCAAACATTAGGATTGCCAAACAAATCTCATATGTATTAATTAAGATCTCTTTTTAAAATGATCTGGCTTGATGAGAGAGCGCATCTATCTGTATTTTCTCCTGCATGAAACAGCAGTAGTGACAATTTTAACTCCACATGAGGGAAAAAAAGTTCTTTTCAATTCAATTCAAACCAATTCAGAGTAGAATTCTTTTGATTTTATGGCTAATATTGCATTCTCATGCATTCAGCTCACCAATCCAAATGACTATATACCTATTTATGTACGAGGGGAAAGCATCCATACAGGGAGGCTTCCCTATCTTTGGAAATTGCTCCCACCAGTGTATGCTGGATTTGGACTTAAAACTGATGAACCATTTACTTCAGAGAAGATTAAACCACTGGGTTCAGAGAACCTGCTATCTGCCTCAGAGCTTGCATAACTAAGCTGATAAGGAGAAGTTGTTTTTATCATAGAATTGTGTGTCTGCAAGGGTATAGCTGGTCTGACAAATTTTACCCTGTCCTCCATGAAAGCAATAACAATTCCCAGGTCCACTCCAGGTCTTGAAGGTAGAGTATATGGGATGCTCCAAAGGTCTCATGAGGTGGTGGGTGTATAAATTACTCAGTATGCTGCAGCATCAAATTGAACGAGTATTAGTTAACGTGCAAGTAGCAATATGAGTGGAATGATTAGATTCATTTCTTTTAGACTGGAGACATTAGTCTTCTGGGAAGCTTGTAACTGCAATAGCAAGGTTATCTCATGTTATCTCTGGATTAATGTACAGGTGTTTACCCAAAAAAAGCTTCAGATACAAAGAAAAATGGAAAAGGCTTCACTTAACAGAAACAAGCCCAAATTAAGATCAAATTCAGTGACTCATATCAAAGTTATCTTAAATAACACAGCAGGAAAACATTTGTCTGCAAGAAATAATTGTTTGGGCCATTACAACCACCAATACTCTCTCCTGCCCCTGCCCAGCTCTAAATCAAGCAGTTTATCTTAATTATCAGCCAACATAGAATTGACTAGACGGAAACCAAATCCCCGTTAACCTCTCCTGTAATGTGTCTTCCAGCACGGACCCACAGCTCCTCAGACCACACAGAAAACTGCTTACAAGGCAAACAGCCCTCCCCATATTTTGATAACCTGTCACTCAGCAGCTGGAGGAATTTACCTCCCCTCAGTGCCCAGTAACAACAGGTTGTGGGGAAGCAGTAATGCCTAGAGAGCACTGAGATCGCTCACTTATTCACATTACTGGTATATTTGGTTATTTGGTATTTACACCACATCTTTTTCTTTTTTTTTTTAATCATTATTCATCCAGGACTTAAAAAACTCCAAAACACATGACATTTATTTTTCCCCTTCTAAGACAGAAAGTGTAACAACAGTGTTAATCTTCTGGGGACTTTTTAAATTTAAGCTGCCAAAGATAAAAATTAATGAGGTGTGAAGAGATGCGGTCTTTTGCATCTGTCTATCAATAACTTAAAAATGGGAAAAGAATATAATCTGCTTGAATAGCATCTGATTGTGTGCTTTATTTTGATTCCTATCTTTGGTTCTGAGAGGCACTTAGTGCATAGAAAAAGAGAGCACTTAATATCTGGCAAGACCAGCCTGTGTGTTGCTGTGGCTCACAGAGCATTAATTTTCAAGGACAAAATCAAAAAGAAACGTTGCCACTAATGTTTCTTTGAAAGTTCCAGCAGAAGGCAGATGCAGTGGAGTAGGGTGGCATCCAGGGACAGGTTCCATGGCCTGAAATGCAAGTGCTGGCAGCACATGTGGGACCTGGCGTTGGAGCTGTTTGCTCTGGTTTGTGTCTCAGTTGAATCTGGTTTCATTTGCTGCTACAGATGAAGGGTTCAACCTGAATCAGCAAACAGTTTTATGTTGGTCTGAACTGTGAAAGGTCTTTGACTGTTCCTACTGTTCCTCTCCAAATGGTGAAATTCTGTAGGCCTAAAACTTTCTTTTTAGAGATATGATTTTCCTTGGAATATTTATTGTTAATATGCAGTAAAGAGCATTCTGGATTTTCATTCTTTCGCCTCTGGGGCTTTGTAATAATCCTGAACTATGTTGCAGCTACTGTTTTGGGGGTTCTTTTTAATTCTGCATTAACACATGAAGCACATTATTCATCCTTGCATTGCACCAAACCCCTCAATTTTAATTAACTTCTTTAACGACTTCATTCTGTACCCACTGACATTAATTAAGATGTTCCATTGGCTTTTAGCTATCAGTCACTGCATTTGCTTGGGGCCAGATTCACCCAGGGGAAGTGTTATAGAATTACCCACTGAAGTATCTGCAGCCAGGAAGGTGAGCCTGAGCTTCCACCTGCCTTGCAGACCCAGCTGCTGGACTCAGGGCTGCCAGGAGGGCTCTTCCTCTGCAGCACCTGAGCCTGGTCTGATGAGAATCATTTAAAAGGTGCTTAGGAGGTGGCCAGAGGCTGCTTAGGAGTTTCAGGGCTTTGGTTCCTTAGACCTTCCAGTCTGTGGGGTTTACTTTGAGGGCTGCACCATAAATATTTGCTGACTGTACCCCAGCTGCTTCCTCTCTCTCAGTTGCCCTCTGACCTTGCAGGCATCTGTTGTGCTCTTGTGGCTGCAGGAGAGGATGCTCAGGGCCTGTGTCCAGGTAGGAGATATCTCGTGTGAGCCTGGCAGAAGGTGTGGAAGAGGAGCCTGGTTTAGCAGTTAAAGCATTTACCTGAGAAAAAACAGGCTAAGTTTTAGTCTGAGCTTGTTGTAGTTATTGTGGGCTAAAAAGCCATTGGACTAAATCTAAAAAGTAAACCTGGTGATGGAGAGCAGAGCTTGTGGCTCACTGGTGGAGATGGAGCAGCTTGGCACAGAAGAACTGGAGTTACTGCCCCCAGGGTAAGTAACCAGTGGTTTTTCTTCATTGATTTTTTTTTTGGTGAAGGTGATGAAAGTTCAGCTGAGCCTTTTGTAGCTCTGACTCCACACCAGTGTGTGTTGTGTTTTGGGTGTTCTTCCCTGCCTCAGCATTTAGAAGGTGCAGCCTTCAGAGACTACTGGCATGGGCACAGTGTTTTTGTGGAGCTGTGTGGTTAGTTTTTGGGTGTCCCTCCCTTTATCAGGGGCAGATGGAATGTTTGCCTTGCTAAGCTAAGAAACTGGAAGCCTCATGTGCAACTTTGAGTGGATGTGTAAATCAGTCAGTTTTGAGAAGTGAGCAAAGCAATCTGTCCCCTTAGGGAACTTTATAAAGGGAGTGGGCATTCCAAATATTTAATTTTGCTGATGGAAAAAACCCCAATAAAGTAGTTTTCATCCTAGGCAGCAGCAATAATTGTTTTATCTCTTTGTCCAGCTCTTTTCTGCCATATAACACAGTTGGATAAAGCTCATAGTTTCTATTATTTTTTAATTGTTTTTATTGCATAACTGGGCAAATCCATATTTTCAAACAGGCAACTTTTGCAACTTTCTTGAACTGAAATCATACAGAGGCAACAGCAGTTGCTTAAGTGTATATAGATTGCAAATATTTTTTGTAAGTGTATTTAGCAAGTGATGCCTATTTTGGAAAACACCAAGAACTTTATCTACTGCATATGGTGCATGTCACAGCTAGCTGTTTTTTAAAAGTTGAAGTTATTCTGTGGTAATTGTTTATATCCTGTGTTCATTAACAAAGTAGCTGTTTTTTTAAAGCAAGGCCAGATGAATTGAGCAAGAGGGCAGAATAAAGTAGAAGTCTGTACTATTTTTGCCCAACAGTCATAAATCAAATGCATTTGGAAACAAATAGTGCCCTGATTTACTTAAGCAGTATTATGCTGATCTCATTGCATCAAATTTTGAGGAGGTCCTCTCATTTACACCAGTGTGAGTAAAAAGGAAAAGCAGGTCTTGGATCTACCTAGCAAAATGCAGTTGGTTTGCCAGGAAGGCTGGATAAAATGTAGATATCACACAGGCACTGTGCCTCTAGCTGCTGTGCTTACCACCAGCAGCTCAAAGAGAATTATTTAATCCTTGTTTGCATAGTAACTTCTGATAAATAATTCAAGAACGTATGGCCTAAAGTTTTTTTAAGGCAGTGCCTGAGGGAGAAACATGATTCTGTTCCAGTTTTAACAAGGAACCAGGAACCCCAGCAGAGTTGTTAGAGCCATATTCAGGCTCCTTGGACATGTTTTGGTGTAAAAGGTACAGTGAAATGCAGAAGAGGACTTCAAGATGTTTCATGGGGAGTTGTCACAAGAGGGAACACACCTCTGTGCAAGCAAATATTGTGTGTTTGTAGTGGGAGAAGTAGCAGCAGGCTGGAAGGTCCCTCTTTAGTAACAGCACTTAATGGTGTAATCCATTAAAACAAATGTCTAGAGAGTGGTGTTCTGAAAAAGGAATTTTTAAAATTATTTTTTATGCTTTATACAACAAGATGCTTAATCCTGGCTTGCAGTTAGTAACAGCTTCAAATTGGCTTCTCTCTTTTTCCCCCCCCTCTCTGGTTATCTTTACAATGTTGAAGTGATCCTGATTAAGGAATGAAAATGTTATCATCTTCTGCTACTTTTTGCCTTCGTATTGTGTATTTGGGGGAAATTATTTATTTATGGGACCAAACCAATTCTGTTAACAAACATAATAACTTGAATTTATCTCTGTCAGATGGAGTCTGATACCCTTATTACTTGCATCTGTTTACTGCAGTGAGATTTGCTCTGAGTTAATACATTGCTGAATGGGAGTAAGGAGGCTAAATCTGGTCCTTACATCATTGCTCTGTAAGGGGAAAAAAAGTAATTATTATCCCTGACAGCCCGGGGGATATCACGGTTGTTTGAAAACTATTTGTTCTCAGTCTGTCGTGATTTTTGACATCAACACCTACAGTGCCACATACAAATCTCATGTTTAATAATTGCAATATCAACAGGTGCTTATTTGGATTTTGTGCAAAGTCTTGGTTTTTTTCAGTCAATTCTTGGACCTGATTTTTATTTGGTTTGTGTTGTAGGAGAGTTTTATTTGACCATACCCTTCCATCAACCCTGTTTTTTGCTTCTCTATATAAAAGATACAAAAATCAGTTAATGTTCACCTTCATAACAGATGGATCCATAAAAGATCACCTGCAGCAATTTACTTGAAGTTTTCAGCTACTTAGCAAGTGCAATAGTGTGGTCATTTTCATACTGTTGTGCTCTGTAGCCAATTCTGATTTACATTTTGGTTATCTCAAAGAAGATTTTCGTAATTAATGAAACATCATAATGAGCAAATTATTATTTTTATACTCGTGATACATACCTTTTATAGAAATTAATGCTGGATGGACTTTTGATTGACTTTCTATCCCATGCTAATTTTAATATAATACAGAAAAAGTGAGTTACCACTGAAGTTCTATGGTTTGGTAGAAGGAGCAAAAATCCTTGGAATGCGCTGTTTTTATCTGTTTTTATGTTTTTATCTGATGCCAATAAATGCCCTGGATGTTTTGAGAGCTTTTTAGTCTTAGTTTGGGTGCCTGATTTTCATGAACTTTGAATGGAAGTAAGCAATTTGGCAAGAAATTAGTTGTTCTTGCAGAAGGCCCAGAAATTTAAAAAGTGCAAATCTGGCAGAAGGACAAAGTGAAATGTGACTGTAGTAATTGTCCAAAGGCTTTGCCAGGCTCTTCCAGGCAGGCTGCTAAATGCAAGTGCAGATGACAGCTGTGTATCTCCAGGTGAAGTTGATTCTGTTTGAAAATCTGGTTTTGTTCTATGCAGGCAATTTGGCTGTTTGAATTCCAAAAAGGAGAAACCTTACGTGTACCATGCTTTATGTTCAGCTTTTTCCTCTGTGTTTATCTGCAGAATTCCCGTGGAGACTCTTCTGCTACAATGTTCCCTGGAAAACCCTTTGGTACCTCATGCTGTGTCTCTTTCAAATCTGAGGTGTAACAATACCAGTTTAATCTCTCCATCTGTTGATGGCAGAAGATCAATGCTGTAAAATCATGTGTTAATATAAACCTCTGGTGTGTTTTGCTTGGCATTTGCATTATTTCTATCTTTCTGATTATGAAAAGGGAGTCTGCCATAGGATCTGGTTATACCTATAAGTAATTTTACAGACTTGTTCTTTCTGCAGCATCCCACAGCCTTGATCAGTAAGATATTGTGCCTTTACTTTTTGTTAAGGGTTAGGGAAATACCTCTGAGTTTGGGAAATAGATGTCTCCTAGCTTCTTAATAAATCAGAGTGTACATGGAGAAAAAAAAGCACATTGGCTGCTTATATATTATTGTTATGCATAAGAAACATGTTTTATTCTGGAGAAAATCTTTCTTTGGCTACTTGGAAACTAGACTGTATCTTAAACAGTTTGCATGTTAAGAACCAGAACTTTGTGTATAACTGGATTGGTAGCCATGGCTTTCCCACCACGCTTTGTTCACAATTTTGAGACCCATTTTTGTAGAGGTAAGCCGACAACAGGAAAGCACATGAGATGGCTGAAAGAGAAATACAGGAGCTGGTTGTCTTTGTTCACTTTGTTGTTTGGGGCAGGGGGCAAGGTTGTTTGGGGCAGAGAGGAAAAGTTTGTTTGGGTTTTCTTGATATATTTTTTTTTTAATAATGTAGACCTTAACATCAAAGTGTACTCCAGTTTTATCAGTTTCAATGACCTGCAATTCCCTTGTCCATTACACAAATGTTGAATTTATCTGAGGTATCATTTTAACTAATGTTTTAATGACTTCAGTGACTTTCATCTCCTGGTTCTCATTTGTGTTCATTTTACTCTGGATTAGCAATAGGCTAAGAATGGGCCCATAGCCAATTACTCTCTGGCTCAAGTGGGATCTGGAACTCCTGTCTGATGTTTGTCATCCAAAGCCATATTCATGTCCAAAAAATTATCTCACATTAGAAAGGAAGGATGCATTTTAATAGAAATTCCGAGAGCAATTAGGGGTAGATGGCTTCAACTGTACAGTTACAGTTGTATGATAAGCATTTATAATACTTCCATGAAAAACTGCAAGGCACAGGTTATTGTGGAGCCCTGTTGTGACACACACTGTCAAGGGAATGATGTTATCTACAAGTTCCAGCTGCTGATGTTGGGTAACAGACTTCTCCTCAGTCTCAGCTTTAAGAAAAAGAGAAAGCCTTCTACACATGACAGGAAATACTGGCGTAGCAAGAGTTAAACTATTGTGGTGAGCTTACAAATCAAACATTGATTGCAATTTAAAATTTGAAAGTCAGATTATGTTGTATAATTTGCATCTGCAGTATTTCTAGAACTGGCAAATGGCACTGCCCAGTTGTTTTTTATTTCAAGTGAATATTCTTTACTCTCATTTCTGTGAACTTTCTGCCCAGGAGGTTATGCAATGGAAATGCTGCCTCTTCCCTGCTGAAACCCTGGGTGTAATGTGTATCTTGCCCTTCAGAAATGATGTTTGTATATATGTATATACCTTAAGACAGCTCAGCTTGTCTAAATAAATAAACAAAAGCATGTTTTTAACATCTTCCATAGAAATTCTGCATTACAGGGAGCTGCAACCTGTTCATAGACCATAGGGATGGTTTTAGTCAGAGGAAACAAACACTCCTAAGCAAACAATATGAAGCATATATGTTTGAAGCTCTGTTTGACACCACAGGTGTTTTGTTACTTTATTCACACCTTTTACTACTCTAAAGAAAAAGAGAAATAAACTCAATTTAACAATAGCACTAAGGAAATTGGGGAACCCTAGAGTCTGGTTTTTTTTTTCTTCTCCCTACTTCCTGCACTGCTCTACTTGAATTGATCTTGTTTAAGTTCATCTGAGACTGCAGCTGATTATAGAGAAGAGCTTGTTGCTTGTTTTCTGGTTAGCTACATAGGTTTGTGTGAAATGTTTGGGTCACTTACCTGGTTTAGAATAAATGGATTCTCTGTTCTCTGAATGTGGGTATACTTTTAAATACGATTAGATCAGCTTACCGTGTGCAAAGGTGAAGTTAATAAAGAGAGGCATTCAGACAATTTTAATTGTCCCTGTTTGTTGCAATGGAGCAACTTCTTTAAGTGGTCATTGCCAGCTGGGAGAAAGGTTTGGCATTTCTGGGCCTGGCAAGCACTTGCCCTGCATCACCACTGTTCACCTCAACAGCCTCTAACCAGTGCCTAGAGAAGGAAAAACCTCAGAGCTAACACGGTTTATCAGGTTGTGTACAGCTGTAATGAAGACCTTGTCTTCTGATCACTTATGCAAGTGAGTAATTTTATTCACACCAGTGAACCCCGTGACTTTGGGGAGACTGCTCACAGTGGTTTGCCAGCTTGAGGCTGCCATGTGTAAATTACAGCTGCTGGATGTTTTATAATTATGTATTTTTAATTAAATATTGCATATCAAAAATATGAATTATATTTCTCTAGAGCCAAAGAATAATATGATACATAACATTACTTGGATGAAGGGGCAGGGGTTGCAGGAAGAGCTGTCATCGTATTTTCTGAGTGACATCGATTTGTGTGGCTAACATTTTAGTAATAAAACCCAAAATGTAAATCTGTAGCCTGCTGTGAAGGGATGTTCTACAGTTTCAATGAACACTGCAGGATTTGCTCATAAATATTCATTAAAAAGAGCTTTGCTGAAAATGAAACTTAAGTACTTAAGGTAATGGAATAAAAGTAGTTGAGAAGCTCTTTTAGGCCTGTTCAAAAACAGGATAGGAAAGAGAAAAGCTAAGTAGCACGATGTTTGACTTGCTTTTTGGTGTTGAAAGATGTTAAAAGCACTATAGAGTTAATGGCAGTGAAATACCTTGTCCTGCTGTTAGTGAAGCCACATTACCTTTTGATGGAAATATTGTAGAATTTCTGCCTCCTTGGACCTGTGTTCAGTTACATCCTTCCATGGCATTATTGTGCCAGGATTTTTGCTTCTTTATATCAAGAATACGATACGTGTGATTGTGTATAACACATGGTCATTGTGAAGGTCATCAGCAAGGTTGTCCACACTCAAAACTGCAAGGTTTTGTTTACTTTTTTTTTTTTTTATTAAGATCTGCAGAAAGAGTATAATTTTTGTATTTGTGTCTCAGAGTGTGCTGCATATTTAACCAGATGGCATTTCTGGAAGTTTTGACAGGATCCTAAGATAGCCATAGCTTTGAATTGTAAGTGCCAGCTCTGTTTCCTGAAAATAAGGAGGCTGTCAGCTACTGCTGGGCTGCTGATCTCCAGGGACTGGCTTTCTTAGAAAGGGGTGGCTTTTGAAATAGGGAGAACTTTGCAGGATGAGACAAACTCAAATAGAAGATGAGAAAAGCAAATTTCTTCCCTGTGCCCTGGGATGAGGAGATTTTTTTTGTTCCACTTTTTCTTTCTCACATAGAGCAGTTTTCAGTGTCTTGGAGAGACCGTGCAAAATTTGGGTTCCCAGGTGAGCATACTCCTATTTGTCCCCCAAGAGCTGACACCAGTTCTGCTCCCTGCTTGTCTGGGGCATCCCAGTGCCTTGAGTTATTGGTGCCTCAGGCTGCTGGTGCCTCCTGTGCTTTTCCTGCATTGTGTTCCAGAATGTCTCCAAGCTGAGAAATCCTCTGTTCATTTGAGTGCAATAACCTGAAAGAAGATGGAAAGGGCAGGTTTTTAACACAATTTGACCCTGAACTTTCTCAGAGCTGACTCTCCTAAATTGCAGCCGGTGCCTTTTGAGAAGCACACAGAATAGGTGTCAGTGCAAGTAAACAGGGACACTTGGGCTGATTGGGATTGAGGCTTTTCTGCTGTCAAATCAACCTCAGGGATACTCTCACCCTGCTTGGGAAAGGATAGTGTGAGCCAGCTGAATCTTGAAGAAAATATTTTTTGGACTAATGCATGATGTCTCCACTGTTGAACTGAGAAATTTTCCCCTGCTTATCTCAAGTGAAAAGCTGTCTGCTGAAAGAACAGGTGGAGTCAGTGTTTCCCCTAACATCCCATAGAGTTGGCATTGCTGCAGTGTTGTATTTATTCCTTTCCTGATGCCTTCATAGCTGGTTTAGTGTCCAGATAAAGATGCACATATTGTGTAATACTGTCTGGAGATAGGAAAGGAAGTGCTCATCTTCCATATAGTGAGAACATACAGGATTTTGCATATATTAAAACATTACTGCTCATCTTTGACACAAACTATGAGTAAATAATATATATTTCCATACCATGTAACTCTTTAATTACTTAAGATACTGCCTTGGCTAAAAACTCTAGGTAAATCTAATTAAATGTTGCAAGGCAAAGTGCTTCTTATTCTTTGTTTAACAGAAAAAAAAAAGTTTATTATGGACTTTTTTTTTGAGCAAAACTTCTGTTACTGGATTTACTCTGTTATTTTAAAAATCATTTCCAGACAATTATTTACAGGGGAAAAAAAAAAAAAGGGAAAAAAAAATCTCACTGATTTTTTTGGTGCCCAAGCCCAGCAAGGTGAGGGCTGCAAATCGGGGGCAGACACAGCACATCCCTGATGGCAGCTCTTGGTGGTTTTGCTATTGCTCAGCCCTGGCAGAGACCTCCTGTCTGCAGCAGCTCTCACAAGCAGCAAGGAAAGGGTGGGAGAAGACCTGAGGTCATGGAGGGGTTGCTCCTGATAGGGATTATCAAAATATCTTTCTTGAGACCTGATGGCAGCTGGCTTGGCAGTGTCACAGAGACAGATGTACTGATGTGTTTTCCCTCTAATTCTGCACCAGTATCTACATAATAGAACTAAACTTTAATTTTTGTAAAGTTTCTTTAAGTGTTTTATTCTCTCTGTCTCCTAGTATTCTGTGTAAACTCACATTGCTAAATAGTCACAAGTTTCTCTTCCTTTAAATGTTACACAATCTATGCCAAATCCTCTTTTTCTTTCTGTATCTCCTGCAAAAAAATACAAAGGGGGACTGGGGGAACCCATGAGGATATATACTCTTGGGACACAAAGAATAACAGATGCAGTATTTTGAATCCTTAATTATTAATCTATGCTGTGTCAGTTGCTACTGCCCTTTGGGATTTTGATGCCATCATTTTGAAACAATCACAGATGTTGTAATTATGAGAATAAATTAATGCAGGTAGTTCATCCTTTTCCTGTCCCTCAAAATGAGAGTATTATTGATTTTTTGAAGTCTTCATTTGAGAGTATTACTGAATTTTGAAGTCCTCCTCAGTGATCTGTTTACCTGCAGAGCTGCCATTTCAGCTTGTTTGTTGACTCTAACATCCTAACTAAACTTTCTAAATTGCCATTCTCAGCTGAAGATGTATCACAAGATTGAACAAACGACCTTTACAGTGTAATAACATCCTTTAGCCATCAGGAATTAGTGTGTTGCATCTATCACTCCTGCAGGCCTTGAGGTGTGTGCCATTCCTGTAATCATGCTACAGCCTGGAGAGAGACACTTCTCCCTTCAGTGTAGCTGCCACTGAAATTGGTACTCTTGTTTCAGCATTATCATCACCACTGTGTGTTATGTAGGTGATCAAAAAACAAAATATATTTTTGAACTGTTATTGACCTAATTGGGACTTTTTTTTTTTTGCCAAAGTTCATTCTTACCCTGGTTGTTAACCTGTGAATAATCTTTTACTTAGATTAAGTAAGATAGCTAAAGGCTTGAGAATTAACTCCAAGGCTTTGCACAAATAATTAAAACAGTCTATAAACTGCTGTACACAACAGGATATTTTGGTGCTCTAGAAATTTAACTCTAAATTGGAAAGAGAAATATGTACTCGCTGTTTCAAAGAACTATTTGTGCTTTTAATAACACACTCGCAAAACTTTACACGCTGTAGCTAATAAAATGGAATTTAGTTTGCTAAGTACCTGTAAGTGAAAGACAAGGCTTTTATCTGCAGCAATTTACAATGTATACAGTAACAGAAAACAATGATTCACAATGAGAACTTCAAAGTGTCTGATTTAGGCTTCTAATTTTCGAGTCAAGAGTATTTAGCATTCACAAATGAAAATGCTAGTTTGTGTAGATTGATCTTGTAAGTTAATTAAGGTACACAACCCCAGGATGACGTTGGCAGTCTTTGTGGTTGTCAGTTGTTCCTTAGCAGAGGTGTGATCCTGGCAAGGAATACTGAAACGGATGTTGCCTGAAGTTTTCACTTGTGCCTCACCTGGGAAAGCACCATTAAAATCTGGACTAATTTTGAGGGGAAGGGAAGTGATAGAATGCTTCAAGGTCTGACCATTGGGAAGAGAAACTAGAAATATTGCCTTGGTGTTCATCATAAATGACCAGCTGAAACAAATTTGAAGGAACTGATCCATTCTGGGAGTTAGTTCAGATGGTGACAGCACATCCTCTGTCACTAAGGGCAGCACAGAAGGGTGAGATCACATTTTTGAAGACAGAGACTGTTGCTGGGCTTTGTGAAGAGGAGTGGTAAAAATATCCCAGAAATAAGGAGAGCTGCTCCCTCAGTACCTGCAGGGTGCCCATCTCCTTGTCCTCAGGGTGAAAGCCACTCGTGGGCAGGCCAACCACTCCCTTTCCCTCTGTTGTTTCCCCACTGCAGTTACACAGCCCAGTTTATACAAATTCTTAAGTATAATCACTAACTTTGTAATAACTGTGCTTCTGCACTCTTGGGTGTGCTGCAGGAGTTGTTATAGCTCCAGCTATGTAGGTTTCTAAAACTCAGTCCTTCTTAGAGATCCCTGTTGTAGCAGTCACCTCTGTTACCATCCCCACAGCTGATGTGCTGGAGTCTCAATTTAAATCAAAACTTGTGAGGTGTTTCTGTGAGTTTACATCGAATTTTGTAGCTCATGACCTGCATATCATAGGATTTGAGCTCCTGCATTTCTGAAAAGGAAAAGTTGGTTCTTTCACTTTGCACTGGCTTTTTTTCTCAATAATTTATGCAATCTTTGAGCTTGAAGGAAGAGAGAGACTAAGAATAAAGTACACCTATGGATTCATCACAGAGACCAAGCAGTCAGAAGCAGTCAGAAACATCAAAGAACAGTCTTATTTACATTTAAAGCTAATTTGAGGACAGTTAGACTGCTGGTGACATTCCTGGTGTGTTTACTTGAATCTGAAATGGAGATGTTCCTTAGTTTGAGAACACACTGTATGTGACTGTGTGGGCATTGGCAGCGTTGTGATTTGCTTTCAAGCAAAAGGAAAAATGAACAAAGAGTGAGTCACCTTAAAAATGGGAGAGTGACAGGGGGAAAACGTGGACAAGTATCTCTAGCAATGGAAAAAAGGTGGGGAGGGTATGCCACTGACAGTCATAATTTTATTTCCACAAGAGAATAAGAACACCATGTGAAAACTGGACCATCCATTATAAGGGATTGGAAACTCTTTTGGCTAAAAGAAGGCTGAACTTAGTGCTCTGTGGCTTCTCACAAGAGTGTGAAACATTTGTGTTTTGCTCAGCATTGTTCCAGTTGTGTTTTATTTGGAAGCCAGATGTGGGAAGAAAAGACCTTGTGCATGTCACTGATTTTGGAAGACACACTGATTTTGTGTGTCTGTAGGAAGGCACCTGCCAGAGCTATTAAACCCTGAATCAAAAATGATGTTGACCTGAAGTCAGCCTCCACGGGAGACTGTCTGATGCTGCAATATGGGAAGGCTCTGGGGGAAGAACCTACCCAGGAGATGCTGCATTTGCAGCCCCTTTCCATTTCTAATGTTGCCATTCACCAATGTGGAAGCTGGAGCTGTTGCAACTATTAACTGTACCTCTTACAGCCATTCTCTGTGAAGTTGTTCTGAAAAATAGAAAAATACACAGAACTAGTAACTAAAAATCTTTTAGGAATCTGGGCAAAAAACCAGCAATACAGGACTGTTTTTTGATTAGTTCAAATTTATTTGCAGGGATGCAGCTCTGATGTAATGCCTAATAGAAATCTAATGTTTGTGTTCAGAAGGAAATACTAATTAGCAAGGTGGGATAACTCTCTGCACCTCTCCTCCTCCTTTTAGTATTAGGAGGATGAAATGGAGTAGCTCTTAATGTGTTCTCATCCAATTACATTTGGCTAAAGTTATTCATTGATCACTAATCACTGGCAGTTGTTTACACAAAACAGTGCTCTTATGCAGCATGCAGCATATTGAGGATTATTGCTATAATAGGAGCTAATCAATGAAAACCACTTGTGACTCTCTTAATGAGGTGTTAGTGAAAGGGTTTTTTTTTTGTTTACTGCAGCAATAGATTTTTCAAACCAGACAGAGCTCTTTGCATCCAGCAGGAAACTGGTTTTCAGCATTAGATCGCAGGCACCATTTTTCTCTTTCTCTCTAATAATATTAAGGTTGAAAAACGATTATTCCAGTCCCCTTTTATTAAACAAGCTATTACAAAGCAAGTGAAGGATTTCTGCACCTTCAATTTTCTACCTAATAATAGTAAAGTATTTTCATTGTTGCCTTGACAATATTAATGCTATTTTTTTCCCAATGCCTAAAGCAAGGAGTCTCACCATTTTCTTTGCCAGGTTGAAACAAATTGTGCCTTTAAACTTTAATATTAAAGACAGGTTTGTTTACTGGTTTTCACTATGATTGGTTAATTCACAAGCTTGATATTCACCAGTAGTTGAGATGTAGGAGTTAACTAAATCTTCAGAATAGCCTTTGGATTATTCTCAATAACACCAATACTTTGCACTAAGACATACCTTAATTCTAGGAATCCTAGGTAGCCTAAAATAAACATATGTCAGATATTAGGCATTTAGGCAGAGTTAATGTCATTGGCCTACATCTTTTCTAGTTCATCATGCCATGGCTCTGCCTTAGAGCTTCAGAAACACTCGCTCTGGTGTTTTTGGAGGTGCTGTGTTCTCAAGGGTCTGCTGATTTATTAGAGAACAGTGCATTCAGCACCCCTAAAAATAGATGGGTAAAATTTTGACTTCAGAGAATGTTCATTTTTGCAGTCAGAAATGGGATGCAGAAGTAGCCCTCCCCAGGCATGTGCTCTGAATGTCAGGCTGCAGCTCACTCTGTTCCACCTCCCAACAGTAAGAAATCTAAGATGGGATGAGCTTCACTGGAAGATCCTTTAGTTAATTATTTTTAATTATTTATGCTGAAAATATTCCAAGTGCAACAGGAAGCTAAAAGTTCTTATATTATGCAGATTCAATGAGACTTTGGGGACAGCCATTAATATTTGCATGCTGGATAGTTTGGTTTGCTGCTTCAATTATCTGAAGCTTGATCACTGTGTGTAATCATAATTTGTTCATAAAACTACCCAGGCCTGTCAGCACAGTGCCTGAAATTAAGCTTCTTCTGCTTGTGCAGAGCTTATGAAGAATTGAATGGCAGTTCATTTTCACAAAACATGACAAACATAAAAGAAATTATGAATTAATTTTAAACCCTGCTTAGCAGAGTCTTATCAATTTGATGGAACCCTTTGTCTTAGAGATGTCTGGCATTAGAGCTGATAGGCTTAATTAGTATCAAGCATCTCAAAATGTCTGTGACTGACAGGTTAGATCATTTGGTGTCCTCCCCCAACCTCTCTGTGAATTGCAGTCTGAAATCTAACAGTTTTCATTAGGGAAGCTGGCTAACATAACTTTCACACCTTTACATCAAATTAAACACGCGACAATGCTTCATCTGCAACAAAGACTGGCACAACCCACCAAATCAAAGATAAATAAAGAAACATTTCCTGCTGTGGAGTCTCTTTAGGTCTGAGATTACAGTGTCTTGCTGTGGGAATATGCTTTGGTTTGAATGTGAACATAATGTTTTTGGTTAGCACTTGGAAAAATTGGTTAACTTGGAAAAATTAACCCGTCTGACACAAGAAATCAAATACGCTTCAAATAGTGTGCTGGACGTGTCCAATAAGTGCTTTGGAGGCCATATAAATTGCAGTGTTTAAATCAAAAATTCTGCCTTCTGTCAGTAGCATTTGAAAGCAGTAGGTACCTTACCCAGCTATTCTTCAAATAATTATCTTCCTGGATTATGCTGAGGTAGGGTCGTCCCTAGTGTGAAAATAAGGATTTGAGTCCCAAATATTTGGCTAAAAGGTATTAACAGATATTATCTGTTTCCTAGAGAAAGGGGAGAAAAAGTAGAGTAACAATAATACTTAGGGATGTTAAAAGTAATTGTCTAGGTTCTCCTTTTCTCTCATTGAAGTGAAGCCTTGTAATTAATTATACCAATTTCCTCATGGGAATTCCTGGGCTGTGGTGATGTAACAGCAGCATTGTTAGACCCACAGAATGGTAGAATAAGTTTAAAATCTTTGCATTTCTCCTATCCCTTCATATTTTTAGCAATATCCAGAGAAAAAGTTGGCTATCCAGAAAATATTGCATAAAGTTGTGCTCATGGGAAAGCTATTAAAGCTTGGTTGAATTTGGACTGTAAAATTTTAAATCTAACTATGTGGCAGTCAAAGCATAGTTTTGGGTATTGATCAGATAATCACAGTGGTGCTGAACCCTTGGTCTGTGATATGTTTTGAATCTTTCAATAAAGACATTTAAATTCTCTGTTGATATTTTCTGGACTTTCAGTCAGGTTCAGCTATGCTTCATCATCTTTGCTCCTACTGGCATTTAACTCCCATTGGAGTTACTGGGATCATTTGCTGAGGAAGGAGGACAAGTTTAGACCTATTTCATCTATTTCTTTTTTATGTGCAAAGAGAGGGAGAAGGAATGAAATTGCCCTCAAGTATCTGAAAGGAGAAATAAGGTAATATTTTTTTTCCTCATCTCTGTAAATTTTTTTTCCCTTTTCTTTTTGTCCTTTTTTTCCATGAGTCTCCTGGCTCTCAGAGTCTCAGATTGCCTCGAGTTCACATTGCACTGGTATAAATGGATATGGTTTATACACCTCAGGAGCCAGGACTTTGCACAAACAGTGGGATCATGTTTAGGATTATTATATCCTCATGTTGAGGAGATATCTCAGAATTTGCTCTACTATCCTGAGCTTTCCATAAACCTTTCTGTGACTTTCATCATATGTTTCTTTTGTGTGAACTTTGGATATTCCTGTTGCTCCTAATGTGGTCTTCACCACCTTGCCAGGGCATTAATACACCTCAAATAAGCAACTTCTCTGCATTCCAGGTTGGTCTTTTATCTTCCTTCATATCTGTTCTGACCATTCTGGGCTGTATCTAGTTTTCTTCTTACTATTAAAGTGAATATATTGTAAACTGAGGAGAACAACCTATTTCAAGAAGGCTGGATTCTTTCAGGATGAGAATATTTTTATGCTGGTAGCTGTGCTCTCCCCAGAGGAACCTTGGCTTAACTCTAAACTCAGTTGTCACTGCTAGTCTTCATTTCTCATCATTTCCAGAATTACTGTACTGTAAAAGTAATTTCTGAAATATCATTACAGATTAAGACAAAGCTTTTTCTTTTTATATCATATAGCTTAGAGAGCCTTGGTATGTCTAAGAGACATGTTTGTGTCAGGGGGAAAATGGTTTTTTACTTCCATTTCCAATTTAATAGTGACTAAAAGCATTTACTCATTATGCAGCTACCAGCACACAGAGCCTTCCTACATATATTGTTGGTAATGAGAAAACTGCTTTTTAAAAATATTTTTTATAATGAAATTACAAGAAATGCAGCTAATGAGGCACAGCTTGGCAAATCAGTGGTGAGTGCTAGCTCAGTCTATGTGCTGCTCACTAGTGAGGAGTTCTCATCCCATGCTTTTGATTTCCAGCAGCAGGGCAGGGATGGGTCCTGAGTGTGCTCTCATACCCTGAATCTCTGAAAATTTGCTACTCTGCAAATTTCAGGGCTTCTTTTCTTTTTGCCTTTGTGCATGAAAAACTGCTAAGGTCGTATGTTAGCACTAACTTTATTTCTCTCAGGCCTATGAAATAAAGTTGAAATTTGCACAGCTATCATTCAGGAATATTTATTTTATCATGGAAAATTTCATACCTGCTTACACAAGCTCTCCTGTCTGAACTTGGTGGAGATGTTTCCCTTTTTTAGGCAGGGAAAGAATGGATTTGACTGTATTTGTAGCTTTCCTTTATTCACCAGAAATACTCTGCTAAAAGCAGTTTGTTTTTGCTGCATCTCAGCAGTGTAAATGACATGCTTCAGAGCAGTAGTGGGCACTCCAAAGTGGTCAGCCTGATGTTTATTAGGATTTTTACATGATCTTGAGTGGCATGTGATTAAAGGGATGATTTTGAAGTTTCACACTGGCTCTGTTAATGCACTTGTCATTTTTCAAGTGATACTCGTGCAGGAGCCATGGAGTAGTTCTTTATGCCCCCAATCCAGCAAACCTCTAATGAGGAGCCCTTTTCTCTCTAACTATTGCTATATGTAGTTCAACTTTTTAAGGGAAAATAGAGAACCTGATGACAACTTAATGTTCAGCCACGAAAACTGGGGTCTCCAGTGCTATCTTGAGTTTGCTTTCTGCTTTATAGCCCTCCTGGATGTCAGACAGGAGATGTGCTAATCTAAACCTCCCCTCAGATTATTTACTTGGCTTTGTGACACCTAAGTGTGCTAAAGTCATACTCCTAAAAATGTCTGCCAGTCTTGGCCTCAGTGGGAACGTTTTCTTCCAATCTCTAAATTGTCAATTTGTCCTGGAAGTGGAGCTTCTGTGCTAAGCAACAGGGAGTAGTAGAGGGCAGGACAATTGTACAGAGCAGGAGACTTGAAGCACCTGGCAAATATTTGGCTATGCAGTTCTTCCCACAGGAACATTATCAGCTCCCTTCTCCCACCATCTGGAAGAGGGAGCATTTTTGCCAGCAGAGGAACTTGCTCTGCAGTCCCCATCCTGCCCGCCTTCTGTTCTTTTCTCCACTAAGAGCATTTTTTCCCTTTCTGACTTCACAGGCTGATCCAGAATCCCACGTGAGAAAGTAAATGGAGGTGGCAATATTGTGGGATGGATATTTCTTGATTTTGTCAAAAATAAAGAAAAAGGAAATAAATTACCTTCTGCTCAAGCTTTCTCAAGGTTCGAGAGCATTCAATGTGCTGACCTGTGGAAAATAATGGTCAACATTAGCTTTGAAATGAAGCTGTGCTTTTTGCTATTGCAAACCATATTTGAACACCTTGCAAATGATTTGGCAGAGTTTCATGGATAGAGATGAAACAGAATGGGGTACAGTAGCTTGGGGGTTATTTTGTTTTGTTTTCCCATCATCCCTTGGCCAGAATTTCTCTGCAGTGGAGATTCTGGTTCTGTTTGAAGCTGTGCTTGCCCGTGTGTCAGAGAGGTGGTTCATGTGTGTAACACAGGCATTGGTGAGCTGAATTCTGCTGAGCTGTTGCTGTCAGTGATCAGAGAAGTGCCTTGTCTCTTAGCTCAGAGCTGATTAGAGGTGCTGGTCCTGCAGTATTAGTTCTGAGACTTCCTTGTGGCATGTGTTTGGTGTTTTATTAAGTTTGGGGTTCTTTTAAATGTATTTAAAGAGATGAAAGTAAATTATAATTTCTAGTTGTTATTGATGGAGCATGGTTGAACATTTAAAAGTTCTATCTTCTGCCCCTTGGGTTAGGTGGATTAGCAGATTTTGGTTATTGTTCTGATGAAAATATGTTACAAGGACGTGTAAATGCAGGACCCCGGGTTGTGTTTGTTGCAGGGGCAGGGCTGCAGGATCTGTTCATGACTGCAGGACATCTCCCTTCTGCTTACACAACTGGGAACTGGAAAAGGTCATGAAGCTCATCAGGAAGATGTTAAATGTGCTCGTGGTTTAGCCTGTAGCCTGTCTGAAATGGGTGTTCTCAGTTCCTTTTCAGCACCCAGGCTGGTTAAGTGAATGTCAGGGCTGAAGATGAGAATGGGAACCCCAGAGTCCATGTTACAGCAGCCCCTGGGAAGTCACATCAGGAGCAAATCCCCTGCTACTACCAGGGCCAGTTAAACAAGGTCTGAAGGATGTGATGCACTGTAGCAAACTAAAGGGGGAAAATGAAGTTATTTAACAGCATTTAATTAAAATGCTTCCCATAATAACAGTGCATGCATCTTTAATGATCTTGAAAACCGTTTCCGTTGCTTGTTCTTCATTTTAACACCAGTTCTCACAGAATTTTCATCTATAGAACTGAGTATATGTGATAATCTACTGCTCAGATGCACAAAGTTGGTGCTAAAATATTAATATTGCCAAATCAAATACCTTTTCTTAAAAATAAAAAAAAGGCATTTACTGCAGAGCAAAGCTTAATTGAAGCAATGTGATTCCTCCTTGTCCTTTTATCCATAAATAATGGATTTTTTAGAAATGGAAGGACAACTTTGTGAATTGTTAAGGATAAGAAATATTCAAAGATTCAAACCACAAATAAAGTATTATTTAAAGTTGTTAATCAGATGTTTATTCTGGGGATTTTTCTTTCTAGCCTTCACTCTTTCATTGCTCTCAATGTGCCATTTAGTTCTTAGGGATGATTATTTCATTTTCAGAGTGTAGGGAAGAACTAAATCACTTCTGATTGAGCATCTACCAAAGAAATGCTGGGCAAGTCAGACACTTCTTATTTGTATTATTTCCACCTCATAGGGAGGACAGATGTGGACCTCTGAGAGGGGACTGGAAATCAGTAAAGGAAGAAGACCAGCAGATGTTCAAATTGTCAAGCTGAAGTGGCTAAATCTTGAAAGTGTAGCACTTGTAATCCTAAAGTCAACACAATCTGCCAGAGAAGTTGCTGGTTTAAGTGTCCATTTGTGTTGTACAAAGAGAAAATAAAGGGAGAGGGATGGCAGTTAGTTATTAATTTATTATTCTGGAGTTTGAGACAATCCAAGCACTTATCCAAGTCACAATGTCCTGCAGTTCTTTCCAAGCTTTATAAATCAAGCCTTTCTGTGCATGTTATTTTGGTTTGTTGTGATATTTTTAACCTCCCTTGCTGCAAAGATGTTGGAGTGATGGAGCTGGGACACATTTGAGTGCTCCGTGGGAAGCGGAGCTGAGCCCAGTTTTACAATCACCCTCCTGAAAATCAAACACACAACATTCTTCTGGACCCGCTTTCCTCCCACGAGCACCTCCTTCAAACCATGCAGCACATCCCCTGCTCCACCTCTCCTTACAAAACAGGAAAGGAGAATTACTGCAGGAGCAGTGTGAGCCCAGCCAGTGGCTGCTGCTGCCTGCAGTGGTGCCCAGACTCCTCCTGCTGAGCTGTGCCCCCTTCACAGCAGCCTTGAACACTGGGTTCAGATGATCAGAAACAGAAAGTTTCTGTTCAATTTCTTTTTTTTTTTTCTCTCTTTTAACAACAATTGTTTACAAATATTTTGCTAGCAAAGGGATGCTGGTTAAGCAATATTTGCCTAATGCAAAGCCTTTAAAATACTTACCTTTCTTTAAGGAAAAAATTATTTTGAGGGACTGTCCTTGGGCAGTTACCTTGGATTTGTAAGCTATAGCTCTTAATTATATAATAGAAATTTTTGATGCAAAAATAACTTCCACTGAGTTATAATTTTAAGTAACTAATGGACATTGGATAGGTAACTTGGAGTTCAGTTTCCATCTTCTTCCTTAGTTTTGAAAACCTTTGGCTGGTGTATTCCAGAATTCACGAGTTTGTCTTCATTGAAATAAGTGTCAGAAAATTTTGTAAGGAAGTTTCTGATGCAGAAATCTGAAGCAGGGCAATGAGAGTGGGCGGTGGAAGTAAGAGAAATTGCCATAGTGGATTTCAAAAAGTGCATGGCAGGTTTACAAATAGGAGAGGTGATGGCATTAATAATGTTTTGCATTACTGCATCAGTTACCTGGTTCACTGTGCCAGTGAAGAACAGGATCTAATAAATTCCATCTCTTCCTGTTGAAGCATATTAGCCATCCTTTGCTAGGGGTTTTTATTTGCGGAGATGAAATGCTGTTTGACCCAAGTGCTTGTTGAATACAAACCAGTGACAAACATATATGCGTAATCTAACTGCAGCTTTCAAAAATGTTTTCAGCAAAAACCTTCATTGAAATAATTTCATGTCTCTAGTTTGATTCACAGGATGTAAAAAATCCATATTCACATTATAAAATCTACAACTAAGAAACTAAGATTTTCTTTTCTCTGCCTCTTGGATTCAGGTTGAGACAGGAAATACAAAGTGTTCACTTTAAAATATGAGTGTAGTGGCTACTGCATGTCTTTTTTTAAAAATAAAATGAAATTGATAAACTGAAGAGGAGGCTTTCAATGAAGAGTGAAGTTTAGTTATTTAAATTTACTGTAACCTATTGTCATCATAGAATCATTTCTATGATAAGGGACAAATTTTTATGGAAAGATATTAATGCACTGAAGTTCTGTAGGAATTTATAGCTCCATGTAAAGAGCAAAATGTGTGTTGAAGAATGGTTTAGAATGAGCCTCTTTGGCATTTGTCTGGGAAATCTGTTTCTTAGTGTATCTGTGTGCTGGAATGGAAATATGACAAAAACCTGATCTGACCCCCTGGCCTGAGCCATCCAATATAATATATGCAAGGATGTTACACTGTGTTATCTTTTTACTTGAATAGAAGTTTTAATTATAAATCAGAGAAAAATATAAATATTGCTAAAATAACTTTCTGAATTCCATTCAGTCCCAGGAACGATCACCAAAGAATTTGATTAAAAGAGTCAGAGCTGTGCTAAAGGCAGTTTTCTCCAGTGTGGTAAAGCCTTTATTAAAATTCCAATTAAAATTCACCAAGAGGAAGGCTGCTGCTGTTTGTGCCACTTGTCCTGGGAGCCACAGGCATCTCTGTCCAGTAGAAAGGTTTTTTGCTTGTTAATTGTATTCACATTTTGTAGCATTAATGTATAGAAAGGTATAGAAGCAGGATTAGGGCTGGAGGGCTCCTGGATAAATTGTTGGTTCCTGTAATGGTGTTTGGACTATGAGTATACAAGAGCAGGTTAACTTTTTTAATAGGAATTTTTGCCCTTTGGTATGGGAAAGGATTAAAATAAATAAAAGAGTAAAACTTTTGCTGTAGGTAAGAGTAAACCTTATATTTTGGTGACCACTTTATATGTGCTTGAATAGTTTGTAAAGGATATTCTCACTTTGAATGACCCTATAAACATTAATGAAACCTGGCTGTATTTTCTTGAGATTCATGCAAAGCTCCTATTTAAGGAAGCTGCCTGTGAGGTACTGTCATGGAGAAGCAGTGTGGCTGTAATTTTTAAGGGTGTAAATACTTTTGTAGCCAGTGGATCCTGCCCACAAAGGTCTGTCCAAGGCTGGCTGGAGAGAAGTGTGGGAGAGGCTGCTCAGAGAAAAACTCTCATCCTGAGTAGCAATACCATGAATTTCTCTCCAATGTAGTGTCCTCAAAAACAAAGGGATGAGGATTAAGATTGCAGCCCTGTAGAATTTGCTCATCAGAATGTTTGCATGATATTAATGATAAGGAATGTTAAACTCATAACTCTTGGTTTATGCCTAATGAGGATGCAGCATTTCACATGGAAACTCAAATTGTTGTCTAGTACCACTCAGGAAGATGGAAGGACAGGAATATCATGTCTCCTTCCTAGTTGCAGAGGGGCTCTTTACAGGAGAATTGAGTGACAGGGCAAGGGGAGTGGGTTCAAACTGAAATGGGGCAAGTTTGGATCAGATATTAGGAAAAATATCTTCCCTGTGACAGTGGTGAGGCACTGGGACAATTGCCCAGAGATGATGTGGATGACCCATCACTGAAGTGTCCAAGGACGAGTTGGAGCAGTCTGGCCTGGTAAAAGGTGTCCCTGTCAATGGCAAGGATTGGGAACTATGCCATCTTTAACGTTCCAACCCAGGCCATTCTGTGATTATATGATTTGTTTTCCCACAAATCTACTTGTCTGTAGCAGATCTGAATGGCCCCATATTTGCTGGTCCCAGGACTGAATGGGAATGTTAATGAAAGCTAATTTTCCAAAAGGAACTACTGTTACTTGGACAACTACCAAAGCTCTCAATGCCCAGCGTGGCTTGGATATCCCTGAGCCGCATCATCAGGAGTGTCAGCCCAGGAAGCTGCTTCAAGTGGTGGCACTTAAAATTTTGAGCAGGTCATGGGGATCTGGACCTTTTGACTCTGCTGCTTCTTGGTGACTTCTGTGGCAGGTTCTGTGCGGCCAGAGGTTCAGAGCTGTCCTTGCTGGCCACGACCCATCAGCTCCTGGAGGACACAGCCACCCCTGTTCCATCAGCCCAGAGGATCCCACACTGAGGAGAGGTGATGCATGGACACCCTGGTGCTATTCCTGCTCTTGGCTGTGACTGATGGCACAAATCCTGTGGTGGCTCTAATGAAGTTCACAGCACATTATACACAGAGCGTGCTGTAGGTGGCAATGGCAGGACTTGCTGAGCTCACAGGTTTGTGAAGTGTAGCACTGACACAGCTTAAGGCTCCATCAGTTCTAGTTCTGCCATTAAGCATTGCCCCAGTCTGCAAAATGAATATGGATGACATCTGAGAAGGTTATGCTAATTAGTCTGGTTGAAGTAATTCCATGGCTCAGATTGCGTAAATTAATATTTTTAACTCTCATTTTAATGGGAGGAACAATTGAAAGCAAGTCTAAAATCAGAACATGGTGAAAAGCTATTGCTAGCCTGTGAACGTGGCTCTAGATGATGATGATGCTAATAAAGAGGGGATAACATGTTTTTCTAAATATCTTTCCAAAAAAAATGCAGATTAAATCTAAGACCTATATTTCTGAATTTTGCTTCTATGTATTTATTCTACTACTGTACAAGTAAAAGATTCAGATTTTCTAGGATATTTAGGAACTTCAATCTTTTTAGAAAAGCTATTAAGTCTTTTTAGTGTTGAAATTAGGTATTTTAGAGTGATAGGTGCAGACCAAATTAATTTCAAGTTTTCTTTTTCTCTTTCAGTGTAGGTGATCTGCTCAGCTGAGCTAGTCTCTATCTGCATGTTTGAAACTACCGTGTGTGTTTGCTTCTGAGATATTTATATACCCTGCTTTTTCTGCAGTATCATGTGGAGGACCCAGGTTAACTTTGTTTGCTTCACAGAGATGCTATTATGCCTTTTGTATAATGCTATGGTTATGTACTTTTGTTAGAGGATTTTGGAATTCCTAGTCACCTCTTTTATAGTTTCTGGGGTGAAGAAAAAGCCAAAGTCCTCTCCCACCCCACTTAGGAAGCCTGTTAAACACTGAAATTTCCAAGAATGTTGTTAAAGAAAGAAAAATACTTTTCCTTTTACATAAATCTTAAAATTTTGGAGGGCACAGCATTCCTTCAAAGAATTTAGATGTAGAAATGGAACAAAGAAAAGTAGGTTAAATTGAAATTTCCAATTATTTTGTGTAATGCCCCATGATTTCACTCATCAAAACACTGAGACCTAAATATGCATCAAGACGCCGCTGTCACAAAGAACCTCAGGTCTAAGACAGCAGGTGTGCCAGGACATATTTGAATATCATTGGAGATGTGACTGTAGCACATTTAGACATACTTGTGCATTATTTATGAGTGATGGGACTAATGATGGAACAACTGAAGTTTCATGTTAAGTTGTGGGAAAAGAATTTGCAGTTTATGAATTATTTGGCCAATTTGTGGTACATTATCATCACTGAATTGCCACCTAAGGGAGCTCTATTGAGGGTTCAGGTACGTGTGCCTTAACCCACATGTCCTTGTGAATTCTCAGAAAGAGGTTTGGAGAAGAATTCGAAATCTTGGTAAGACACAATTTCATTTGTACATGACATTACCCAATTATAACCATAAAAGTGGCTGAGGAGCTGGGCAGGGACACTTCCAAAGAGCCTGGCAGGAGGGGAGCCAGGGCCAGAACAGATTAGAACAAGCAACGGACTTCATGAAGTCATTATTGTATTTTTAAAAGTTCATTGCTGTTTAATCATTTTGTTGTGTAATTTACAGTAGCAGCTGCTGTAAAAACACCAATTGAAGCCCAGCACTTGTGCCTGGGGGTGGCAGGTCCATCTCTGCTCCTCTGAGGATGCCTGTGCCACGCTGCTGCTGCCGCCCAAACTGCTTGCCCTCCTCACATGTGTGCTGTAGATGAAGATGTGCACCCCCCAAGGGGATCAGACAGAACTCTGACAGAGGTTTTCAACCTCTGGCACACTGTCCCAAACAGGCTGTGCTGCAGCTCTAAACCTTTGAACACCTGGCATGGATTATAGGAATAGTTTAAAGAATTTCTTTGGATTGAACCTCTCAGAGGCAAGCACACATGCCATGCAAGAAGGCTCTCGCTGTCTAAAACAAAGTGGTAGCCCCATGTGAACTCAAATTTTCCATTTTTTTATCTCAGGCTTTTGACATGTTTTCCCCTGGCTTAAACTATTGTTTTAAAGGCAGTGACTATGTGTTTTTTCTGTGTTAATGTTTGTGTGGAAAAATGTCTGTTGGGTTAACAGACAACCTGCAGAGCCTGACACACAAGTGTTCATCTCTGTACAAGGCAATCCGGCAGGATATTTCTGGAAAAAAACCTAAAATTTTCCCAGTTTTGTTTTGGCTTTGGTAAATGGCTTGCTTGCATTGAGTTTCTAATGAAGCTTGGGTTTATATTGAGAAATTATTTGCAGTAATGCCTCTCAGATAAACAGGTGACAGCAAACCACGGGCAAATCCATCATGAATTCTGGCATTATCAATCACTTTTAGCTAATGCCAAAATCTCCAAAGACAAGCATTTAACTCTGTTCAATGTGTTATTGTATGTCAATTGTTGATAGAGAATTTTTTTAATGATCTTGGATGTGTCATGCTCCACTTAGAATTCTCTAGTGTTTCCACTGATAAATGCTGAGGCATAACTGTCATTTGCATGAACAGAAGCTGTAATTACAAATGTACTTATGGTCTGTGCTGAAGTCAGGAATGCAAAGAAGAGTGTTTGCTAATGTAGAAATATAAATAATGGTTACTAATGTTGACTGTTTAGCATGGAAATTATATTTCTAGTCATTTGAGATGCATCTTGGTTCTTTAAAAAATAGTATTAGAAGGCTTGATTTCTAATATTTATTATTTTGCAGTTGGTAATCCTATAAATAAGTTTGACAAGAGTTGTGTCTCCATTTATGAAATGAGAAAAAAAGTGTGAGAATTAGCTTGGCAAATATAAGATTTAAGGTTAATGAAGACTATTTGAGAGGTGTCTGCTCCTCCTTTGAGCTGTATCCTCAGTCTTTTTATTTATCATCTTTGGATGAACTCATAGTTTAGGAAAGATTCTGTTTCTCTCAAAATATGAAGCAGTTTCTGACGTAATCAAAAGTTGCTGTTTGCTGGCAGGGAGGCACGGGATTTCTCTTCAGTTTGTTTTCCCTTGGAAAGGAAATACTGAAGTGCTTCTCAGCTGCCAGAACCCAGAGGCACTCGGGTGGCTGCAGGAGATGATGAGATGCTCTGAGCTGTCCCCTTTGCCACCTGCCCCGAGGAGCAGCTGTGCTGTGATGCTGCCCCAAAGGAAGGCATGGAGCTGCATCAGCCACTCCTTTTGCTGGTGTTATTCAGAGGATTTCCCAGGCTGGAGCAGCCCTTTGGCTACTCCAGAGGCTTCAGAAATGCCCCCAGGCCACACAGACTCGAAAAGTGCTTCTTTTTCTTGGTTACTGGAGAAGTAGGAGTGCTGATGGTTCTGCTCATGATCCAGAAAGAGACCAAGAACTAAGATATTTACCAAAGCTTTTGCAATCCAGTTTCTGTGTCTTCCCTCACTATCACCTCATTAATGTGTTTTCACTGAAGACAGATCATTCCATATAATTTCTAATTAATACTATCAAGATAAGATGATTTTCCAATGAAAAATATTTTCCTTGAGCTAAATTCGATGAAATGAACAAATAGTGACATATTTGTCTGTTGATTTTTATTTTTAGCATTAATTAATATTATCTTGTTCTGTATCAACTGTGCTTTGGCAGTATGTGGGTTTGTCATCTCTGGATCACAGCAGATGCATTTAGGGGGCTCCTTTTTAAAATGTTTGATTTCTTAGATGCAGTAGATTAACAGTAATGAAATAGTTTAAGTATGTTACATGTAGAATCTATTTCATGGCCAATAATTTAGACTCTGCAGATGAAAGCTCTGTGGATAAGTTACTATAATAAAAGACAAGAACTAAAAGGGCTTTTTTAATTTTTTAAGTAATTACAGTAAACAAAGGCCATGTAAAATTTTTAGCATATTTTAGCAAAAATTATTCATGGGCATTTTTTATAGTAAGTTAAAAATTGCTTTCTAATGACAGTCAATGTTTAAATTGCTTCAAGTGCTGAGTACAGAATTTGTTCACTTTTGCTTTTATCTTACCCAACCTTTTAGCACATATTTATTAACTATAAATTTATCTTTGGTGCATAGATTCTATATTAAATATGCTATTCATAAGCAGAGGAGATTGAGGGTCATTTTGGTTAGGAATAAGGAACTGAATTCCCAAAATACAAAGTACTGCCAGAATCCTATTTCCAGCTCCCTGCAAACTTTGCCTGAGAAGTTGTTGCTAAGGAACACCATGAAGTGTGCAGCTGCTCCAGAGCAGCTCCTCCTTTACCCTTCCTGACATCTTCAAAATATAAAGGAAGATTTTGGGGTTTACCAATATTTTTAATAGGTGTCTGTGTCCTTACTGGCTTTTTTAAGGAATGTACACAGAGTTGCTGGATGTTGTACAGGTGAATGAATTACAGCCCCTTTGGAAACCCAGGGGTTGTACTGTCACTTTTGCTTAAAAATCAGGTTTTGTGACTCAGATTGTTGGAACGATTCCTGGGAACCAAAAAAATTGTATTTCCAGGTTCCAAAATCCATTCTTATTGGTTTGATGCACGAGCTGGAAGAACAATTGATTGACACTGAGATCGGTAGGCAAAGATTGAGCTAATAGAATCAGATTAATGGGAACATATGGTAATTACAACTGTGAAAAAACAACTTAGAATTTATAATGTTGCCTTGGGGCACATAATCAGATGTGTTATCAATGAATAATTAGAGTTGATAAAAATCATCTGGTATATATAGGATTGCTGTGCATAGTTACAGATGTGTGTTAAATGAAAGATTTATTGGAAGTTTCCTGCCGAAAATATGCGTGACATGTAAACACATTGTTTGTGATAACAAAAAAATCAAATCAATTCCTGCAGAATGCTTCATGGCAGAGGATCAAAGTTTATGTATGCTCGTCATTAATATTCCATAAAAGATTAATTTCATGCCCTTTATTACATTATATTAATCACTTTCCCTAATATGTGTGTTAAATGAATATTTCTGTAACAGCTGGCAAAATACTGGTATGTTAATAATGGAAGCAAAAAAAAACTTTATGGATATTAAATCCTCTGCATTTTCATGGATATGAAAACCTCTGTAACAGATTAAAAAAAAGTAATATGTGACAAAATAGAAATAGGAAATACCTAGCACACAAAATTAAAAATCCTGAGGAACAGTGGTTCTGAAGAGCCAATGTTTTGGGAAGTTCAGATCTTTTTGCCTCCAGTATCCCCATTCCTCCAGTATAAAATAGAAGCTCACAACCCATTCAGAAGTACAGTGGAAGATATACAGAATTGTGTGTGTCTGTATACATATATATTAATATACAGCCAGCTTTGCCCTGAAATGATGAGAGAGAAAATCTAGGGAAAAGGGAGGCAATGACAATGACTATCAGAGTTCCCATTTTAACAGCAGATAAATTGCTGTTAGTCATTTGGAGAAAAGGAAGTCAACACAGGATGCGTATTTAGGAAAAAATATAGTTTTTTTGTTTTCTTCTGAAGTTTTTGTGACTGGAAAACAAAAAAGAACTTTTCTTAGGTATCCCTGTGCAAAACCATGGTATTGAGTGTTTGTGCAAGGGCTATCCATAAGTAAGTTTAGGATTGGAGTTTGTTTGAGTTTGCCATGTATTTAGAGTCAGGTGTTGAGGAAGGTATTGTAGCTAAACTCCTGAGGAATTCTTTTCCTGAAGTGAGCAATAAAGGCTTTAATGTCATTGCTGTAATGCAGCTGGGACTGGAACTGGACTCCTGCAGCTTTCAGAAAGAGATGCCAACGACCCTAAGCCTACCTTCAGCATCATTTACACTCCCATGATCTTAAGGAATACGAGTCTTTAGCTTCCAAATGTATCTTAGCCTTTAATTAGATGCAAAATTCTGGGAATGTGAGACCCAGAATTCAGTCCTGCAAGGCTGCTGGATCTCAGGTTTTTATAACTTCTTCTTAGGACTCTTCTTTAGGACTAAGGCTTGACTCTTCTCATGCCAGGCTCTGGATGTTCTCTGGTGTGGCAGTGTCACTGTCTCACCACGGCACTATCCTGTAGCAGCTACTGAGGTTTTATTCCTGAAGTGATCATGTAGAAAGATGCAGAATTCAAAAATCTCCAGACAGAATTGGTGGTACAAGAATAGTTCCTGTATGAAATCTCCTAAATGTTCAAGTGCAAATGAACAGTCATGGGGGGG
>VXAX01007754.1:1766137-1822483 GCA_013399835.1 Leptocoma aspasia | reverse complement strand
TTTTTTTTTTTTTAAGTGAGGCAATTACAATGGATAATTGTAAAACTTTAATAGAACAAGAGACTCTCCAGCCTCGATGGATTAATAGTCCTTTTCTTTTTTTCTTGGATTTTTGTTTTTAATATATAGATAAGTAGGAGACATCTTGCAGCTGCTTTTGGTGTCACCAAGGAAAACTCAACATTTTTATGATGTGTGACCTATATACAGTGAAAAGGTGACAAAAGGTGGAAAGCTTGAGTGGTTTGACAGATGTACCTTAAAAATCCAATGAATAATTCCCATAAAAAGTGTTTATGGGTAGTTAGCCATTTTGAAACTTAGTCAAATATTAAAACAACAAAAAAAACCCCCCAAAACTACACCTATTGCCATATAGAACTTCAAGTAATTATGCCCCACATATATCTATTCTCTACAACATCACTGCACCAAAGTTTCAAGTATCAGGGTCATTGGCACTGCCCCTTAGAGAAACCAGTCTATCACATAAAAACCTATTATTCTTTAGGTATGTTCTTTGGCTTGTGTAGTATTTTTCTGAAGTCTGTTGTAGTATCTTTTGGTCAGTAGATGGTGCAGCAGGTTACAAACATGTTGATTTTCCTACATGACATAATTTTGACCAGTACTTGAGTCAATAATGTAACGTTATTGTTAGGATATGTTTATTTTATATTAGTAAATTCAGATGAAATTCATTAGGCTTTAAGTGTGATGAGTTATTTTTAAAATTCATAAATAATGCCTAAGAGTAGCACTGGACATAAATTAGCAAATACACAGCATCATAAGAAAATGTGGATAAAGTGAATGGGAATGTCCAATAAAGTGGATAGATACAAGTTTACTGATATACAGAAAATGGATTTGTTAAATTTCTCTGGAGAGCCATTCTTCTAGAAGAAACTCGAATTAGAAACCATTGCTACTGGCATGAATTGTACCAAGCTCTGCAGGGAGCTGTACCAAAATGACTTCAGTTTATTTCCTCCTATGTGCACAGCCCTGTCAGTCACACACGCTGGTGTGGAGCCTTGGAAGAAAAGGAAGTTAGTTAATCTGCTACCCAGCACCAACCCGAGCCACCCTATGATTCTGTGCTGAAGAGCACTGTAGTGAGATGTTGCTGCTTGATTGAATCTTAAATTACATTAAAAGGCCCTTATGGTGTACTCAAGCATGAACTCAAGAACTTGCAAGTCAGTTTGGTGTTTAAGAATCAGACACATCATTTAGAATCTACTGAAGTTGAGCGTCTCTGCTTCGTTAATTAAAGCTTTGTTCTCCACCAGCCACATCTGTACTGAGCCAGCTTTTCATCTCCTCGAGTGCAGGGGAGCAGTGCTGCCTGTGAGATGTGTGGTGTACTTAGTGGAGTTGGAATTTTCTTTATTTGAGCTGTCACAGGCTGTGATGTGACACCAGGACGGTTTTCTGCTGCAGACACCACTATGGGATGTGGTGGCATTTGTTTCCTCTCTGCAGGGAGGTAGAGATGGAGATGGAACACAACTTGGCAGGGGGGCTTGCTTTTTTTGTAACAGTTTTGGCTCAGAGGAAGCTTTTTTTGCTAGACAAATTTACATGATAGACCTTAAGGCCAAGAAAAATAATTGTTTCTGTGTAACATCTAAAACACAGCGAGTACAATGGAGCCAAGAGTTCATTGTGCCACGTGCTGCGCGTTCCATGTAGTCAGTGTAAAGCACAAAGCTCTGAAAATCCCCTGAAAATATCATGTGGTCCAGACTTGCCTTCTTTAAACAGTGTAGGAACAAGGTGTATATCAAACCTACCTGCTGTATGCTGCACGTGTTTCTGAACTGTTTCCTGTAATACAATACAGCAACAAATTCTCCTGGCAGATTTCTGAATTGCCTATTAGTTAAAAGGCATATGGTTAGTGAAACACGCAATTAAAAAATTGAATCTGTGTGACCTAAGGCTCTGCTTCATCCATTTTTCTGGTTTTCTGAATGAAAATTTATGGTTTTATTGATGAGTTTTTGTCTTTTCCCTTCACGTATTCAATTTTGTGCCAAAAGACCATTGCAGAAATCACCAGATCCAGTTTGTTTTGAAATGAACCTCAATTTTCTAATTGATTCCAGTGAAATTGCATCCGTTCTAAACTACTAAAATGTGAGGTCTGTTACTGCCCCCCTCCCCCTGCTTTAAGAAAAAGAAAATTAAAGGTGTCTTTACATCTCTTTTTGTGACATGGTGGAATAATCAAAATTTAAAGCTCCGAGGTCAGATGTCCTTTCCTGGCTCAGTTACTGCTCAGTTTGATGGCAGCAGAGGGACGCAGAGCTGCAAAATTGCTGGGGTTTCATTATATAACTACAGCTTATTAACAGGAAGCCATTAAATACAATTTATGTGTGAATAGCCCAATTGGTAGGCACATTGGCTCCATTGTGTGAGGGATTAAATAAATGTAATACTTTCCCATTATTATTCACTGAATAGCTTTTATTTTTTAAGTTTTGGTTAAAATGCGTATGGTTATGTTGTCAGAGTGATATGTCTGTTGCCTTAAAAAATGAGTCTATACTAAAAAAAACCTGCTGTAAAGTTTATGGTGCTGTTAGTACGATTTTAGCCTCCTTTTTTTTTTTTTCCCTTTTGCCCCTACCCTGTATATTTGTATTCTGCTGAGCAGTTTGCATGTTTGCAATTTTGATCTAATAAATTGTGTGGCTGTTGAGGAATATGAGTCTTTGGTAAGTACTTTCACAAATCTCTAAAAGTGCACTTACAAATTTCCATGTGCACATGGAAATATCTCAGTTTCCAAGCAGAGAGAAGCATGAATAAGAATTGTTTCATCAGTTTAAAATTTTCTCAGCAAAATGCCAGAGGGTCATCACTGGTCCCACATTCCATGTCATAGCCATTTTTAGGAGCTGGATTCTAAATTACTTTTTTTTTTTTCAATTTATGCCCATTTTCTCTGCCTTTGTCCCATTTCCTACTCTATAATTTACACCAACATTTGTCATCTCTGTTTCTGATCCAGGGCCTTTGCTAAATATACTTACACTGAGTAAACGAAGCAATCTCTGAATTGTGCTTTTTTCTTTGGTGGGTTGGCAGGGGTATTCTCTGTAGCATTAACTGAATGACTTTCTTTGGCAAGGTGTTTGTTGCAGTTATTAATCTTGTTTTGTTGTCATTGTCATCTCAGGATCCTGACATAAATTACTGTATTTTCATTCCCTTGAAGGAAAGCATGGGAATATATTGTAACGAATGCAATTTTTGAAATGGTCTTTGCCGCTCTAAAAATGTTCAAATTTCTAGCAGAAGGTGAGCACAATCAAAGAAAATATTGGTTTTGAAAACCAGCAGTGCTGTGCTCTGGAGACTGTGGGTGTACTGTGGGTAAGAACTGCCACTAACCAGGGGAGGCACAGGTCATCCCCACACAGCTCTGCTCAAGCATCCTCCCCTTACTGCTCATTCTCCTTCTCCTGCTTTTCCTGGTTTTGTGGGGGAAGTTCCAGGCAGAAACCTCTCCTCTGGGCTTGGCTGAATTGCTGTTCCTGGCCTCACACCAGATCCTGATGCAGGTCCAAGTCTAGCAGACGTGAAGGTTGTTATGATCCTTCTGACTGGCAGATGTCCTCCCCCCCTTCTCAACATCTAATAACAATTCCTCATTAGCATTTTAGTGGAGCTCAAGCTGGAAATGTGAAGTAGCATTCTCACAGAGAGCAGTACTAAAAAAAATATTGTGTTCATTCTCCTTCAGCTCTGGAAATACCAGTGTAGACACATAATGCAACATTGCTTAAAATAAGTGTAAAAATCTTGAGAGGCTTCATATCTATAATCAAATCTGCAGGCTGTTTCTTCATAATTATCTGGTATTTTACTAGTTTCTGATGCTCTATATGCCACATCTGAATATATATGTTCTTGAGCCATCTTGCACAGATAATAGAATTTGATATGAATAGATTTCTTTTTACATTTACTGTCTTGTTAGAAAATTCTGCTAGTAGTTGATACATGTACTACTTTACATTTTAAAGACATTTCAATGAATAAGCCCTTTTGAAGGATCAGAAAATTGGCACATGTGCTTTTCCTCATGTTATATTTCCTTGTAGGGCATGGAAGGAATGGAACTAGGAAAACAGAAAGATCATCACTAGGGAGAAAAATAAAATATCAGGAAGAACAGAGTCTCACAATCCTCAATGTTTTTTATCATTTTCAGTATTTTGTATCCTCTATCACAAAATAGCCAAAAGGTTGACTTAAAGCCATGTTTGTATTCATTGATTGGTGGTCACTCGAGAGCATTTGTGGAGGTAAAACAAATTGTGGAGGGTGAGGTTTCTTCATGCACAAGGGCCTTCATATCTTTGACAAAAGATTTACAGTTTGTGGGTTTTTTCCTTTGTTTGTGGGTTTATTCTGGTAAGTGTGGTCAAAGTTTGCTCTCAGCAAGTGAGCCAATGGACATTGCATAGGTCTGTGTTCCTATTTAAAGGTCTCCATGATGAGGCAGGAGTGAGATTTTGGAACATGAGTACTCATTGCTGTCTACCTGTATCAAAGAAACCCTCTTCTAACATGTCTGAGCCAGTAATCTTTAAGTAGTTTTGGTCCTTCCTTTCTCCCTAACAAGCACAAAAGGAAAAGAGAGTAGAAATTCCAAATGGCAGGGAAAAAAAGAGCATTGAGCACATATTACATTAATACCGAAATTTGATGGGTCTTCTAGATGTAATATTTTGGCAATATTTTATTGTCTAATGACTGCCAAAATATTTTGGCCTCTTCATGGTCACTGCCAATAAAAATAACAGAAGTTAAATAAAATAATCTTCACATTCTTTAATTGGGCTAAAAAGTAAAATCCTGATAGCTTTGATTGCTTCCACTTTTTTGTTGCTGTGGTTTGTGTTGGAGTCTGGTCAGCAAGGGAAGCGATGATGTGGAAAGGATGCCTTCTGAACCTCAGCCAGGCACATTACCCAAAATATTTTGATCTTCCAATAAGCCTTAAACTAAAGCCAAGATTCAAATGAGTAAATTTGCATTGCCTTCATGAAAATCAGCACATGCATTCTGCAGGTTTCATTCCAAGTGAATTCTTCAGCATTCTTTTGGCACAGAGTTCCTGAAGTTATCCCTGGTATCATCTACCTTTGGAATCAAGATTTTAAGGTGCCCTTTCTCACTGATCAAGTCAATTAGCAATTTTAGCATTCAAAATTAGCTTTATTCCTGATTCCCTCTGTAAAAAAATCCTGGCTAAAGCAAAATTTACATGTTCTTATATTTTTACCAAAATTTAAGCATTTTAGTGAGGGGGGGGAAAAAAGCTGGCTCCATTTTGTTGAAAGGACTTCTAGTATCTGCTGAAAGAGAAAAGTAGACCAAACAGATGTTTTGTTTCACTTTTAAAGGATGATAAATTGTATAAATCAGTTTTTTTACCTTTGCAGACTGCTTGAAAACAGTGCTTCCCCTTCAATCTGTGTGATGAGGTATTTAATACTGTAACTCAGATTATTTTTTTTTATGTAGATGTTTATTTTATGGTATATTCTTCTTCCCAAAATTGCAATTCAATCTGCTTTAACAAGGAAATCTATTCCAGTAGCTATGTGAGGAAATCTATACAAACTTGTAAAGGATTCATTTTACATCAGCATCCATGCCATATTCTGACATAACTGCTAATTGGAATCCTTCAGCTGATTTTAAGTGACCATGAATATGTTACACAGTAGAGTGACTTTCACCTTAATTTTAGTGGTCAAATGAAATTTGTTGCTATTTAAGCACTGCTCCCCCATCCAGTCACTGCTTGAACCTGATTCCAAGGGGCAGAAAAAACAGCTGCAAAAATCTGGGTAGGAAAATGGATTCAGATGTGGTGACTTGGAAGTAGCATCTTAGTTTGTGCAGGGAGTTGGAGTTCCATTGAAATGATAAAAGGCTTGGTAATTTATGCAATAGCTTTAATTATTGAAAACAAGAGCCAGATTCACTGCTGCCTGAGCATCTAACTGTGCAGGAGCTTGGATTTTCATAAGGCACCTAACCAAGTTAGGGACCTAATTCCCTATAAAGTCAATGTCTGTAACTTGTTCAGCTGCCTTTTAAGCATCCCAATTCCTTCCTGTTTACCTTTGAAGCTGCTGTTGAGGTCCAAATCCTGTAATGCAGTTAAGAAAACTGTGGAAGGTGTCTGTTCATATTGGTAAAGGACTCGGATTGTTCCAGATCAGCTGCAAAAACTTCCATTGTGCCAAAGCAAACAGATCAGTCACAGTTTCCTGATTTTTATATGCTACACAACACAAAAGATGATGTGCACTTTGTGTTGCAAAGGAGCCCAGTTCGATAAAAATTGTATCAGTTTAATCAATAGTAATGTTTTCTCTGACTAAAACAAGCTCCTAAGTGTTGTTTTGAAAGAACAAGCATTAGCAAAGTCTCTGCCTTTTAAGAGCCTGGGTCCTTGTTGGCCTTGTGTATATTTAAGTATCCATTGCATCTTCTGCCTGCCTATATAAACATACCATGAACTCTTCCTGGAAAAACCACTACAGAAAGATGCTGTTTCTGGGAACAGGGTTACAGAGCTGGTGATGTTGATTGGTGACTAATTAGTGTAATTCCCAGAAGTATGATCTCCAGAAGAATTTCTGAGAAGGAACTGACAGCATGGTGTGTGCTGGTATATGGCTAAGTCATGCTGGTGTTTTCTTGCCCCTCCCATAATGCAAAGTTAGGGCTGTGACAAATGGTAGTCATGAAGTTGTATTTTTTTCCCAACCATAATTAGCTAAAGCATAGCTCTGTTGCCTTCATTTCAGCCCTTTATCATATTTTGTTACAGGAAAAACACCATGAGGCAGAGCACTGATGGGTTTAGTTGGCTGTCTCTGCATTACTTTTGTGCATGCAGAATTAGGAACTATTGAATAGGCCGTGGACATGTGCGTGTCTAATTTACAAAAATATCCACTTGTAGATGGGAGGACTGGTCTTATGACAACTCTAATGAGTCCATGATGGATGAAAATATCTTAAGATAATTAGTGGAAGAATCTAAGCAAATAAAATGTAAAGAATAAATATCAAAAGATCAGGCAAGCAAAACCAGCATGGCTAAGGAAAGCAACAGTAATGAATTATGTTCCAAAATAAAGTATAATTCCTAGCTGGTTGGAAAAGAAAAGCCAGAAGATGGTCTGGATTTTGTCAGAGGTAATGTTCCTTAGTTAAAAAGTCTCAGGAACATTGCTGCCAGTGGCAATTGTGAATTGTGTGTTCTTGCCTGCATGCTTGGACAAACTACCTTGGATATCCAAATCCATTTTTGCCTTATTTAAAAAGCAGCTCTTGTAGGATGGTATGTAATTTAAGCTCACAGTCTTCATTTGAAGGTTCTTTTGATACAGCTATGCTAACATAGGTTTATTTCCAAAACATCTGTTGTTCTTTTGCTCCTCCCTAAGGACTTTGGAAGATGTGGCCACTTGGATCAGCCGTGGATATGATTTATTTATCTGTTTGCTTATTGGCAAGGTATAAAATGAGCAAATCCAGATAGACTGGGTACAATTTACACAGCCCAGAGCCAACTCCCCTCCCCTACTGCAAGTAAATTTTCTAGGATATCTTAACATGTTTAGATGACTGGGATAAAACACAATGTCAAATGTGTTTTGCAAGTACCTCTGTATTTAAACTCAGAGTTTAGATATTTTGTGTCAAGGAAAAGTACCAGAGTCCAATATTGTTGTGAAGGCACAGGTTTCAATGGATAATAATTCAGTGTTCCAGGCTATTAAATCTGGTTTCACCATTAGTTTGTTGAATGGTATTTGGTTGAATAACTCATAATTTAATTTTGCCTCAGTGTGCCTGAGAATTTAGACTGAAAGGTTCATTGTATATAGATAGATAGATAGATAAATAGATCTTTGTATTTCTGTCCCTCACCTGAGGGTCTCTCTTAACACCAGCAACCTTGGCAGAGCACATCATGATCACAGAGGGTTCCCTCCTTGCAAGGACGCAGCTTAAGTGATGAGTTGACTTAGCCAAATTTTTGAGTAGGCACTGAAAATTTTTTAGCCATGGCACTGAAACCTTTTAAAAGAATGTAGCTACCCTTCTGTTCTTGGCCATTTGGTGTGGAAAGTAATGAAATAAAGCAGTAAAAATGGTTCTGGAGGATCAGCCTGGGGTGTCTGCAGCCTTTGCATTCAAATTGCCACGAGGCCTTCTGCAGTCTCCCCAGTTATCACTTCTGCACGTGTTCAGCCTCTGCTGCCTGCCAGCAGCACTTCAGGAACTTGTGCACAGGATTTTCCCCTGAATCAATCCATCCTAAGCTGGTAGTAGAGCTACTGATGTATTTTAATGAATTCTGTTTCACATTTTCCCATTTATACTGCAGTTTATATACTCTCCTTAGAGATTTTGGTATTCATCTTATCTGGCTTTTAGAAAAGTGCTGGAGAATCTGGCAAATGACAGCGGCTGTGTTTTTAAACTTTGCTGTAAGGTTTCAGCAAGATAATGTTGCAAGAGTGGAGAGGTTTGGGGTTGAGTTTCTTTTTGTTTTGCTTTGTTTTTATTTTTCTTTTTTTTTTTGTCTTTTTATTTTTTTAAGAACTGAAGCCTAGGACAAATTATTCTGTTGTTTAGCAAGTACCGACATGTGTATAAATTTCTAACAATTTCAAACCAACAAGAAATGTGCTTCATGTTACATCAAGTGTAAAGGTTATTTTTCCAGTGGAATAGTTGATTTTAGGATAAATGCAGTGAAGGTGGCACCATGACTCATGAAGTTTATGGTCTGCAGTGGTGCAGCCAACTGAGTTTTGAAATTATTGCCTTTCTTAGCTCCATCACTTACGGAAAAGCTCCTAGAACTTTGTTCAGACCCCTGATTTTATTGCCAGCTGGTGTTTATTAAAGACTACTTATTCTTGTGCTTTAGTTTTTCACTTCCCCCGCCAGTATTTATTCCTTTCTTCCTGTCTTCAACCCACAGTGTGTTATATTTATAAAATAGGTCAGTGGCAGTTTTTAAGAAACTGTCCTGTATAGACTATGGAACAGATTGATAAACTGCAAATTGCAATAACAGCACAGGACCTCCAAACAGGGATAGTCTCCCTTACACTAACTGAGTATTTGGTTATTTCACTCCGGAAGACAGAACCAGCGACACAATTAATATTATAAAATCTTAGTGACACTTCTAACTTCAAATTTACCATGACATTATGCAGGAAACAGTGATACACCATGCTGAAAGGTCTAGATATGCTCTAATTCCTCTGTGGCACACATCCCAGTAAGAACCCTTCTGCTTCAGATCTATAGCTTGACAGGGAACCGTGTCAATGCTGAAGCTTTTTCCTCGTTTCTTTGTTTTCTTGCAGAAAAGCTTCTTGGTTTTGTATTTTCTTTGATTTGTTCAGGAAAAACAGTTTCTTTTTAAATTCTGCAGAAGGTCTCAGATGAGGGAATATTTTCCTTTATGGCTTTTGAATAACAAGTTTCCCTGATATAACCCACAGAGTGCAGTCTTGTATCTGTGAACTCTCAAGTTCTCTCAGGAATTTATGTGTTTCCCCACTCCTAAACCTTCCTTTTCCTAAGCTGCATCAGTGTCACACCTCTGCCCAGGCCAGGGGTAATCTTGGGGCTTCTAAGTTTGAAGTTTGAAAGACACAGCTAATAATTTCATCACTTGTATAGCTCATTAATTATTAAAATACAATTTTCTATGTGTATTTTCTCATCCTGCCTATGTCCAATCAGTGTAATTGAAACTGGCTCTCCTGAAAGCGCCACGTGGGAGGATATGATCAGTGTAAGAGCAAGAGACAGATTGGAAATATTGTCATGGGTTTCCTTCAAATTAAAACACACGGGGTAAAATAATCAGATCAGGACCAAAATCCCAGTGTTTCACATCTGGCCATCCCCATGGTCAAGAAAAATTATATTCTTCAAAATGAAAATTTTAATAAAAATTTCTTTATTTTGGCTTGTGTTAAACACAAACACTCCTTATTTTGGTTGTTCTCCATTTATCATGACTCTATTTACATATTCTTAAAGTTGATTTGTTGCTTAGGAGAATATAAAATGGACTGATTTGGAAACTGAAATAGTTTCCATGTAGAAGGTGGACAATACAGGCAGAAGTGCTATTCCCACTATCCTGACAGGTGTTTCAAGAAGCATCCATCCTTGCTGGTGAAGGGGCCTGAGTGTTTGTATCTGTTTCATTTGGAAGTTTGGTGATATTTGGTGACAATATCTGCTGCACCTGAGTGGGCAATTCTTCTTCATTGACCATAGAGCTAGTGGTATTCTATGCTTCATGTTCAAAGGTGTCTTTCTTCTCTGTAACAGCATAACAATAGAATTCTTTATTTTGGAGCTGGTGCTTATTTCCCAATGAGCCTGTGAAGAGGCTGGGTTAGGGATTATCTCCTCAGAATCTCTTGGTTTTCAGTGTTCCTGTTCCTGGTTTCCTGATGTAGCAAAGTCTCAAATATCCAGGGGAGTGCCTGGGGGGAAGGGGGAGTAGCATGAGTAGTCAGGGATAAGCAAAAGGAAGATTTTACATCATAAAATTATCTGTAATATATCACTTTTGGGGAAAAAAAAAAAGAAACAAACCCTGCAAACATTTGGAAAAAAAATGCAGATGAGTTCGTGAAGGGTAGAAATATCTATAAAAAGTAAGAAGGGGAACTTCTTACTGAAGGGGAAGTTCTTACTGAACAGGGGGAAGCTGCATGTACATCTCATCCTCTGCAGCTTCACATAACTGCAGGGACTTGAGAGAAGATACCTGGGGATATCTCGAAGTTGATCATAGATATTTACCATAAATGCTGAAAATTACTTGCTCATTTTAACAAAATCTTCATCTTAGAGGCTTATGGTTGAAGGATCAAAGCAATCTCTTTACTTTTACCCAGAATATCTGCTGGTTTTGTTCTCCTGTACACCTCTCCATGTACAGTCACAAGTTAAGGGATGCTCTTAAAACACATATTTTTTAGGAATTTGTCTCTGGTTTTGTGGTGGAATCAGTACTCTTCTTGTACCTGGATTACTCCAGGAACAGACAAAGATAAAATTACAAAGTACAATTTGAGCTTTTCATTTATATCCCTAATGAAAAGAATGGAGAATAATGAATCATTGCACGATAAAGTTCCTCTGGAAATCAGTTTTCAGTCTTGTTGGCTTCCTTCTTATAAGACAAGGTAGGATTTGCAGTTTGCTTCACAGCCATACAGATATTTTAAAGGAAACTATTGTGGGATGAACAATTTTACTCTCCTTAAATGATTTACTATACTTAATGAAACTGCAGCTTTTCTTTGTCCCTTCCTATCCCTAAAACGATGAAATGGATCATTATCACAGCAGGGAGGCTCGCTGGCATTCCCAACCACCACATCACCCCAGACATACCCTGGTCTGTGCTGTTGCTGTGACTATTCCCTAGGAAAAATTGGGGTGTCTTTCAGAAGAGTGTTGCTGTAAGAATGCATGTGTTTTGTATAAATTTTGTATAATGTATGAGCAAATATTTCATGTATTATATATTACAATTTGATTTGTATGCTGCATATTATTATATTATATTTTAAAATTTTATGTTTCATACTATAAATGCTAGCAGTAAGGTGTTTTGCTTAGCAGAAGCCTGGTGGTCTCTCTCTGCTCAGCACACACTGGGTTTTCTGTGTATGAAGGGTGGATTTGCCTCCTGCTTGTTGTCAGTAGGCCTGGAAGTCCTTTATTTTATTATAGCACCGCATTGGGGATCTTGCCACTGATTGACTCAGAGTTTCATTTCCAACTGCCTCACTGCAGATGAATAAAAGCAGTTCTTTAAAGTACTCTTCCCCTTTGGCAGCCCAACTCTAAACAACACATGCATCAGGGACACAAATAATCATCATGCTTTTTAAGCTGTTTGCCTTCTATAACTAAAGTTAAATATGTTTAAATAGTGGAACTTACCAGCTTGATACCTCCTATCTGTTCCCTAATGAAGGCCAGCGGGAATTAACCCTAATCATTTGCTTCTTTCCTGGAAACAAATGAATTTGTTATCAGTGAGAGGATTCTGGTCCTTACCAGCAAGAATGAACTTCAGAAAATTGCCACTTGACGTTCTACCCCCACAACCAGAAATGGAAGCCCCAAGAGCAAGAAGTTTAATAATGCAGCAGGTCTGTCAAGCAATTGAATTTAAGTAATGCTATAATGCAAAACACTAGTTACTAATTACTACAAAGAAGGAATTGCAATAGAAATTTTCAACAGTTTGTTATTATACTGTGGCAATATTATGAGATTGGCTTGGTGCTGCAATATAAAATTCTGATTTCAAATTGATTTTAACAAATGAAATGAGCAGAAAGCCTCTTTTGAATCCTGAAAGTCACTACATAGAGAAAGTATAAACTTTTAGCTGTCTAATAATAAATACAAGAAAAATGATGAATAGTTTTCTTGACACAAGTAGGCTGTGATTCTAAGTAAGGTTGAGCTCAGGTTGTGCTCCTAAATCCCAGCTGATTCTGCTTGCACAATGTGTGCAAAAACAAACACTCAAGTAAATGTGACACAGAGGGGGGGATGGTTAAAAGATGAAGCTGAGAATCATAATTAAACAAATTTAACTCATGAAATTAAAGGAACTGGTTTAGTTTGGATGTCTTCTGTAACCAAGGCCACTTTTTTTTTAACCCACGCCAACCAGTTGCATTTGAAGAACTCTTTTTGGCTAACATACTCAATATTTTTTTCTGTGCTTCAGTTTTTAAAGTGTTTATTGTGCTAAAAGTCTCAAACAATTGCAATATAAAAATAAACGGCCATAACATTGAGCTATCATGTTAGTGGATTCCCATAGTGAGAGGGGAAGGTGGAAACAGAACACAGCTCAAGAGGTAGAGTAGCAACAAAGCAACAACTAAAAGAAATGCAGTTATTAAATGGAGTGGGAGAGTTGAACTTTGAAAGCTGGGAGGTCAGATTATATTGCATTCCTCAGAGCAAGGAGGAATAGCAGTACTGCAGATAGGCAAGGTAGTGCAGAGGGAGCACTGCACTATTGATGCTCAGGAAAGGAGGAATGAAAAGATAATGTGAACCAGAAGAATAAAATATGAAAACAGAGCTGACCATTAATTCATGAGAGGAGTTTGTATTATTGAAATCAGTTCTGACTTTATAGAGTAAGAAAACTTAATTCTCTTGATATGGGGCAGGAACAGAGACAATTTAAAAGGAACAGACACTAAGAAAGCCCAGATTTACAATTTTCATTTTCCCACACCTCTACAAAATGGTTTCCTTCCCTTTCTTGAGAGCACCACCTGTGCTAGACAGCTTTTCAAAATGATCCCAGGCAGCCCTGCCATAAGATGGCAATTTTGTCTCTAATTTCCAGCTGTATGCTCTTATTAAGATGTTACTTGGTTTTCCCACAAAACAACTGCTGACAATACCAACTGGGAAAAGTGGGGCATGAATGCTGTTAAGCTTTTTCTCGTGTCTTTTTGGCATGAGATAATTTGCTGGGTGCACTAATTTGCAACAAGGTAAGACACAGCTTTCAGTCAATAGGGTCAGTTCTGAAGCTTAGAGCAACATTTTTTCTTTTGTTCCTTAGAAAATTGTCAGTTCTGTCTGGGGACTTCATTAGGGGAGTAACAGGATTCTTTCTGCCAGTTCTTCAGCAAGAAGGGAACCTCATTACCAGTTTTTAATATGAAAACTTAAAGGATAAGTTTGAATAACAAAAAATCGAAGAGCCGTGTAACAGCTCAGCCTTCCAACATGTTGCACTGCCTTGTGCAAGATATGGCTGAGTGTTTATTGTATTTGTATTAATGCAAAATTTGATTTATTAGGGTGTTACAGATATGGTGTGGATATAAAATTATAGACTTTATCAATTTTACGTGTGTGAATATGTACACATACATAGTCTTGATGATCTTAAACTGACTCCTATGGCAAGTATGGAGTTAAGTATATATTATACATGTTACAAAAATCTTTCACCTTCAGGAGGACTAACAGTAGAACAAAATAAAATAGCCCAGATACAGATTAGGCATGTAGGTGACTTCCTGTTCTGGAAACATCTGTCTTTTAGTTAGGAAAGGCCTTCCTACTTCTGTATCTGAAAAGCAGTAAGCGCATTCTGGTAATTAAGGTAATGTAAAAATCAATGTACTAATTATTGGGTTTTCCCCCATTACCATATACACTAAGAGTGAAATTCAGACTAAACTATATTCTAATTCAGTAAATTGGTTTGGCTGCATCCATGTGTATATTAGCTGTACGTTTTCAAAAGGTTTTAATCCTGGAGAAGCCACTTGAGCAGATGAAAAGCAATTTTAGTGCAAGAGGTATAGGAATACAGATGCTTCTGCAATGCACAGTTGCTGTCTAGATGGGAGTAAAGAGACAGAAGGCACTGAGTTTGAGAACGTGGCCATGCCAGCAAATGTTTGCTGCTTCTGCAAGATCTTCTGAAGTAATTTTTTGTTCAGGTTTGCCCCTGTGAGATGGCAGAGTGAATTTCCAAGATCAAGACTTGCAGGAAAAAGTACTTCCTTGTGTTTACAGTATTCAGTACCAGCCATGTCTTTACAAGATTGAAGAGTATTATTTTCACTTCTTCAAAAGACATGGCTAAAACCACCAGACTAAATTGAGAATTAAAAAAAAAAAAGAAAAACAAACCAGGAGACAAAATCACCACCTTAAACAAAAATTTAATGATGGCTCCACAGCAATTAAGTCAGACTCTGGTTAAAAATAATTTTAAAATATTATCACTGCTTTGGTATGAGTACATTGTTAGGAGTAAGCCACCAGTCACAGAATCATTTAAGACAGAGAGGACCTGCAAAGGTCTCTTTTTTCCAGTCTTGTGCCAAAATGGGGGGCTGCCATCAAAGTTTGAGGCTGCTCAGATTCTTGTCTGGGTGTTTGTGAAAACATCCAACAATGGGGTTTCTTCAAGGTCCCTTGGGGTGTCTTTGACATCACAAAACTTTAGAGAAGGTATATTATGTGATGCATGCAAAATCCTCAGTAAATTGAACCATTAAGTCAATTAACCATGTCTTTCCATAGTGTAATTTTATACAGGTTTTAATGTTTTCATTGCTCATTAATGTACAAAGAAGAAAAGTTAAAATGAATCTCATTACCTGATATCATGTGTATCAGATGCAGGTTTCCAATTTGCTTTCCATGCTTTAGACTGAATTTGAGCTTTGTTTTCCATGAAGGTTTGGGCCTTAGTTCCCAACCACAACTAAATCTCCATTTTCTATCCTGCCCAGAATTCTGTCCTCCAACCTTTCCGTTTCCTCAGAGCTACTGCACATCCTCCTCCACTCTTAAAAAATAAATAACAATATTTAGCCCCAAATTTTCTGTAATCAAGTCACAAACTGAAGTCCTTATATTCTCTGTGGGTGTATATGAGAGCATATATCACTTCAGTATATCTTTTTTCTTTCAAAAAAAGCCTCTCCCAGCACATTAATGTATTAAAATCTTACCATTGTGAACAGCAATATGCTGTACACATAGGGAACTCTCAGCTCCATCAAATGAGAATCTTTTTAATTGTCCTTCTGTATGTGAATCTGATAAAATCCGTAAGAAATGAGCTTCCAATATACTTCAGAAATGCCAGGTCCTTAAGGGAATGTTTTGATGGTGTAAGTTTTTTTAAGAACAATTGCATTAAACCCCATTTACTCTTTTCTGTTTTCATACATTATGCTTCAATTATTTGCTGATTGACAGTTTGAGCTGTTTCTATTCTCCTCCTGCTTAATTACATACAGTCTCTTTGTTATTCTGCTATAATTTCATGACCATGCTAATGAAAGTATTGGGACTATGGATTGATTTACATGGAGTCTTATCTTTTTGTAATTTAGGGGCTGTGAACAAAGCAAAAAACCTTCAAGAATTTGCAATTTAAGACTAATTTATATCTAATTAATTAAAAGAAAAATTCTGGTACTTCCATTATAACAAAACTCAGAAGCTTTGAGCTCTTTGGTTTTGAGATCTGCAGATGCAGACCAGGCAGTATCCTGTGAATGTGTTCAATTCCCACCTTGGATAGAGATGCACAGCTGGGGGCTACTAAGTACATTTTTAAAATGTGAAGAAAGTGAAATGCAATTTTCTAAATATGGAAAAGAAGAGGAAAAGTTTCAAAAAGTGAATAGAGGCATCTGCCTATGGCTGCTTTATACAGTGTGTATGAACCTCCTACTGTCTAAGTGGCATATGGAAAGTCTAGCTGTAGTCCCTAAAATAAAATCCTGGATTTCTCCCTTAGAAGCCATAGCTGTAGTAGTCATTCTAGCAAGAAACTTGTAGAACATTTTGCAAAGAAGTGGCAACTCACAGGGAACTTTCTTAGTCTGTTGGAGGTTTTTTGGTTAGTTGTGGGTTTTTTCCAGTTCTGGAAGGAATTATTTCCTCTACTGGTTGTCTTACTGCCTCCATATCATGTATTACCTTGTGCAGATGCAACTCCAGTTTTAGAACTGCAGGATCAAAATCCAGCCTTGAACTTGAATTTTTGTTAGTGGCTATGTCAGGCATTATATTGAGCTTGCCTTCTTTTTAAAAATAATACATTTCACATGCATATTCCAGCCCTACTACTTCAAATTAATTCTCTGGTGAAAATTGCAAACAAGCCAAGTCTGTAGAACATAGGATCAAAGAGGAAGGTGAGAAGAAAAAATAATGATTACTGATCCATTAATGACTTGTAAGCATCAGTCTGCCTCACAATGTTTGAGCTATGCATTGCTGGAGGCTGGGTGAGGATTTTGGGGCAGTGTGACAAAGGAGCCTTTAGGGGTGTCTCTGGCCAGACCTGGAGAGCAGATTTTTGGTTTTACCCACGGTGTTGTTTGGTTGGTTTTGTGTGTTTGGTTTTGTTTGGTGGCATTTCTTAAGTGCATTAGATGTGTTGCTTTTCAAGACTCTTTCAAGGGCAGTAAAACTTGCATTGTATTCTTGAACCAAATCTCTGTATTTGTACAAGCTGTTTAAAGGATCACAGCCAGTATCTACTTTCATTTATGTTGTAAATCCAGAACAATTTAGTAGTTACTTCTTTGAAAGTCGTGAAAAGAGAGTTTGACCCTGGCAGTCTTTGTCCAAATGAAGCAGAGTTCAAGTGTCCACGATCAATGGTTTTTGTTGCTTTGGGTTTTTTTTTTTCCACACTGTTTCAGAACCAGGTCAGTATGCTAGTAGTAAAACTGCACTAGTATTAGGGTCTGTGTTTGGTTCCTGATGTTTCCTTTTCAATAACAGCCAAATACCTAAAATCATAAACATGGCCTTGCATTTTCAGATTGCTGTGCGTCCTGGGATCTCAGAGATCTTCATGACTTCAACAATCATTGTTCTCTTCCATGGCTGAGAAGTAAATTTAATGTAATTTTTACAAATGGGGAAATGGAAGTACAATGAGAGAGTCGAAAGTGTCAGTGACAATTCAGGGAGTAGAAAGTGATCTATTTAATTCAATTAATTGATCATCAGGTTGAGAGAGGTGATCCTGCCCCTCTGCTCTGGTGAGACCCCACCTCCAGTGCTGCATTCAGTTCTGGGGCCCCCAGTGCAAGAAAGATGTGCACTCATTAAAGTAGGGTCAGACAAGGGATATGAAAACGCTCTGAGGGCTGGAGCAGCTCTGCTACAGAGGGAGGCTGAGAGAGCTGGGATTGTTCTGCCTGGACAAGAGGGAGACCTCACTGTGGCCTTTTGATATATAGCAGGAGCTTGTAAGAAGCATGGAAAGAGACTTTGCCAAGTACAGACAGGACAAAGGGCAATGATTTGAAGCTGAACGAGGCAAAATTTATACTGGGCATTAGGAAGGCATTTTTTTTACAGTGATGGTAGTGGAACAAGTTGTCCAGAGAAGTTGTGGATCCTCATCATTGGAAGTGTTCTGGGATTCTATGAACACTGTAATTTTAGTTATGAGATACAGGTTAGTTTGGTCCTAAATCTCCTCACAGATTAGCTGAACGGTGGAATGTCTGCCTGCACTGAATTGCTTGTTATTCCCAATTTCCCCCATTGTAAGAGAAAAGAACTGAGCAAGGAAAGTGCATTGAGTGTACCTTTGTATGCAGGTACCTGCACACAGTGAATGGAAATATTTATTATATATACATATATATGTATAATAAAGAGAAGATCAAAATGCCATAAGTACAGGAGCACTAGCCATTGCCTAGTAGGTAACTTTAGATGTAATTCAATGTGTTTGAGCATTAATTGCTCATATACAAAAAGCATATAAGCTAATATTAAATATTCATTTGAAACATTGTACTCTGCTTCAGCAGTAACTGAGGTGCAATATATGCATGTATGCAATGACTTTGCATTAACCAATACTGAATAATGTGCTTTACAGTCTACATGCTTGAATAGTAAGATGCTTTGAATTTATATAGAACTCTCAATACAAAAAACCTGAAATACTTTTTAAATAGGCCTAAACATTGGTATCCCTGTATCCCAGTTGGAAAACTGCAGGACAGAGATTGAACTGTGTTAACCAAAAGCTGGTGATTATTTGGTGTAGACTGCATAATCTGACTGCTGGGACATTAGAAAAATTTCTGATATTCTAGATGGATGAATTTTTCTAGCCCTTCCGTATAGTTTTTTTTCTGTTTTTAAGACATACATATTTTTTTTAATACAGTAAAGTACTGTAATTTTTCTGAGTTTCCTCAATGAGTCATTTTATTCATTTGGTCACTGATGGTTTGAGACATCAAATTTTATAAAAAAAAAAAACTTTTTGGTGGAGCAGGTATTCCTTTTATGACATTGCCATTTCTGGTTGGTATTAGTAGCTGTTGAGACTCATGCTAAATTGTAAGGTTTTGTTTCCTCACTGAACTGTCTCTTTAAATGAAAACTCTTTGCCTGCTCAGGAGGTGTTGGAGAAGTTCTCACTGGGGATGTGCTGTGACCTTGGTGTTGTGTGCCATTTGTGCATCATTAAAAGGTTGTAATGAAGCTCTGCCACACACAGATTGTAAAAGGTCAAGCAGAAAGTTGGGAGCCAATGAGGTTGGGAAGAAAAATTGTGCTAGCAGCAGAGGTTGAGGGATTCATTATATTGATGCTATGGGGTTTTCAGCAGAGTAATAACTGAGTTAGCAATAGAATGTAAATCTTCTCAACCACTTAGTCTGAACCTGCTTCTTCTTGATTTGTGGGGATATATTTTTACTAGAGTACAGGAAAAGTCATTATGCTTTCAAGAAGGCCACTGGAACTAGTTAATGCATTGTAGGTAAAAAAGACAGAATATAAACAGAACTGGATGTGGCTCATCTGTAAAAATAGGGTATTGGTGGCAGAAAGAGAAGGATTGTACCAAACAAAAATGTTTGTGCAAATAATTGGAGTTGCTGCACTGGATAATTGTAGGTTTGCAGGTTTTGGCTGGCAGGTTGTGTCATAGATATGTAGAATGCTGTGATAATAACTATAAACGTTGCCTTTTTGGTTCATAGCATGGGAAGGGACAGTGGCCTTCCAGAATCAAATTTACATGGGAAGGTGTCTTTCAGTCCCACAGACTTCATCATTCCCTCTTTCTCAGAAAAACAGCCCCAAGTAGAGGTGCTCATCAGAGCAACACTTAACTTCCTTGCATTATAATCTACTTGAAATTAATAATATGGAAGAATAAATCTAAATTGAAATTGCTATGCCTTTTAAAAAAGTTGGGAGTAACTAAACTATATGGAACAATTTTGTGTTCCAGTTCTCTGGATATGCTGAATTAAGTTCTGGGATAATTTGTCAAAGTCTGGATGTAGACAAAAAGTCATATGAGAGGCTATGGGTTTGTTGTATTTTTATAGTCCTGCATACAGGAATTTCCTCAATTGCTTTATAAAACTAGATAATTTTGATACATATGGAAAAAAATAGTAACTTTTAATCTGCCGTATTATCAACTTGATTTTGTAGGAAGTGGTTAACATGAGAGGCACCAACAGGGCATGACCAATCTAAGACATTTTGCATTAATTACTTAAAGATTCTCAGTTGGGGGAAGTAAAAAGCCAAATATCTCTAATTCTAATCTATTCTCTATGAAAGCCATCAAGAGTCTTTCTGTGGCTTTCAGTGACCCGAGCTTGCAGTGTTCCAGCTCATCCTCCAAAGTCTTTGGATTTCATCCAAGTATTTACTAATTTGTATGTATTATTTAGGGAATTAGTTCCCAAAAGAGGGAAAGTGTACAAAAGCTGCTATCATCCTCACTGTTATCCACATGGAGGCTCACAATTTTCTGTACTTGGATGGTAGAGGAAGGATCAAGCCCATTGCTCCTGAATGGCCCTAACAAACATAAACATCAACGTTCATCACTTTTTGTTCCTTTCAGGTGGTCTTGTAACTTATCTAATGTGTCAATTGCAGCCAGCTTTGAAAAAAGATATTCAAAGTATCTGGAAGAAAAAAAAAAAAAAAAGAGTGACTAAACCAGGTTATTTGGCATTCAGTCAGCTTCCATCAGATCGCTGTAAATTACCCGTCACATTATTCCATTGCTGAACATGCTTTGTTTCAACATTCTCAGCTAAACAGTTACATATTTTGTACCTTTCTTCTGTCACACTTTCACACTTGCCATGCAGTTCTGTTTTGTTCTAGAAAATACCATCTCTCCACAAACTGTGATTAAAGAGCTCAAAGTGGTTTTCAAAGCAAGCTTTAATCAATACTGGAGGTTTTTTCTTTTGTGCATTGATTATTATGCTAAGGTGTTTAATTAATCAACAGATGTTATTTTAATAGAGAAAACATTAGTGAAGAAGCGATAATGGAAAATTACAGATTTTTTTTTTTTACACCAGCTTGAAGATTTCTTTTAACACTTGCCTGCCAATCCTATGAATTTGAGACAGTCCTGCTAATCCAAAACTGTCCCTTTTGGAGGCTATTACCTGTTTGGTCTCAAGATCCATCATAAATAATGTCTACAGCTGAGAATTCCAACCCCCAGGTTTATTCAGTATTTCTCTGATAAATTGAAGAAACTCATATCTTGGTATGGCCCCTCTTCTTTAACTATATTACAAAACCAAATCCCTGAAGTTTTTTGCAGTGCTATTGAGCCATATCTATGCATTTGGATCTTATTTCAAAGACACCCCGTTTGTAGGTATTTCAAGTGCAGTCTCAAGAGTCGGGTTCCCTGAGGTTGTCTAATTCATTCCTTCGTACCAAGCAGGATCAACCATACTGCTGTCAATTCTGATGGCTGTCTACATCACTTCTAGACAGGAGATGACTGTATATAACCATCCTTATCTTTAGATACTTTTTTCCTATTTATTAGCAAAAATCTTTCTTGCTTTGCTTATTCCTGATACTGCCTTTCATTAAGGAGGGATTAAATGAAGGAGTCATTTACATATTATTAAATCTCTCTTATATCATCTTCCTTAATATTGAAGCTTAAACATTTCACATTGTTTCTTGTCACCACTGCTGTTGCCTGAACAATTCTCTCTCCTTTAAATCCTGTCTGGGAAGGTGGTGTCCAAAAGCAGGGACAGCTCTCTAGATGAAGCCTTTCCAGTGCTTGTTAGAGCACAAAGGATCATCCTGCTTGTCCTAGAGGTACCACTTCTGTTTGTGCATCTTGTTTTCTGAAAAGGCTTCTGCAGGACATGTGAGTGCTGGATAAAGACCAAGCTGCAGATCCATTCAGGGCACGGAGGGCACTGATGCCACGGTGTCACCTCATGCCTGCTGCTCCCTTGTCATTGTCATTGCAAATCTGTTCGGTTCTAAAACTGCAGAGTCTCAAACTCTGTCCCGCAGCTAAAATGCATTGATTTTTTGGCATTTCAACCCAAATCTGGTACAAGCAGTCTTAGTTATCTATGAATGCTTTCTTTGAAACTTTCAATATGGCATTTTAGCATCCAGTTGGGCTGCCAAGGGTTAAGAGACTGGACTATGCCAACAAAACCAGCATATCCAGGTAGAGGCTTCTTTAGTTCTACGCCGCTTGCTCTGACTTCACTGTTTAGGATCTGTAAGGCATGAAAGGAGTACAAGGCTGTAGAGAAGTAAAAATGAAGGAGCAACAAATCGCCTGTGGCTCTGTGCATCCACATAAGACAAAGTTCTGTTGAGTAAGTAGGACCCTCTTGTCTCATTTTCTTTCTAAACCAGAATTGTACTTGGTTAAGGCTGGTTGTTTGGAAAACTTACCTGCGTTGAAGAATGTATATGGCACTGTGATAATATTATCTATTTATATTCACTTCTCAAAATGTACATTGCATCAGGTAATAAGGCTTTCAGTTCTGTGTTCCAATTCTCTTTTGCTAGTATGTTGTAAATGTTTTGCTAATTACAATCAGTTAAGATACACGAGACATTATGTCATTATTCCCATTACAGCGTCATTCTTTCAGTGACTTATCTCTGCTATTGACAGTGCAATTATTTCACTGCTGGAGAGTGCAAACATGTATGAAAAACAAGATAAGTTATCAAAAATAGCACCTTCAGAATAAAAATGAATGATGAATACATGTGCCTTGAATTGTGTTGAATACACATAATCTGTTTTCTCACAATCGCTGGAAGATAAAAACTACTTTTTGATTCTTTTTTTCTCTTATTTAAACTTGATTTTGTACCCAAATAAAACTACTTGGCATGTGTATTTAGGGAAACCTGAAGTATAAACTTGTTTTTATACTNGAAGACGTTGGGTTTGAAACTGCAGATGCTTTATTTTCCTGGGTTTTTTATTAGATTAAGATTTGCAATACCTTTGGTTTAGAAAATGTAGTTTTCTTTGCTCTCCATGAAAACAGATGCAATCAGAATTTTTTAGGATCCAAAAACATTGTTCTCACAGCAAATTTATACTTTTAAATTTAGGTCAATATTTTGGGATAGACAAGGTGTTACTGACTTGACTGACCAAAGTATAGACTGTTTTCTCAGGCCATTTTTGGCATAGCAGCTATGGCTAGGATTAAATTTAGCATAGTGGCCCAAAAGGAATACTATTCAGATGAATTATATTGTAGAATTTTTATCTGTTCTGAGTTCTCCATTTTGAATCACATGTGATATTTTGTAATCCTGTTTTTGCTTTTCAAAATTGCGCCTTATTATTTTCAGCAACAACTTCTGCTAGGGATTGTGAGTCTTGGAAAATGACTGAGCTTCAGCTGAGGCCAATTTTTGCAACAGTATGTTAATGAAGCTTGAAAAAAGTTTCCATTTTCATGTTGAACCATATAATAGAGTTAGCACTTCAGTGCCCAAATTATGTAAGAGACGGAGAAAGGGAGAAATCAAGAGCCCTACTCCCAAAGCAGTGGAATTAAACAGGCTGTGGATCATATTGAGAATCTGTGCTTGCGCTCCTTCTATTATTAGACAGAAAATTCCTTCCTGTAGGGCATTGTTAATGAGCCAATAACTTTTGGAGTTACTCATTATCTTTCCCATCACACCGGTGCTCCTCGTGTTGCCCACCTTCCTGTGCCGCTGCTCCGACCACGTTTCTGCTGAGAGAGTCAAAAGGGAATGGTGTTACATTTAATGTCATTTGACAGCTTTACCTTCACAATCTCTGGCTGCAGCCTCCAGGAGATCACTGAGCTTTAAGAACATCCACTTCTTCTGGACAGTGCTGGCTGGCTGTGCCTGTGCAAGTCTCCTGGAGCTTTGTCGTGGCGTTGAAGGATAAAGTTCTTAGCTGCAAGTAGTCACGCTAGCCAAGTGCTTCACCTAACCCCTGTTTAGTGGGGGGGGCTATTGCAGATGGATGTTTTTATTTATGGCAGCTTGTCATCACTCCTATTGAGATTTAATGGTGTATTGCTGTGAGATGGGGTCATCAGGCCGCTTATTAACTTGCCCAGCAGGAAAATAAAAATGCCTTTTGGGCCCCATTGGCAATATTTCTTGAGTACCTGCTATTTAATCACCTTCCTGATATGTCTGGGATGTCAGTTATCTGCACTGCATATTTTATGGAAGTGTACAGAATGAGGTGTGATAATGATTTCTATATTCATAGTAATGAAGTAGTAGCTTCCCCACGGTATCTGAAATTACTGTGGCTCCACAGCATCAGGGATACTTATGACATCAAAACCCAAGTTGCTGTATTTTATACCTTTGCTGCTGGCACTGGATTTCTACATGGTTACTCAACCAATTAAACCTGGTTTATTACTTTTAATTACCTGTCTAGTTTACTTTGTTTTCTAATTTATCAAACCAGGCTAGAACATTTTATACATGGTTACTACTTTGCTAACAGACAAGGTACCTACTTGCAACATTATGTGCATGCAGTTAATGCTGTCTCTCAGAAGAGCACTATAAGAGGTGGGAAGGACATTTTTAAAATATCATTTCAAGGATCCTAGACCCAAATTGTGACTTTTCTTAGAGTTTCAAGTGCAGCCAGTCTGTAAATAGCAATATTTGCAAAACCCCACACTGACATCTGAGAAATTGCATTCTTTTCCTTGAAGCTATTATAGGGGAATCATTTGGCACTTATTTTCTTGCTGAATTTACAGCAAAAATAGTTAAGTAAGAGGGTGCTTTTCTCAGAGTTGTGTACTTACTTGTGACAGTCTTGCTGATTGAAGAAGGCACGTGAACACCAAGAAAAGACAGACTAAGTGCAATTTGCAGGGCTCCATGGATGTGTGCTGTTATTTCTCACAGCTTCTCCACCTCCCTCTTCTTTTCATCTTCAGCTCATGGCCAGTGTATATCCAAAAGTTTTCTAGGACTTCTCTTCTGGAGCTCTGAACAAAATGTCCATTTTGTATTTCCTTCACATTAATGAAAACATGTTCATTTCCTAGGCAAACCTCAGGATGGGTTCTTTGTTCTTAGCCTGGACCACTTGGCAGTTGTCAAGACAGCTGATTCCTTCTTTTTCTTCCTCTTTCTCTTCTTTTAGACTCCTTTTCAGAAAGCTGTTCTTTGAAGCCATCCTGGTTTCTGTGAGGGTTTTCTGCAGCTATATGTCCTGTTTGTTTTCTCTTTTCCCACCATGAGTCATCTTTGATTGGTTTTATTTGCAACAAGCTTAAAAAAACTGTTCTGTGCTGAATCAAAACCTTATCCATCATCCTGTCATCTGTCCAAACTAACACCCCAGCAATGCCAGAGATCTTACGTGACTGTTCAGTTTTAAGCTAAATTCATCATATCTAAAAGAGAATTCCCTCACCCATTTCTATTCCTTCCTGGTGAAAATGAATAGCTCTGGATTCTGCCTCTAAAAGCTCATTTAAAATTACTTATAAGGCTTGTAAATAATAACCCTACAAGTGAGAAGTCAGCACTTAACTTTAAGGAAAGGTTTCTAGAATAATTTTTTTAGTTTGTCTCTCTTGTTCTCCTTTGTTCCCTTTTTGATTATAACCAAGATTTCAAATTCTTTGGGGGAAATCTGGCTGCACAGCAACAGCTATTGAGCTAGTCAGTCTGGGGCTTCTAAACAATGTAGAGAAAGTAAGTCAGAATTTACTAACGACAGACTACATGAAACTAAAAAAATGATTAATCATTGGAGGGCTACTGAAACTAAAGCCTTATTGCATAGAATTTCAGTGAAAAAACTGAAACTGCAAGTCAAGTGAAATATGTCCCTTTAATTTTCAGTTGTCCACATATTTTATGTGTGTGTGTGTGTGCTTGCTGTAAGACAGAGACACCACATAATTCCTCCTTATTACATGGAAAAACCTTCAGCTGAATCCTGCAGAGTGATGGGAACCTTGCTGCCAGACCTGGAAATGCTCTTCAGTGTGGGTTGAGCTTGAACTAGCAGGGATTGCATCCTTGGAGAGCTTGGTTTTGGCACGTTCTCCTCTAGTTTTCAGTAAGATCACTGAGAAATTGTGGCCCCGGTGGTTTCAGAGAAAATATTTCACAAAATCGCTTGCAGAGCGTTCAAGGCAAAGAGCCAGGGAGTCTACAAAGATAAGCTCCCATCCTGACAGATGATGCATTTTTAGAGTGGGTTTACATTGTCCTGGTGCACCCTCAGTACCCAGCACTCAGGAGCCTGCAGCAATCACACACAGAGCTGTGGTTACAGCCGAGCTTCAATATTTCACAAAATCTGCTGAGAAAATAGGAGGGGGGGGAAGTAATTTGCAATGCTCGGGGCACTCAGGTATAAACTGTGCTCTCTTCTGCGGCTGACAGACTCAAGAAGATAAAACTTTTTCTGAACTCTTAGAAACACAAGATTATATGCCTGTTCACATACGTACAGCTGCTTTTTTAGTGCTGTGCAGAAAATGTCACAAATAATGTACCAGCATGTTGGTGCAATGACCTGTAACAGTAGGAAGTCCTAGAACTGGCAACCATCAACCTTCAGAAAACTCTAAGCTGTCAGTTGCAACTTTTAGGCAGCAAATTTCCCAGTAAATAGACTATTAATCAATTTAGACAGCAGGAAATGCGAGTGATCAGAGCAAAGACTGGCATCTTGATAAAATACACATTTTATTTACTTGCATTCATAGGTGATGTGAGCTGACTTGAGCTGAGGTAGAGCCTCTTAATTTGAAATGTTTTGAGTACAGAATTTATAGGAGACAAAGATACTTTTGTTTGATGGCTCTCCATGGATTTGCTTATATTGAGGTGAATCGGGAAAAAAACCCAACCTGTTTATTTGTTTATTAGCATTCAGACCTGCAGACTGCTTAAGGCTGTGGGTGTATTGGTCTTTCCAAAACAGAAACACTCTTTTTTTTTTTTTTTTACGATCCCAACATAAAGGCTTTAATAAAGACATTTTGATTACACATCTAGTGCTTTACCTGAAAAAGAAACCTTCAGGATTATTAGCCTAGTATCATTAGGAACAAAAACATTCCCTCTAAAAAGCAAATTGAAAGGTACTTTGCAGGAACAAAGAGGATTCTGCTGTGTTTGCTGGGTAATAGGCTCTATTTCTTTTATTGTGCTTCATGAGCAGCAAGACACGAAACTTGGAACATTTTGGAAGTGCCATTGAGGGAAGGGGGCAGATGAGGAGCAAGGCAGAGAGGTTTGGGAGGATTTGTGTCTGCTGTGCAGGCTGGAAGCAGTCCCTTGTCTGTGGTTTATCAAACTCTGGGGGCAGGCTGCCTGCAGAAATGCCTCCTTCCAGTTTGTCCCCTCTCTGCTGTGTGTGCAGAGCTCTGCAACAGGTTCCAGCTGCAGGCACGGGAGTGCAGAGCCTGAGAAAATGATAAACATCCAAACCATGCCCTTCAGATGAAATCCCAATCCCACTGGATTAATGGGATCTATGTTTTAAATTAAGGTTTATGCTTTAATAATAAATGTCTTAATTTCTGAAAAGGGTAAAATGACAATAAACTTTATTTGCTAGCCAAACCATGGATTTGGGCAGCTGAAGTATCAAATTGCCCTTTCGTTAAAAAGCTAGGCCAGTATCCAGGTGTATGGTAAATGCAGAAGGACCTTATCCTGCAGGTTTCTGTTAATTTCATGCACTAATTGAGCCATGGTGCCTCTACAGATCCTCCACTGTATGCAATGTAATAGAGTGGGAAGTGGAGAAAAGAAGCAATGCAGTTCCTCCTACCCCTTATTACTCAGCTCATGTATTTTATATGGTAACACGTGAGTTCTCAAAACTTTTGGAAAAGCTTCTGCCTGCTGGGCACTGAAGGCAACTGGGACATTAATATTTTGATGTAATTACTAATCCCTTCTGCTTCCTCCAGGAAGGATTTGTCTCATGGCTGTGCCAAAGCAACTTATTTCAGATTTGTGACACACACTAAGCATGTATGTTTTCTCTTTTATTTATGATTCACATGTTCTTCTGTCTCCCAGCTTACTGCTGTCCTAATGTCTCTTTCAAACTGCACAGTTCTAAATGATAGGAATGAAATGATCAGGTGCTTTAGAATTCATCATTTGAATGATAATATAATGAATGAATAAAACCAATGATAAAATATAGCTTTAAATGGGTGTGACTACATATTGTTCTTTCTCTCTATAAAGTGCATGTAAAAGTTTTCCATTCCTGACTTGCAGCCTCCAGTGAATCTTTGCTACTTTGGTCCTGTGTTCATGATTTTAACAAGTGCCTATGGTAATAACCTTGCACATGACTCCTGTATGGAGCTTTTATGAATGTTATTGTTCCAATTTGAGCAATTTAGCTTTGTTTCCAATGGGTCCAAAATAAAGTTCACCTCTGCTTTCTCTCTTCACCATCTTGAAACTTCAAATTGTTGGGAGCAGCCTTGCATTTGTGAGTGAATTCTTTCGTGGATATTCTCATCATAAGAGCACTTGGTATTACTATAGAAATATTATCTCCACTGAGGCTCATCTCCTTGAAATATTTTCTCATTTTCTAAGCACTGAAGACAAGGTAAACTGTACTACCTAAAAGAAAACACTACAGCAATTCAAGGTTATTGTTCTAGTTATCATTAGGGAGTTTCTCATGAGTTGATATTTGGATTTCTTTAATGAAAATCAATGAGTGATTTTAAAGCATTTTCAAAACTTATTAGCTGTAGTGTAACCTGGTTGAAAACTGTGGTGGTGCTGGTATGAGTAGACTAAATGTAATTCAGGTGTAAACCGTAAATTTATTTGCTTTAGTTCAACAATGCCAATCTATTCCTGTCACTGTATGCTCACGTGCAGGAAGAATACAGGGTAAAGCAGTGCTGCTTACCCCCTTCTCCACATCTAAAAGAGGTTGCTCAGGGGTCACTTCTTTCTCTTCCTACAGCTTGGTTTCCAGCATCTACAACTCTTCTCACTCAGGAGTGCAGTGGCAGCCTTGCAGTGAGGAAAGGAGAAGTAAATGTACATTTTTACTTTATTGGCACATGTTAACCCTTAAACCCCCCATATGCAAATTTTTAGGTGTTAGCCAGTTACTGTGGTGCTATGATGTAGAAATGCCAATGCATCAGGCACATGGCCCTGTAAATGGTTTCTGTGTGTTTTTCTGCTCTCTTTGTTGTTGTGATTGAGGTTTTTTTGTACCCAGATAACCTCACATTTTGCAGGAGTGCCTTTTAAATTAAGTGAGATGAGGATCAGTGGTCTCCTACTTTGGGACCAATTTTGCTGGTTCATCTGCTAAATTGTGCTTTTCTAACTTCACAAAATCACTTTAATTCCAGTTAAACTATTTCATGTTATTAGTGACCTCAAAATGTGCTACCCTGGTTATACAGGATAAGGTTAAGACTTTTTTCTCTGAGCTAGCTCATTGAATTAGGGGGCAGATTCTGAGCCACTGTAAAGTGGCATAATAAAAATTGATCTTAGGGGAGCTACACTACTTTGCATCGAGTGAGGACATAGCCCTTCCTAAATCTTAATTCTGATTTTTTTCATTAGCTGTGTTATTGTTAGATAGCTATTACATGCATCTAGCTGCTAGTGCCATGGAAAGCCTACAGTGTACTACAAATCAGAAGCGAGCAGAGGCTTTAATTTAGTCAGAGACAAGCTTTGAAGGCAGTCAAAGAGCCACTGATGGAGTTCAAATGCTCTTTGTCCTGCAAAAATAAAGAGCCCATTTGTTCTGCCTTCTTACATTAGCATCTTTTACCTTGCTGGAGGAAAAGCAGGAAGAACTGTAATCCTAGCTCTTGGAGTGGTTTTTTTTTTTTAAAGAAAGGGAATATTGAACTCATAGGCCTTACTAAAGCTTTAGCTATATGCAAAAATACGCAGTTTGCATTTAATAAATATCACAGGATGGGTAGTTTATGCCCCAGTATTGGGTGGTAACTGTTTCTTCTTTCTTATTTTCCTTTTATTTCCTGCCACCACAACACAACCATGACAATGTAGTGCCAGGACAGAGGCTGCCAGCAAAAGATTGGGTTTGGAGATCTGCTGGGCACAAGCCCTCAGACACAGGACCCTCCACGCTGGGCTGGGACTGCTTGACTGGCAAAAAATTCTGTGATAGCAGCTCTTGCTACCTATAGAGGACAGTAATTATGACCAGAATACTTGATCCCACGACAAATGCAGAAGACTAAGTTGCTCTTAAACAACAAAAAAATATTTTGACTCTTTAACTGCCGTTAGTCCTTGCTTTGTTCCTTTTGGATCAATTAATTCACGTGTTATTGTAAGGATCTTTCTGTGTTAAAATGAACACATTCTTTCCCATTCTACATACTACTTCTGCACCTAATAAAACCTAGTGTCAGGTGAGCACCTTCCCCACCACCCTCAGCAAATGTTCCAGTAATTTGGAAAGTGATCAGGAGTTTTTAATTCCCTTCTCTTTGGCTTTGTGTACAAGAAATAGTTTGTGTGACACTCTTGCTCTCCACAGCACTGTCTGATAGCAGTTTCTCACCCTATTCTCTTTGAAAATTACTTTTATTCCCAGCAGGATTCACAGATGGTGGAGTCTCACTGCTTTTCCTAGTGAATAGATGCAGTTTAATCTATACAGCATCCAGTAGAAGACAATGCCTTCATCATCAGCTCTACCTTTAGCCCATGGAATGACATTTATAGCCCTGTAGTGTTCAGTGCTTTTGAAGACTCCTCTTTGAGTTGATTAAACCTGTTGCAAAGCTCAAGTGGCAAATTAAGTTCAATCATTATCTGTTCACTTGTCTTAGCCACCTATTTCTTGAGGAAGTTGTCTTTTCAGTTTAAAAGACATATATTCTTACATATATAGATATTCATATATATTCTATATTTTATGTACAAAAGAGTGTGTTGTTTCAGTATAAGATACTTTCGGAGTAGATTTAATCGATAGATGGCATATTTACTAGCACTGAGACTGAAAATTGAAGGGTAAAAAATGAACAATTAAGAGAAATTTTAAAGTATAAAAAGAGTTGCTGTGGCCAAAGTTAAGACAGCAAAATGTGGTTCCATCAATGTATGGTGTTAAAGGCTGTTAGTGGTATTTAATACTACAAGTTCTTTGTAGAATCTTAATTTTTCTCAGCATCTCATAATGCAGTAAAACAGGATATTGTCATCATGTACTCAGCCCGGAAGGAGCTGAGTATATGGTAGCGCTTTGATTACTTGAATTGTCAAATTACCCAGAATTGATTCAGTTCTAAGGTCCTTTGGCATAAAAATTTCTTGCTGACTTGAACAGCAATTCCATGTATCAAACAGAATGCCCTTACTCTGTAACTGCTGCTTTTTTGTGTGTGAGTCCATTTTGAAAAAAGTATAAATTATTCTCAAAGGCTGCTCAACACATTTATTTAAGGTGTGATTTTGCAATTCATATAGAAAAAAGCACCCCGAATTTCATAGACCAAAGGTTTAGTGGAGGATATCGTTTATTTTAAAGAAAAAAACACTATACCAAACTCCTATGTACTTCTTGAGAATTCCAGCTTGAAGGAGAACTGATTTCTGTAATTTACAATCTCTCATGTTTGCAAAATGTGCAAAACCAAATATAATAAACTGTGGCAATATTTGAGCTATGCATAGTGTGTGCCTTAAATAGGTGAAAAACTGGAATATAATAGGTTGCAATAACTCATTGTATACCTTTAGTGCCACCTATATGCAAGGGAGTTGCAGTCCATTCCTGGAAAGTGTGTTGATTGAATGTCAGTAACATTCACCCCCAAAGTAAGAGCAAATAAATTTATTAAATGGGAAGGTGCCAACTTAGTAATAAGTTATTGTCTTCTAGTGTAATGACATGAAGTTATTTTCCGTGGTGAAGAGCACTTCCAATTAGCCAGCTTTACACCAAGACACAACATTAGCTTTCTATCATGTTGCTTTGAATCTGAGTTCTTTGTATTAAGCTTTATAAGCTGCCTTCAATTTTTTAAAAGGAAACTTTAAAATCAAGCCTAAAAGAAAAAATCACAACAGTTGTTGTATAAGTGCGTGTTGGCTTATCAAATTTTGATTTAAATCATGGGGCGTTGCAGCTGGCTTTTATTTCATTTGTTGCATCTGATTTGTCATTTCATTTTGTGCTCATCCCTTGCAAGATTTAAATCTCTGCACTTTACTATTGGAGTTCCTTTTTTTTTTACTTTGCAAGATGACCTAATAACTGAAAGATGCTGAGTGAAGTCTTGCTTGGTGCTGCTATTAACTGGGTACAGACAAACCATTAGGCTTTTACAGGGACTTGGTTTCAGCAGCAGGTACCTGGTTGTGTGGAGTGATTTTATTTTATATTCAAGTAGCAAGAACAAGTTGATAACCCTGCCTATGCCACCTGCATGTAAAGCCAGAAAACTGCAAGCCCTGACACGAATTTTTTCGCTGTCTTACTAAAAGCTAGAAAATACTTATACCATTTCTCCAGAGACAGCAGGAGATGGAAGCATACAATCTTGCCAAAGACAAGTAATTCAGACTATTGATAAAACAATTAAACTGGTGTTTTCATATTTCAGGGTCTTTACCACTCTATATTACTATTAATGGGTTTGAATTCAACCATCACACGCAGTAGAAAAATCCTGGGTTTTAGTAATATAGTTTGAAATTTGGTCCCTGTTCAAGTCCATAAGAGTTGTGTAGGATCTTTCAGGCAAATCACTTGACAAAGTAATTTTTGGAACAGATGCAGAAACAAGGATGTGGGTAGGTCAGGGGCGTGTCAGAAGAGCAGCAGTGTTTGCAATGGTTGTGAGATCCTTGGTCTCTGGTCCCTCTGTGGCTGTTGGACAAGAAATACAGATATCCACTGTAAGAATATTACACTATTAAGGCTGCAAAATAGGAAGAGGATTTCTGCTTGTAAAAGTCTGAATATAAATGACAACTGTTGAAGGGTTACTGATGTACTCTTTACTATTGCTTTCTTCCCCTTTAGAGAAAAAGTGAAATACAGTGCAGATATTATACCTTATTAAAACTGCCCCCTTCCTCAATCCTCCAGGCTTACCTGGCATTTCAGCTTCACATTGGGGCAGTCTAAATCATATTAGGATTGCTTGTGGTATAACTATTTCCTCTGTGCACTCATAGATTTAGAAACAAAAACCTAACCAAACAACCCTGTGGATAGAAGAATGCCAATGACCTCGCTAGGGTCAGAATTTCAGCTCTGGAATTAAGACACCAAGGTGACTGCTCTGTCTATGAGCTCAGAGTGGAATGTTCCTCAAACCCTTCCTCAAGATCATGCATTTAACTCTGCTCAGATTATCCCCTTTAGTGTCTAATAAGCAAATTTCTTTTGAGAATAATGAGAAAAAGAAGCATCTTACAATGTTGATTGCCAACCTGCAAAGGAACTCCTTATTTAAAATTGAAAATATTATAATTAATTTTCAAGCTTTTCAAGGAAGACTTTAAACACATCAGTGATCATTAAGTGTTGTTTAAGTTGTCCTGTAATTTGAGGGGGTTTGAAATATAGAGGAATCTGAAATAGATCTTGAATAGGCCATAGAAAAAGAATACCATCTCTTTAAAAAAAAACCCAATAGATTTCAAGGCCCAGGATGGCCTCTGTGCTGAGATTAATAAAGCTTGACAATACATTCTGAATGCAAGCAATGACTTCTATTACAAGGGGAAAAATGAAAAAGCTGCTATTACTGACACAGTCAATAGATTGCACCTCAGTGTATACTGTACTTTCTACATTTTTAATATAAATGTGTTCAGTTTCAGAGGCGGGAGCATTATCAGCATTCATTTTACTTGAGGCAATAATGTGAGAAGTTGTGTCTTGTGTAATAAATAAATAACCTGTCTTTAAAACCATTTACTCAGATTGCTTTTCCCAAATGCTTATTTAGAGGTGCTCTGGAAGGTGTCATATACCAAGACAGCCATGTTATAAAGATTTTATAAAACACATTTTCTTTATTTCACACATAATATAATTGATCATGGGGCACTTTTTGCTGACTTTAGAAGAAGTATAATGGCAGTATGATGGTGGGATGGTGTGGTGAGTTGTAAAACATGGCTTGAGTCCCCCCCATTTGTTAGAGGTTCTTGGTCGTTATGAAGAGTTTCCAGTAGAGGCCAGAAAATTTTCCATCATTTAGAGAATTGCCTCTCTTGAAATTTGAGACTTATCTTTTTCTTTCATCATGTTTTTTTGGAATTGAAAGAATAGAAGAAATTGTCTTCTCTCTATAAATACACATATTCAGATCCTCATAATCTCTGTAGCACCCACTCATACTAAGAAACTATTTTCTCCCTGTAAATGGATCATACTAAATGGCACTTAAGTATAAAATCAGACAGTGAGTTAATTCATATTTTGTTACTCCTCTGTGTCTGTCTTGGCACATACATTCATGTGATCAAATCCTTTCCAATCTCTTTAGAGGGATAGGGAATGAAGTATATATTACATAGGTAGCTCAGACAAACATCAAAATGAGGAATAATCAGCAAAATTTGAATTACTTGTAGTAATATCTAATACTGAAGGAGGTGATTTGTACTGATGTCTGACCATAACTGATTTTTCTTTTTTTTTTTTTTTTTCATAATCTGGACAATGGGTCTGATGTATCTCTAATGCCTATTTTACATCAGCACAAATGTGCTGATTTCACTGGAGTAGCCCTTGATTTACACTGTTGTAAAGAAAGGAGAATCAAGCTGTAAACCTAGAAGGGGGGAAAAGCATAACTGTCCTGGATGTCCAGAGACTCTAAGTACAAAACAGAGGAAGATTTATCTGGAGTTGCTCAGGGGTTGTAGGCAATGTAATAGGCTATAAGGGAGCACAGGAAATTTAGGGAAGAACAGGGTTTACTGTTCTGTGGCTCAGCCATCTGTGGCTCAAGGTGAAAGTTCCTCTGGTTAACAGAGAGACACATTTGTGACTGTAGTTAAAAGGAACAGGTGGAGGTGAAGATGTTCCATTTATGCATTCCTAGTTCTGTGCTCTTGTAGTGCTAGACCTGTTTTGTAGCTCAGAGAAATCTCCTTCTGAGACTTTACACTTCAAATGGTGGATTTTGGAGTTAAATCTAAACGTTTGTTCTTTATTTAGCTAAGAAAATCTCTTTTCAGTAGTACAGGTGCTCTGCATAAAGTCTTCTACAATACTTTCTTTAGGTCATACAAGGAAATCTAATTTAGAAATATTACAGAAGGCAGAACTTCCCATTTTCTGTCTTAGAACTCAGCACTGATCTGATTACTTTTGACTGTGATTCCAGGTTATCTACCTAATTTGTCTACAGTGTTATTACCAACATGTGTTTTTCCATGAGGAACATATTAATTTGGTTGTTGCCCTGGGGAAATCTAAACAAAAACACCAAAAATCTCCCAAAAACGTAACTACAAGAATGCTTTTTCATAAAAAGGAATGTCATATACACAATAAATGACAGGCTTGTGTTTAGAAGAGTGGTGAAATCAAAGGATTTTCAGTCTGCACTTTCCAATATAAATTGCTCATTTCAAAACATAATGTTCTGCATAATTAGATCACATAGTTTGAGCATCTGGCCTATCAGTCTGTGAAGTGATGTGGTAAAATCTGTGGGTAGTAGGAGCAATGAACAGAAGTGATGCCCACCTACAGAGCATTGCCAGAATCACTCTGCATTTCCCATTCCCTGCTGGACAGAGGTGCAGTTTTCCTGCTGCCCTTCCCCACCTCTCCTCTCTGTGGCTCTTCCACTGCACTGAGCTGGGGCAGGGGCACTTCTCCCTCCCCTGGCAGTGAGAGCAGCCAGCCTTGAGCTGCAATTATCCATTGCCCACTGGTTCCAGCAGAAGCTCAGTCATTCCCTAATGACAGCGTTCCTTCAGCTGGGGGTAACGTGACGGAGGAAATGGGGCTTTGTGAATCACACCAGGGACGTGAATGGGAAGATTATTTTAATTTCTAATTTAGCAAGTACGTCAGAGCATCAAACCTGAGACCGCTTCCAGCTGCTTCCAGCACGGGAGGACAGTGCAAGAAAATTCCTGAGGAAATCCTCATGTGCTGCCCTGCCCACTGCCCCTTTTTTCTTTCCATTTCCTCTGGATTTAATGAGTAAGCAGCCAGAAGCTTAATTGTGATAGACTGTGTGCAGCACAAAGTTAAATATTGTAAAAGAACATTGAGACATTGATTGTTAGCACATTTTTCAAACGCTTTGTAAAGGTACAGAAGGTGTTGGAAAATGATGATTTACATGGATAAAAATTTACTCTCCAGTTTCTTCAGCAGATATATCATGACAACCATGTCATGGTTGTTTTAAAATACAACTGTATCAATCCAACTTTGGATTATGTTGAAAGAAGAATTTGGAAATGTGAATTTTTTGAAGACAGATATACCATTAATTCTACTTAATGTTTTCATGTAATTCTTTAGTTTGTAGTTTTGTCACCAATGACTGAACTTCAGTAAAACTCAGGAGTGACTTTCAAGTATGATTGCAAATCCCTTATTCTCTTGGAAGCAAAGTGTAAATGAAGAGGCTGGATAGCTTCTGCTATGCCAGAGAACCAGATAATCAAAGATATCGAGCTTTTTGAAGTATAGATCTATTTCTTCATATTTTAAAGAAAAAAAGTTCTTTTGAAAATGTGAGTTTTAGTAAAAAGCAAGGTGATGGTTTAACACTCTACTGGATTTTGCCAGCATGCAGAAAGAGAAAATTTTTGCTTATCTAATTCTACATACCCTGAAAGCAAGTTTGAAAAATAGGAGTCATTGAGTAATATCTTTACTAGTGCCATAAATCAGATACTTATTTGCATACAAATGAAAATTCAAACCAAAGTGCAGTAAAAAGTAACACTGCCCTAACAGTTAGGGATCAACAATAAAATATGAACACAAGTTTCCACCCTGAAGTAAAGCAGAAATCAGACAGGATCTTCTGTTGGGAAATATCTTCTATGTACTTGCTGTTGGGGTTTTGGTTTGTTTGTTGTTTTAACTCTGAAAACACTCACAGAAGGATGAAATTATTCACTGGTCATTGACATAAGGCTTGTAAACAATTCACTAAAATCTTATCATTGGTAGCATCAAAAATACATGAAATATTCAGTAGATAAATCACAACAAGACGTGGTTGTAACCTGTAGCAATGCTAATCAGAAATGTGTGCTCAGGTGTGGGAAACAGCACTTTGCAGAGGATGGAAGTGAACTCTCTGTGCTTTCCATTAGCCAATTTTTTCAGTGTTGTTCAAAAGAGACAGCGATGAGTTCTGAAACAATAAAATCAAGGTTCATCAAAGAATGATATTGGCCTTCTTAGGAGAAAACACAGTGAAACGGAACAAGGTGAAAGAAAACCCAAACTAACACGTTAAAACTCTAACAAATTCTGAGGCAAATTTGTAGGGTCAATACAGGAGCACAAATACACAAGTGGCCATTTTAGAATCGGAATACTAAATGAAATTTAAGCTACAGTGGTCAAGGCAACACCACCTAATTAAAGGTCTAAAGACAGAGTTCCACCTACAGGGAATAGATGAAACAGCTTCCAGATGAAACAGACTGGGAGGCTGCAAATGAGAGATGTAATTTTTATTAAAAGAAACACAGCAATTTTCCCTATGGTAAGGTCAGGAGATGAAAAAGGACTATGTGCAAAGTTTTTAGAAATAGAATGTATTATTTAGAACAGTCCCTCCCTTTAATTTTTCAGTCTCTGGATGAGATTGGAACTTTAATTACACATTTGCTTCTTTCAGGGAAGACTTCTCTCTGGACTAATTTTTTTTTAACCTTAGCTTATTTTGGTAGTCTTTAAGCACCCCTGTAGTCCTGTTGACTTTTTGCCTACTTAAGTACGTGCTACTGAATCTTCATAAAAATGGTTGAATCTGGATGAAAGCTGATTTTAAGTGTATATTAAAACCTGTATAAATAAAGGTTATTTTGACATAAAGGCTATTTTTACACAAATCAAAGAACAGTGGTTTTTAAAATTATTTGAACGATTTGCATATTGAGTAGATTTGTTGGCAAGCTATATCATCATTGCTTTATTACATCTCCTTTACACAACCTGTTCTCATATATGTAGGTCATCATAGCAAATCCAGTGAAATTGGTTTTATATGGTCCTGTTTGTTTTGTCTCAGGTGAAACAGTTCATTGATGGCACCATGCTCTGTCCCCATTGTAGACTGGGAAAAGATAATGTCAGAAAAGAATAAAGGAAAAGCTAAAGGCTGCAGGGTTACTAAAGAGGGGTTAATCAAAGACCTGATCAACAGATTTTATTTGTTTGGCCAAGACAACCCACTTCTGCTCCCCTCCTCCAAGAAAAATTATGTAATCTCTAGGTTCTTTATATTCAGCAATTCAGTTAGAATTTGATGAGGAAAAAGGTATTAACAATACCAGAATTTATCACAGAATCACAGAACACTTTGGGTTGGAAGGGGCTCTTAAAAACCATCTTGCTCCACTCCCTGGAGCAATTGGAGTGGATGAAGATGTTACAAAAATTAAACAGCCTCAGTTTACCCTCAACTAGGCTGTGAGGTGTGAACAATTTGTCAAAAATTGAGGGTAAATAGGTCTTATTTCCATCATTGTGCATATAGTCTTCAAGTTTTGCCAACTGTATGAAGTGCCACCACATGATTATCTTAAATTCAGGCTACTCTGAGGGGTGTTTAAGGGAGCTGCTGTTGATATCTTAGTGGACCTGATGTGCAATTTAGAGATGAGAGTAATTATGCAGTTGGTCAAACATTTACCATAGGGTACAGGCATTGTGTAAATTAGTATTCTATGCCTTCATAAAAAGACTTACTAGAATACAAATGGGCTGATTGTGACAGTTTCATTCTTCCCAGTTCATCTTTTTCTGCATCACAGTAGAGAAATGTGCTTCACTGGGTTAAGAGTTCGTTTTTGAAGAATCCTAGGGAGAAATTAATAGAGGACACGAACCCTGTTCTTTGAGGTGCATTCGTTTGGCCAGACTAGAAAACTCATAAGTATTTGATTGTAGGATGCATAAAGCATAATATGGAATTCATTACATCCCTCATCTCTGGGATGGAACAGAAAATCTGTTTACAGAACTAGTTAATTGAATATGCAGTCTAAAACCTTTCCAGATTTCTTATTAATATTGCTACTAACAAAAGAAGACATATACATTGTTTAAAAAAAATTAGTCTACATTCAGCACAAGGTGTGTAAAGCACATCATTTGTTCATTAAAGATAAATGATATTTAACACTGAAACAGCTGCACATCCTCTCAACAAAGAACTAAAATATTTCCTTGGATATCACCAGTATCACCTTGGATAATGTACACATTCTGTACATTATCCAAGGTGATTGATGTGATAACCTGAAGGGTGGGATGCCAGGAATGGAATCAGCAAGTAATTAAAGGTGGCATTTTATAGGTGGCCTTATACAGAATTAGGTATCTGTTACAATTTCAGCTGTGAAATACTTGAGTCAAATGTGGTGTGGAAGACAGACTTCAGTGAACACCAAATGCCCCATTTCTCATGAAACTCTGCAAACAAAAAGCTTTAAAGAATATCATGTGAGCCTTGTTCTGTTGTGATTAGAGATAAAAGAAAGCTGATTGGTTTTGTCAGTCTCTAAAAGAAACAAAAAAATAGCATTTTATCTGCATTCCCATATATCAGATAATCACGAGCACATACATTTCCATATGTACTTTATCAATACAAGGAATTCCCATGAGCTACAAGTGTTTTCTTTGTGTCCACGCCAAATTGTGTGGCTGTGCTTATCAAACTGAGGTCATTCATGCCACAGTTGTTACAAGCTATTAAAACTCAGAGTGAAATACTTAGAGTGAGCGCTCGTTTTGCAATTGGCAGAAACGCCATGGGCTGATAAGTGCTGGTGATTGTCAGCACTTAAAAAAATAAAGAACAGGTGTACCAATAATGTGGAGTTAATTTAGCTAAGTGCACATTTTAATGCCAAAATATTAGAGGGAAGAACAGTTATCAGAGAATTCTTGACCATTCATAAAACAGACCAGCTAATAAGCAAGTGGAAACAATAAAATCTTCATCATTTTTTTTTCTTTTCACCACATCCTGAGTGGTCTCTTCAGTGAGCTGATCATGCCTGACTGAGATTTTTGAAATGACAGGACAGATTGCACTGCTGAAGTTAATGAAGAACTCTGATATTTGACATATTTATTTCCTCTGACAAATAGCAAGTGTTTATGGTGCTTGCCTTGGTTTCAAGCCATTACAGGTGCAGCAGAGTTGTAGGAATAACTTCACCTAAAAATTATGATTTTTCCAGGGAATAACACAATCATCCTGTCAACCAGAAATATATTTTTTTTCAAGGGCAGTAAATAAATAAGCAATAGTATTATTAAGTTGACAAAAAAGAAATAGGGAAAAAAAGGAGCATGAACTTCTGAGGAAGTGAGAGAAAGCAGAAGGTTAAGACCTGGGCTACGGTCTAGAAGCAGTTTGTAATTGTGTTGTTGTCTGGGTGTTGACTGGCTGATTGAACAGCCTTGGAGGTGTTCACAAGCTGTCAGGCCAGGGAATTGGAGTTAATGGACAGCTAATATCATGATTGAATGGCAAAAGTGGAGGCTGATCTCTTTGAGGATGGAAAATCAATAGTCTATTAGATTTGTCAGGTTGACAGGGAGAGAAGAGAGGGAAGGTCTGCTGTATTTGCTTGCATTATGGGGGCTGCCCTAATTAAGCACCCACCTTGAGACAGAGTGGGACCTGTGGAATTGAAGTAGTAATGAGATTCAGGCTTGATGTAGTAACTGCAGTGTAAGGCATGGTGACAGACAATTAAATCTCTTTATCGAGGCTGCTGCTTTCCAGAAATAAAATCTCATATGGCAGCTGTAAAATAAGGCTGAGCCTGGTATGATCATAAACCTTGCATCAGCTTATGGTTGTGCACCTTATTGTTCACATTGGTTTGGTGTTGGCTTCACAAAAATTGTAGATGTGCTGGCCAGTGATGAGTTTTCTAAATGAAAATTTCTGCTCCTGTGAGTGTGTATCTTGCTTAGAGTGACTCTGCACCAGACCTGCACTCTTCCACTCTTACCAGCTGATATCCCCTGTGACACTGCTGGCTTGCTGATAGCACAGCGTATCTGGGGACATGCCAGCCAGTTCAGTGGCACAAGGCAGCTCTCAGTCCCCTTCCCTTTTTCCTTCTTGCCATCAGCAGGGAGCTAATCTGACTATTTCAATCAGCATGTGCATATCTCCTCCAAACCTGAGAGCAAATGTAATGATTCTGACACTGGGAATGTTAGACTGTGCCTACCTTGACTGGAGTTCAGTGCTGCATGAAATTGCTGATTTCGATTAAACCTGAAATTTTCCAAAGCTTCAGATGGCTCACACATGTGCAAATGTATAGTGTCGTTATTTTTGTTATCTCTTTCCTAATCAGAAGTTGAATAGATGAAAGGTTTTAGCCTCAGTATTTCTTGTGGGAGAACATTTTATTTTGCAGTAAGCAATGGCAGCCTTTCTTCTCCCTGTGTTTACTGTTCTTCTCCCAGCATTTCCCCTTGCCACCACTGGAGGGTCACATGAGTGCTCAGAGGCTGACGGGCACTGCTTCGCATCATTTTTTGGCAGGCAGGTTTATACGGAAAGAAACTCCTTCACCCTGCCCCACCTCCTTGCTCCATAGCCACTATTTGCTGTAGCAAATTAAAGTCAAACTGTTGCATGCTCTGCTTTGTAGAGTCAGATATCAGTGGGTATTATACATAGTTAGCACAGTTTCCATAGCAATTGGAAATTGAAAATATGTAATTTTGATTAAGTGTTGTCAGTTGTTGAGGGCTCCAAATGTCCAGTCACAGGTTTTAGGGGCACATATCCGGAACCAGGGATTTTCCTAAGACTTTTGCAGTCGCTTGTGAGACAATCTGCCAACACTTTACAAAACTTCTTTGACCAAGGTTTTACACTGAGTGATTACTTTGTCAGAACTCTTCTAAGTGATAACATCCACCAAATTCCTAGGTAGATTCACAGGCAGGACCATGCTGATTACTGCACTCTGTTGTGTTTTTGTGAGCAGATATTTCAAATAGAACTAGGAAAACTTTCTATAAATAAGGTCATTACTGCCTTTGTTTTGGTTATTGTATTTGTCACCCTTTCAAAATGAAAAGCAAGTTCTTCAAACCTGTTTCTGTTATGATGTCTATAGTGTAATATTTATAAGAATATTAATTTAGATAATTTTGTATATCTATAGAGGTACAGGGAACTTTTTGTAAAGGGACCTGTATATATGAGCCAGCTGTTTCTTTTACAAATGTATGTGTTCTTTGTAGCTGAATGGTCATTTGACTGCCTTCCCTTCATTATGGATTCAGCTTAATTTGAATTTATTAAATTAATTTCTGCTATTTACTATACCTTATTTCACTTTACATCCATTTAAAGATCAACTGCTTCTTCATCTCAAAATTCATTTTGCATTGATAATTATTTTTAAATTTAGTCCTACTACTGCATTAGTTATGTTAGGTTTAATATTAAAAAATTAAGACATATCTCCCTTCAGTCTGGACTCAACGCAGGTTCAAAGAGGCGTTAGCTGAAAGATACATCTTCTTCACAAGAAAATGCCTTGTCATTTGATCTCTTTCTCATAAGGATTTTATTATAGATTGTGGTGATTGTGCTTTAAAAATGTATTACATAGGTGCATATCATATGAGAAGAAAACCATCTGATTTTGAAATGTATATTGAGGATGTTTCTTGCAGTATTCCATCAGTTTGTTTCTGTTAGTAGGTTAAATAAGTTACAGGGGACAGAGTGGTTTAAAATTAATACCTTTGTACAACTTTCCTTCACCTCTACTGTGAGTAAAAGCCAAATAGAATTAAAACAGGTGTCACTACAATGACCTTGATTCAATACTTGGAGAACGTTTGTAGAGCATTAAAAGTTCACAGGATGTCATGATGAGGAGCCACTCGACTCACAGGAGGATAAAGAGCAAGTGCCTGAGTCTGAAAGGGTTTGACATTTTCTGGTGTGTTGTGAGTGTCTCACTGAGGAGGCTGGATCTGCTGGGAATCCAATGCTCTGAGACACTTTTTGGCACTGGTCAGCATTTCATTAAGCCAAGGTTTAAAGGAGCACAGATTTAAGTTCAGGTCTTACTGCAGAGAGCTGTAATATATTTTGGATTCTGCTGACTCATCTCCTCTCTGAACAGAAGCTGATCAATGCGTTGTTGCCACGTCATTTGAAATATAAAACAAGAATTTGGTGCAGTGTAGGATTAGATTTTATTGTTAAAAAATCAAGGTTCATCAGTCTGAGTCTGATGCCTTCTCTAAAGAGAGAAATTTTGAGTGTGCAGTGGCATCAAGACATCTTGATAAGAGACTCTGTGTTCTCCATGCAAAAAATTAACAACTTTTAATCATAATTGTGTACAGTACAACAGCAAGGATGACTCCCCATAGAAAGCATAGGGCTACCACACACTAAAATATTCTTCAGTCTGAAATGGGCAGAAATTGAAAATAAATAAAGGACTTTACCAAAGCCCAACAGTTCCCCAAAACTATCACATTGAGGCTACTGGAGTGTATTTATATGAAATAAATAAACACACTGTAAGATCCAAAGAGATAAGCTTTCCCTGGAGGCAGCAAGACTTGGGATCTGTTTTTAATGGGTAGAGCTAGTACAGAAGCCAGAGACCCTCATGGACAGCAGCACTGAGAGCCTGGCAGCAGCTGCCCCTTATTTATACTGCAGCCTTGGTCTTTTTGCTTATCTCAGTTTGGCACTTCAGAGCTCTGGAGTAGAGAGAAGCTCCCTGATGCATTTGTATTGACGTTGGCAAAAGGCGTTCTTGTCGAAGTTGGCAGAACACATCCATTTCAAATGGAATACTGATTTTTTGGCAGTCTGGCTGAAATCTGATCCATTGCAATACATGTATGATTGCAGGCTAGTGCAAATGGGGCCTTGTAAATCATTCTTTTGACGTACTGATGTGTCAGTGATATTTCTTAACATTCCAATTTTCAGTCCTTGCAGTTCAGAATTAAATACTGCTGGGGTGGAGGAACTGTGTCAGTGCTTAAGAGGAATTCAGGAAAGCAGATCTTCCATTGCACTGATAAAGTAGCTAATGCTTAGGATTTATTTAGGATACACCTTTAAAATCAGGAAGAATTAAGATAATATTGCAGAACTTCTAACTTGTACTTTTAAAAGTTTTAAAACTATTTTGGCTTTTATTAACCAGAAATCCCTTGGCAATCTTCAGTAAGGTAGTTTTGATTTTGTCTTTGCTTGCAACTAACTTCATAAAAGTGATAAATGTGAAAAAATTTAAGGCAGCACATGGTTTTAGAATTCTGTGACTTTTTAAAAACTATATTGTAAACACAGTGCAGCTCTACATGATCATTCTATAATTTTAAAAAAGAGAGCAAATATAAATTAAAAGGTTTTCCATTTCAAACACTGATCTCTTCAGAATTGTTTTTCACTTCAGTCATTGCTGAGCCATCCCTAAAGCTGAGCAGCACCACTGGAAGGTATCACACAGTCCAAAGCAGAGGCTGTTTAAGCAGGCCAGAGCAAAAGTCTTTCCTCTTGCTTCACTGCTTTTCAGACAACATCCACAGCTTTTAGTTTCTATATTTGTTCTCCCTGATGCCCAGGAATGTGCTTTGTTCTGTGCTTGTATTTCTTTTCTTCCCCCAAACTCCTAGATCATTAGTATCTATTGACATTTTTCAAGTCCCACTTTTAGATTTAGACCTCAGGAGTACTGATGAGTGCAGGTCAGTTGTGGTTGTAAACAATGCCAAGAATTTCCATTGCCAGTACTTGGAAGAACTGAAGTAATAAAAAAGATCAGGCTGTGAGTGACAACTTAAAACCTTACTCACTGGGCTGAAAAGGTTATAAAGTTACATTTTAACATGCATATACTCCAAAATTTTAAAGCAGAATATAGACAATTCCAGTAGCTCCATAAATATTTGACTGAGCTATTCAGGCCTATTTTTCTGATGCTACATTCATTGCAACTATAAATTTAAACTAGACTGTGTCAAAAGAACAATTACAGTTTGTCACAAAAAAGAAAATTTAAGCCCATGTCCTTTCCTTTATAAATTATTAGACATATAAAATATATTGTTTTTCCCCTTAAATTTTAAATTCATTTAATGTTGAGTTCACTGCCATCTGGATACATGGTTTCATGCACTTCTCAGGAGGGACTTACTCAGCTAAATTTTTGGTTCAGTTCAAGCAAAAAAATCTTCATCAAGTAAGTTCCTACTGTCTTCAGAGAGAGACATCCTGAGCATGCTAACCAATCTGTGTTTAGGATCATAAATCACATTCCATTAGGCATATTAGAAAACAAATTGTTCTTTTCTGAATGTACTTTATGGAATATTAGCCATGTATTGGCATAATGGAGCTAAATCTTCAGTGGATAGACTCTGTGTAAAATGGATCCAATTTGTGCTGAAGGAAGAAGGAAGTTTAACATTCCCTTTACACAGGACATTCTGCTTGGCAATTTATTAGCATTGCAATCATAGGGCCTGGAAGTTTTCCAGCTGCATTCAGTTGAGATTATCTGACCTTGGATTTGGGTTCAGACAGTCCATTCTCCCCAGTCTTTTGAGTGTTTTTGTGCTGTCTATATCTTTTAAACATGGAATATGGATTTGTATAGGTTGTGAAAACAGTACCTGAAAGCATTTTGCCACATATGCTAAAGAAATAAAAATAGTTTACTTCATTGCTTTCCCAAAGGCCAAGCTTCTTTTGATATTGCACATGCTCATGTTATCTTTAGAGTGTAGCCTTAATAAATGCTTTATCTTTGGCAGTAATATGCATAGCATAAGTGGTATTGGCCTTGGAGGGATTTTTGACTTAATTTGCTGGATGCAAAGCCTCTGTTTCCAATAATTTATTATGTTTCAAAACCATCTCAGGGAATACAAAATGTGCACCTGAGGCTAGCTTTTATTTATTTCCAATCATTTTTGAACCTGTGCTATTTTCTGGCATGAAAAAGTATATATCAGTTCACCTTTTTTTCTGTCCCTCCCCCTTATCCTGAATATTTAAAGCACGAATAAAATCATGATCATATATTGATTTGTACAACACTTTGTGTATGCTTCAAAGTGCATAGCAAAATTAGAAATTGTGTTAAACTCCAGAAATAATTTGATGGCAGATTACACTAAGTATTTATTCACTCCAAAAAACCCCAATCCTAACAAATACTTTGGCTGAGTCTCTCATACCAAAATTGATTCTCTTGCACTGGATTTTAGACTTTGTAAAGTACATATTAAAGAGCTTAACTAGTAAATTAGAAGACAAGATAACTGCAGTGCAGATAAATGAACATTGCGTAGAGAATTTTAACCTGATTTTTGCCTAATTATTTATTCTCCACTGTGTAGTAAAAATGAACAAAACTGACTCCATGGAAATATAGGATTTTGAATGATTGTTTTTATATAACTGGGAGCAGAGGGTGCATATCTGCATTAATTTGCATCTCATGTATAAGTTTCAAGGTATTTTTGGCAAGGTTCATCATTTATTAGACATTTCTTCAGTGCTTGGTCTATGAGGAGCATTGCCTTCAGTGGGAACCCAGCCCTCTCAGTTGGGACTTTAAAGAGAAAAGACCATAATTCTTCTATAAATATCAAAACTTCAGAACTTCTCCCTTGCTCACATCCCTGTGCAGTAGGAGCCTCCTCACTCACTCACCAGAGTTACTCTCCAGCTTTGGTCATTCTTCTACTCAGCTGGACAAATGGGGTAAAAACCCAGGTGAAAAAGCAATGCTGTAAATCTCCTTTGTCTAAAGGAAAACTAAAGCTCCAGCCTGCACAGAATGTGTGGGCTGTACTTCCCATGCCCAAGCCATGCTCCTGGAATGGATGGCACTGCTGAGGGGACAGGTTTCAGGCCCTGCAGAGAGGCTGGTGGTGCACAGCGTGTGCTCCCCCAGGAAACCTGGGCCACCAAAGCCCAAGAGGAAACCTGGGCCACCAAAGCCCAAGAGGATCCCTGGGTTAAGGCCCCATGGCAGTTTCTCCAGTTCATTTCTTTAGTTTGTGCAATCCACTCATTACAGACAGGGTGAGGCAAGACAAAGGTGGGGATGTCCCAGCGGTGCCCGTGGGGGCTGTGGGTGAAGACCATGAGCAAGGAGAGATCCCAGAGTACAGGAAAAACAGAGATGCTGAGCCAGACTGGGAATAAACACCTCCAGAGCTCTGGAAATCAGAAGAGAAATGTTGTGAGGAGTTCAGGGGGCAATCAGTGTTTGCCACAATCCAAAAAGCTACACCAAGATTGGAGAGAGGAACAGCCTGGAAGGGCAGAGAAGGAGGAAGAAATTCTTTCCTAAAGCAAATTTCCATGTGTTCTTGGTCTAATCCCTTTGAATTTTCTCTGTCCTAAGGAGTCAATTATTCTGGTTCTTATTTTAATGATATTTTGCCTTTTTAATTTTAAGAGACTGCCTGTCTTCTCTGTGAACCCACTGTAAGGCAAAGATCTAGGCAGATTTACCTCAAAGCCTTAGCCAAGTTAAAGTTCTATTACAAGCCATTGAAGTGATTTAATTTTATTACCTGAGGACACTTTTTCTGAGGAAAGTTAGTACATGCTGCAGTGCTCTGCTGAGTCTGAGTATCCTTCTTCTTCAGCCCTATCTGAGCCCTTGGTAGGCAAACACCAAGGATACAGTTCTAATACACACTGATATTTTAAACTGCAGTGTAAGGATAGAAGATTTTAAAATACTGATTTGGATTCATCTGCTTAGATGACCTCTGGCATGAATATCACATTTAGCTGTGAACTTTGCCTTTTGCTTCTTTTTTTAATACAAAGAAATCAAACTATTCTGATTTTTTTTTAGCATAAGCCTCATCTGGCAGTAGTTGGTACAAAAAAGCTCAACATCAGAGAAACAAAGTGTATTTTTTTTCCTTCCAACTACTATCAGTACAAACACTAGGACCAAATGCTCTTATTGAAAATAGTTCCTTAAATAATCACTTACCTTGAAGGCATTTGATCTGTATGATCTGAATGCAACTGCTGATACTTTCAGAGAAATAGAAATCTGTGCTAAAAATCACTTTCTCTTGGGGACTGACGTCCTGTCCGTCACATGGTGGATTAGAGGCTTGGCAGCTTGCCAGCCCATCAGACAGCACGTAAATTCTTTGATGCCAATTGCATTAGCTTTCCTCTACTAATGTGTTGTAGAGCTTGGAAAATAAAAGAATGAAGGTCAACATGCCAGCATGTACCCCTGGTACAGCAAGGGCTGCTTTTAACATGCAGGAGAATGAAAACGCTTCAGAGTTCGAGCTGCAGGCTCTGTGACCTTCTCCTGTGCCCAGGGTCCTGAGATTTTTGTCCTCAAGTCCTGAGTGCAACGAGTGCCTGTCCCAGGATGCAATTTGCTCTGAAATTCCCAAATGGACACAGTTTGCCTTCAACCATTATGGCCTGTTATTTATGGGCAGGTGCTGTGGGCTATGAACTCGGTGCTGAACTCCGCTCTCGCTCTCACGGTTTTGTTCACTGGCAGGGCCGGAGTGGGCAGGAATCAGCACAGCTCATGACTAAAAAAGCCAGACTTTATGACTGATTTGAACACCAGACAAAAACTCTGCTCTACGTGCATCTTCTTCCCCAGGGCTCTTGCTCTGGAGATGTGTTACAGAGATGGATGGCAGGCCCGTGTGCCTGCTGCCTTGCGCTAAGCACAGCACAGCAGAGACACTGCACGGGTGATGGATGACCAGGGCTGCTGCTGTGTTTGCAGGGTAATTAATTGCTACATCCTCCTCTCTCCCTCAGAAACGGGGAGGAAGGACCCGACCACTCCCAAAAGCATCTGAAGGATGACACTTGCTGGGAGGTGAAGCTTATGCATTGGTGCAAAATCTGTGTTAAACCTGAGAAATGACTGACCTAAGTGTGTATCTAATCATCACAAAATAATCAGTTTTGATGTGGAAATCCAGCCACAAAAACCCTCCAGTTTAACCTCCATCCTACCCAGAATATACCTAAGAGATTTACACCCCTTTCTTATTCCTCACCCTGGGCATCATGTTGTATTTTTCCCACCATTTGTGCTTATTTGTGCTTTGGGAAGCTCGGAAGGCTCCTGCCCCACTGTGACACGGTGCCACAGCCCTTCAGTTCACACTTTGCTGCTGACAAGGAGTAAACTGTGACTCCCTGGGTAGCAGTTGGCACAGGGTTTGGCATCAGTCAGCTTGTGAAACTGGGAGATTGACACTGAAACCTGCCTTGTGCCTAGTAAAGAGCCAGAGGAGGATAAAACTGGAAAGAAAGAAAGCTCTTTCATATGGAACAACCCAAAAAAAAAAAAAAAAGGGTTATATTGGTCTTAAGCTGGTTTTGGTCCAAAGATGGAAGGGTTTTATTTAAACCTCTGATTTTTCAGTGTTACACTGTAACCTCATTAGGGAGACAGGCTGTAAAGTGGGGAACAATTTGTAATATTTCTCCATGACTGTTATGTGATCAGTTTGCCCTTCAAGCTTGAAGTGAGTTTGGTTTTAAGTCATTAAAGGGGGATAGACCCCCCAAAGCAAGGGGACTCTGCTGTACTTCCCTTCCCTCACTCATACTGGTGATAATTGATGGTCATAAACCAGAGGCAAGGGCAACACTACAACAGCTACCCTTGACAAGCTTGTAACCTTACAAGAAAACTCTCATTGCTTGTCAAAACCAGGGCTTGATTACATCATGTTATCTGACATGGAGTGAAGAAAAGCTGTATTACTTTGCTGGGCTAAAAATGGGAGCAACAAGATTATGTATAAACAACGAAGGAAGAACATGCTTTGATAATAAATGAATGGGACAGATGATGGATGATGTGGAGATTAAAGTGCAATAAATATTGGAGTCATTTTTAATTGCTTAATTTTATCCCTCTTGAATGAGGAAACATATCTTCCGTGACTTCAGTGGTGGTGAAATGTAGACTATGTATAAAATAGAGATTTGGCATGAGGTTAAATCCTTAGGCATACACATATCTGGATCTCAGTCTTGCTCTAAGATATACTAATAATATAAAGAGAAAGAAATATTTCCTATCTGTAGGTCTTGGAGGTGTTTTGATCAGTGCCAAGATGAGTCATGCACCTTTGGATGACTGATTTTGCTTTGTACATCCTGCCCCAGTCTTCTACAACCATCCAAATATTCTGCTCATTTACAGAGACTGACTTTTCAAGGTTTATACTGAAAATGTAATAATACGACCTTGGATGTGCTATTGGATAATTGCAGAATCTTGGTCATATAAATCACAAGTAAATTTATAGGACTCATGCAGGGCATTCTGGTGCATAACACCCTTTTCCCTCCTGGTTTCTCTTCACCTGAAGTTTTCAAAGTAGTCTAATAATGGTTTTTCATTTCTGCTTTTAAGCAACTACAGTTTGAAAATTTGCAGCATTTAACCAGATGAGGTTTTTTAGTTTCAACATTATTTGAGGTACTGATTTGGGAGAGTATTCACAGATTCCTGTAAGGTTGGTGAGTCTATGTAAAGTATAGACAGAGAAATTATAATTCCCTTTTTTTGATACTTCTGATGGAAAAATGTTTTTTGGAGTTGCTTTAATAATTTTTATGCTTTGTATGTGACAGAACCAACAGCAGATCTTTCTCAGACCAAATTAAGTGGGAAATTGGACAGACTTTTAATCAAAATATTAATCCAGAGAAGAAAAGAGGTGTTGCTTACATTGTCTTAAAAATTCTATCTGTGAAAAAAAATTCACCCACGTATTTTAGTGCATGGATTTGAAATACTAAACTATGGAGAGGTAGCTTTGCTTCAGCAATATCTGTTTCTGAATCCGTGTATGAATCCCTCTTACTTCACCTTACAAACTAGTCCAGTAAATAAGATGAAAAATTTAGTTTTGTGTCTTCTAGTTTTGTATGTGTTGCACTGGGGAGGATGGAAGGAGAAGCCATGCTACTCTGTTAAACTAGCTTCTTAATTTTGACTTAAATTGCAATAGTAATCATCTTCTAAAAATTAAATATGTTTAAATCTATTTTTTTCTTCAGTTTTCTCTCCTCTTCCTTATTTCATGCTTTCTCACTGAGAATGTGGTCACATAATTAATTGATTTCTAGAGTGGTTTAAAGGAAGAGATGTAAACATTCATGGAGATGGCAGGAACAAATGTAGGAAGGTTATGATTTTCTAATTCTTTTCCCATAAATGGAAGTTTTTCTGATCCACATTAGGTGATTTCTCTCTCAGGTCTCAAACTTTTCACTTCTCATTGCTAGGTTACATCTCACAAACTCCTTTGTTTTAACTAATTTTTGTTCAGTTCTTACTGAAGGGGTAAAAACTTTTAGACAAGAAGCAGAAGGAAGTAGCCAGAAGCAAGATCTCTCTATTATTTGGGAGGTAAACAGATTTATCCCTCTTAAAGTACCGATTAGTAAATCCCTCACCATTTAACTACCCTCTGGCTAATGTAATAAAATTACGGTTTATCCCAAACCAGAAATATGGCAAAAAAAATGATCCTCATAGTGACACTGAAGTCATTAGGCATTTTTTTTCTATAAGAAAGAAGAATGTAGCTGAGCTAAAAATCCTTTAAATATACAGTAGCACTTGGATTATTTGGAAAGATACAGGCTCAGTTCAAGTAAAATAACATTCCCTTGTACACATAAGCACTTAAAGGATGCATTAGTTTATAGGATATTTTATTGCTGGTGGTTTTTGTCGAGTTGGAGACAGTACAAATGAGGAATATGAGAGGCTGTGGGAACAGAGATGCTCTGAAGCTACAATGAGAAGGGGGAATTTAACACGTGGTTTGAGGGCACTGGAGGCCAGGGGCTGAGGGGAATTGGGGATGCTCCCACAAGGTGACCAGAACAAGAGTAGAAATAAGGGAAAGGGACATAGGAAGGTGAATGAGAAGGTGGACTGTGTAGGTGACAAAGGGACAAGAGGAAGAGAAGAGGAGCTGGTTAGTTTGCAGCAGAAGGCAGAAAATGCAGGGGAGCAGAAATAGTTTCCCTAGTAGAGTAAATGATGTTTTGGAGGCTGGAAGGAGACCCTGGAGGGCCCCCTTCCTTTCACTGCCACTGAATATCTGCAAAGCTTCTGTCAGGTTGTCCTGTTCTTCTACCAACCCTGAACATTTCCTTGCTGGCTCCATGAAGTAGCTGTTTCATGGGTATGCACAGTGCATGTGTGGTGTGGATATAGAGTGAGTTTCAGATTTCAGCTATCAGGTGCCTCCCTGAACATATTTCTCAACTTTTTTATCCTGCTTGCTGCTTTCACACCGTTACCTGAATAATCCATGCAGATTGGAGATTGGGAAACAAACAGATCTGAGCTTTTTTTTTTTCCTTTTTTTTCCCAACTTTTTTTTTTTTTTCCCCTGGAGGGAGGAGGGATAGAGTGGGAGGAAGAGGAACTCTGCAAATCATTTAGGCAAAATATTACAAAAACAGCACCAGTTCCAGGCATCTTAAATTTAGACAGCTATTATTCCCACTGACTTTACTGCAAACTTTATCTGCAGACCAGCATTTCTGTTAAGAAAAGACTGTTCCTTAGAGCTTGAGAACGGGGATGTATTTTATAGTTTGGAACCTGGGTTTATAGATTTGCTCAAGAACACTAACCTCTCCACTGTAAGAATCACAGTTAAGAGTTTCTTTTTCTTCAAGGGCTCAGTCTTACAGGGGGCTGAACACTATTGACATTAAACTCATGGAGTTCAGGCTTATCTAATCAAAGTACACAACACTCTGAAGAATTGAGCCATAAGCACAGAATTCACCAGCCTAATGCATTTGGAAACACTTTGCATATAGAGGGAATGATCACACATCAGACACCTGGCAGTTCTGATGATCCTGTTTTCAATAGAATAACATTGCATACTCTATTACCAGAAGAGTAATAAATGAGAACACTGAACAGAAGTGCCAAAAGGAATCCTTACTATCATTTTTATGAACATCTGTCGTTTGTTTAAGTATAAAGAAAAATGAGCTTATGCTCAAAAATGATGAAAAATCAGTTCTAAAATGGAGACTATCAGTACCTTTTGCAAAATATTCTTATTTTTACTGAGCATTTTATTGTATGCATGAGAATTCCCAGCATTATTTTTATGGCTCTGCACAGCCTCCATTGTGCATTCTTGGTGTGGACCTGAGAGGAGCTGGCTTACACATAAGGACAAAAAGAGGTGTAATGAATCATGAAACAAGCCTGTTTTATTCAATAAGACATTGTGTGAGCTTTCTTTCCACATGAAGAACTGGCCATTCAAACAGAAATGACCTGCAGAATTTTTGCATAGAAAGGAAGCTAAATTCATTGGGGCATATGCAGTAATAATTCTGTTGTTTCACGAGACTATGAGATTAAATTAAACAATACTAGCATTTGGAAACTTCCCTAGTACACGGGACAATGAAGTATTTTCCCCTGAAAATGTCATTGGTTCCTTTCTCCAGTAATTTTTAGCAGTTCAGTAACTGCAGGACCTTTGTTTTCAAGATAAATGCAGGCAGAGATGTCTGGCACAATGGAAAATAAAGGCTTAAAAGGTTTTCTCAGGAAAGCAAGGGCCAACCATACCTATGCTTTACCACAAATAAAATGCTGCACGTAGGCAACAGGTAAGGGATGCCACCAGCATACCATGTGATATCTGACATGAATTGCTAAATGGAATTTCTATAGTTCAGCTATCACCTTCAGCCAGGGAGGAGATGAAAGAAAGCTTATTGCACTTAATAACATTTGTAGGCATCAGTGTTACCGTGCTACCTTTAAATTCTTGGCCTTTGCTGTGCTGTGTAAACTCTGAGTCACAGGGCGCCACTGGAGATGTCATTATTTTAGAGGTTGATGCATAGAGTAATGACATTTTTTCTTTTGCTAAAATTAGTGTGTGAAATAGGTCTTAGTGGGAGAAAGGGAATGTTTTCATTGTGGGATTTGAAAATCTTGTACATATAAAGGTTAGTCTTTGGGTTTTTTGTCTTTTTTGATCAATAATATGAAACTATGAAGCACTTACAAAAAGCTTTTCTTCCTTCATATCTTTGCAGTATCCTAGCTTTAGAGGATTGCACAGATTTTTCCATTTAGCCATTCCACACAACAGATCTGGTAGTTCAATGAGTACCTTTTTCTTTCTTCTCTCTGTACTCAGTGATGCCTCTGGTTGATTAATTTTAGAATAAAGCATTCCTAGAAGAGCTCTTCCAGAGGGGATTTTTCTGTGGGCGTCTGTTCTTTACATCCAGGGCAAGATGGTCCCTGCGTGGTCAGGCACGGCTGTGCAGCTCAGTGCATGGAAACTTTGATTTTTACAGTCTTTTAACTTTTGGATGTGACTTCTTCACGCAGGAAACACTTGCTGCAAGTCAAAGTGCAACAAGCTATCAAGTCAAATTAAAACTGGAAACAAAAACGGAGAATGAAAGAATTTTTCTTCCACCCTAGAGTGGAACACTGGCACATCAAGGCCTGACCTTAAATCTTTCACCATTAGGATTCTTTAATAGAGCAAGAAAATGAGTAACTGAGGAGCAGAGGAAAAAAAGAGAACTCCAACCCAAAATAGTCCTTTGACTCTTTTTTTACTGCTGGAGGAGTCAATGCTGGACATGCTGCTGCCTCTCTCCTCCCTTTTATGCACTTTACTGGGTCTGATCTTTTGTCATTTTCTTTTTTTTTTTTTTTTTACTGTGTGGTTAGTCATTTTCATTATGAAAGGTCAATCTACTTTTCTGCTGGAATTTGAATGTTGTCCACATTTTTTTCCCAAATGTCATTACATTGGCTAACATTTTTATCACCAATTATGGCAAGATTTTGTAGCATTTCTAGCACACATCTTTAGAATACATTCTGTCTGAAGAGTTCTTCCTTTTGTAATTAAAAATGACCTGGCTACATACTAAGTGCTAAAATATTGTGAAATGCTAATGGCTGTCTTCAAGGTTTGAGAACCTTCTGTTCCCTATAAATTATGCAAAATGTGAGTTTGAGATCTTTGAAAAATGTCTTTCCTCCATGTTCATAAATTTCTGTTAATTTAAATGGATAAGGTCAGTGAGTTTGTCTGGAAGACCATTTAAGAATAAATGTTTCTAGTTCCTAGTTCCTTAATCTGGCACTCTCAGGCTCTGCACAACCCTTACGCACTGATTGCTTTGTTTGCTTTTCAATTGACTTGTTCCCCCCGTTCCTGCATTTCTTTTCCCAGAGTATTTTTATAATTATAGAATCAGTTACTAGCTGAGAAAAAATTGACCCAGGATGTGTAGCTGGGTGAGGGATGGAGCCTGAGCTGCCCTCCTGACAAAGTTGCTGTCTGTGAAGCCAACCTGTGGGACACCTTTTATTTTCCCCTTGTCTGCCTCAGCTTTGCTCTCTGCAGATGGAGTTAACGGAGCACTTGGCACCTCCCGCTGGAAAATGTTCATTTGTTGTTATCTGTGAATTTTAGCAGTTCTCAATTCATAACCATTTAAACCACTTGGAAAACTGTTAATTGCATTTCGGCTCTTCCACGCCTCCTCCTCCTCCTCCTCCCATCTGCTGCCGTTTTCTCCCACCTTTCCCTATCACCTCTTCCTCTGGTGAAGGTAGAGCTCAGACATTCCTGCCTGATGGCCCAGCTCAGTTACCTGCCTGCATGCTGCTGTCCCCTGGCTCTGGGAATGCTGATATGTGATTTTAGCTTGTTTACCTCGCTTTCTCTGCCACAGAAGATTCTTATTTCCTTCTGCTGGTAGCTTTATCCCCAAAGGCAGTTGCCAAAGTGAGTAGAACAGTGAGGTTGGCCCCTCTGTGGTGTCCCTGGGCCCTCTGGAGCTGGGATCTTGCACCCACAGGTGGGAACCACACAGTGGAAGGGTCCCACTCAACACGAAGCCCAAGACGACTCTGTGAAATCACTAATTACAAAAACCTCCCACATTTAACAGTTTTTTTACATAACAACCCATCCAAGTTTGCACTACACTGGGTATTCTGAGGACGTGGTAAATAATTAAAAGTGTGATGTATCAGATTATGCAGAAATGATATCAACTTTCTGAAGGCAAAATTAGACTTATT
>VXAX01007754.1:1708388-1766129 GCA_013399835.1 Leptocoma aspasia | reverse complement strand
GGAAAATTTGACATATTCCCCCCCCCCCCCATATTTTAATGGAAGATTCAGTTGCAGAGATTTTATTTTTCCAAGTTCAATACGAGTTTTTCTTATTATTATAAGTCAAGCCACTTGTCTGGTTTGCAATGCACTTACCAGTTGTGGAGACACTTTGAGTTGCTAAGTACGTATAATGGAAAGAAATGAAAGAGAAGAACTAATCAGGAATTTTTCAGCAGAATGCTTTTTCCTAGAAAATGGTGTTTCAGAGAAACTCAGGTGTTTCATGGAATTTCTTTGAGGTTTCAATATGAATTTTAGCAAAAAGACAGGCCATGACATTGCAGGAGGCAGCCTGCCACACTTCTCTGTGCTGCTCTTGGCATGACATCATTTCCAAGAGTATAACTGAAATACTTGGGTCTATTTCTAAAGTCATTTTAAGGACAACTTTTTATTGTTGTTATTTATTATTGATTGTCAAGGCATCAGAATGTTCCATTGTAAGCTAAACCAGGATGTGTTTCAGTCCAGAAGAAAATTATGTGTTTTAACCAATGCTGGGTGGCAGGTGTGTCTTTGGTGGCTCGAAAGCAAAACATCACAGAATTATGGAATGGTTTGGGTTGGAAAGCACCTTAAAGCTCAGCCAGTTCCAAATCTTTCCCATGGGTGAGGCCATCTTTCACTATCCCAGGTTGCTCCAAGTCTCATCCAGCCTGGCCTTGAGCACTTCCAGGGATGGGATAGCCACAACTCTTGTGCTATAAATGACTTTATCTCTCGTTGTGGTGCACTACTGCTGGTGTAGAGCACAGTAACATGAACAAAAAATAGAAAAGGCAGCATCAAAATATATGTTAAAAGGAATTTAATTTGAATTCTAAAATTTTCTAAAAAACAAAGCATTGTTTTGTCAAAGCATGTTTAGACCTGGAATTTTTGTAAATCTTTTTTTGGAAAACATTAGGATTCTGAGAAATTACCCTTCTTCATTTTGAAAAAAAGTTGGTGGGTAATTTCCAAGAAATGTCTTCCTGGGAGAAAAGGCTGGCTGGAGCAGCTTTCTATTCCATCCTGGTCTGCAGCAGGAGCCCTGGCTCAGGCTCCATTGCTGATTCAGGCAGCATTTAGGAATATGAACTCTCTCACATCACTGACTTACCTCTTTAACTTCAGACACTTTTCTATGAAAGATGGTTGCACAATTTACCATATGTAATTTTTAAACCTAATTTAAGTAAATTCTGTATGACTTCTCATCAAGGCACTTTCAATTTTTTTTTTTTTTAGGACTGGTTTAATTAAATTCAACATCAGTCAATTCATATTGATTGAAATTACCTTAAATGAGTTTGGCTTGAGCCCAAATAACACAGTCTTTTGCACCTGTTTTAAGTTAAATTGATTTAATTTTATACCAACAGTTCTACTGTTGCCACCCATCAGAGGCAGCCAGCACACAGAAAGCTCCCACTTCTGGGCTGTTATGAAGTACCAAGTAGAGAAATAATCTGAGATTACCTACATGCACCCATCTCTCAAGGGTATCATTTGTAGAGTAAAATACCATTTAATTAGTATAAGCTTCTGAGAAACTCATCAGTGCCATGTCTTTGAGCTTCCATTCTTTGCCACTAATTTTGCTATGTATTACACAATCAAATAAATGGTAATTTATATATTATCAATTTTTTATACACCAGCTTTTATTGTGGCTCTTACTAGAGCTCACACTTGTCTGTCTGCTTTAGTATCCTGACATGCTTTCCTTTCTTTACATAATTTTAATGAGAAATACCAAATTAATGCAAAATAGGCTAAACTCAAAGCAGGAAAAGCAGGGGGATCCTGTGGTGAGCAAAGGCAGCAGTAAAGGCATGACCCCCCTCTGCTAAATTTTCTCCCTAATTCCAGAGCTTTCAAAAACAAGTAGAAACTGCCACTGAGCTTCATCTGAACTTTCCCTTGTGGCCCTTAAAAAATGTTATTTAGAAGAAAGTTAAGTAAAGCTGTGTTTGGTACCAGGAGGAGGGTTTTGCTAATGTGATCATAAGTTCACCAAGTGTGCAGGCAAATATTGGAGCTAATTCTCTGCTTACATCACTATAAACTGGAAGAGATCAGGTGAAATAGAAGAGATTAACTTGGGGTTTTCCCCTATGCAGGTTGTAGCTGTGATAGGTTTGTTGCTGGAAGAGAAAAAGCTGGCCCCCCTCTCTGCTTATAACCTATAGAGAGAAGTAGGGCTAAAACTGAGGTGTAGGGTTCCTGCAGAGGTGAGAAACAGAAGTTCTTACCCTGTGCACAAACAGGCAGGTGTTTGACAGGACCGTGCAGGACAGGCTCCCCTGAGTGCCTTATTAAGACCATAAAGTGCCAAGCACACCTAGAAGCTTAGCAATTTCCAATGTAAGTAATTTTTTTTTTTCTTGGTGCATTTTAGAGGAGAAAAGACAGTTTATTTTATTTTTACTTTTACCCATTTTTTTTCCTCAGACTCTCTCTTTACTACAGAACTAATTTTCTGGTGCAGAGCTGTGACCGATGCAACCCAGTGTGTGTGAGCCATACAAATTAACAGAAAAGGAAAATAATGTGCTGCCAGGGATTGATATAACATTTAATACCTCTGCACAAATATCCATTGCAATGTAAATATTACTGTTTAGAAAATGTTTGACCCTTTCTTATACGGGAGGCCACACCACATTATATCAGACCGTGCTCTGTCATGTTGCAAGATGAGATGAAGTAACAAGAAGTGACACGAACCTTTGTAAAATGCCACAGTGCAGTAACCCATTTTTAATGCTGTCAGTATAAACCATGGGAGCAGGTAGAAACAAATCAAACATAACATCTGAACGGGAAAATATTGTTAAAATTACCTGCAGCCTTCAGTTAATATCTGACCGTCAGGACATCTCTGGCTGAGGTATCAATTCACACCAAGAAATCATGCGGGTTTGTGACGAGGGCAATGTGAAACTCATTACAGAGATTGTCACTTCAGTGTTATTTATCAGCACCTCACACAGCAGCACGGTTGAGTAAACAAGATGAGTTTTGTCTTGGTAGTTTTCTTGAGGAGCAGTCCCACAGGCCCACCTCACCTCCCTTCCCAGGTCAAAAGGAGTGAATAGCAGTGGGCTGATTAAGCATTCCAGAACCTTGTTCCCCTTGCAGTACTTTTGCTCCCTCTACTCTCAAGTTTTTCTCCTCCTAAATGGCCCCAAAACACGTTCCTGCTGGGATGAGAAGTCTAGCAAGGCTTTGCCTAGCTCTCCTTTCCTACACTCCCCTGAAAACTAACAGCACTGAGCTTTTATGGCCCTGACATTTCAGCAGTCCTAGGGCCTCTCCCGCAAATGAATCTCGCACCAGATGCCAAATTATATCCAAAAAGCAAAAGCAGTGCACTTCTCATGAATTTTATAGGACACTGTGGAATTAAACTGGACAACCAATTTGCGAGTGCAGAGACTGATTCACCAGCATTACTGCTGAGGAATCAAGTAGCAGATTCATTGAATCTGGTGGTTTGGACATAAATAATGTTTAAGGTAATGAACTATGGATTTCAGGCTTGTCCTGAGGACTTCATCAAACTGCAATTTTACAGCACAAAGGAGGTTTTTTGAATTCGTGCATGGAAACAAAAAATTCCAGTGTTACAATGATGTTCTTTGGTGTATGTTATGCAGCAAGTAGGTCTTGATGACACTGCACTTAACTTATATGAATAAGCACTACCATAATAAAAGTCATTCTTGTAGTGACATTGGTAAAAACTGCAACATATTAGGGATTTCTCTTTCCTGTGACTTTTCTGTTGAAGTTTTTCTTCTCTTAATGTTCTCCCCACTGGAAGAAAGATGATAGCAGTGGAGCTTATTCAACAACAAACTGGTGAATCTTGAAATCTGATCCAGTATCAGGATCTTGGGATTTTTCCCAATTTAAGGAATTTTTCACAAGCATGTATAGGTAGAGAAAATTCCCACAGCTCTCAGCTTTCTAGGGGATGGTGGCCTAATAAACCAGTGATGTGACCTGAGACAGGTTGGTGAAGACTTTTGTCTTGTTAAACAGCACAAGAAATGAAGCACAAGCTGCAGCAAGGGAAGTTCCAATCAGATATAAGGGAAAATATTCAAAATGAGGGTCATCAAACATTGGAACAAGTTGCCCAGAGATGTTTTATAGTTTCTATCCTTAGAGGTATAAAAACCACAACCAGATAAAGCCCTGAGCAACCTGACCCAACTTAAAAGTTGGGTTCACCTTCCAAGTGGTCTCTGCTGTGCAAGGTCATCTTTCCCTGATGGCCTGCAAAAGACCCTTCTACCCTAAATTATTGTGATTCTCAGCCAGCAGTTTCACACTGAGTAGCATTTGGTGACCTTCTCTTCCTCACTGCTTTGCTACAAAGACTGACTTCAAGGGGTTAAGTACATTTTATTTAGGGCTAGAGGATGAATAACTGCAGATCCAGAAGAACCACATGCTCATCCACTACATATCTACTGTTATGAATGCTCCTAAATGTACCGTGAAGATATTCAAAATCGTATTCATTCTTCATGTTATCTTAACATCTGGTCTAAAGTTATAAAGACATATTCTTTTTGGTTCATTATTATTATGTGTACACTGTGAAGGAATTAAGGACTAGCCCAGCTTGCTGCAGGTCATCAGATTTCCTCTTTGACCTTGTCTGATATCATCTCATCTGTTTGTGTTCAAGACTGCTTAAAAGCCTAAACCTATCCTGCACAAAATAAATATAGGAGGAGAACTCTTAAGAAATGTTCTTTATTCTAAGCCCAATGGGCTATCTTTATTCAATAGAGTTAAGTATTTGACCAGTTTTGCAATAAATAGAAGCTGAAACGTAATTTACCAGCTCTTCATGAATTGTTTATTCATACCCACCCTGGGGATATTCTAGTACTATTGAATTACTCAGTATGATGCTGACAACTAGTTTATTTTTTTCCTCTAATTTCTGCAACGTGCTGTTATTCAGTATTTAGATCTGAGAACTAATTACTGGGGACATGTGAGAATTTTGCAAAAAAAAAAAAGTCTGTAGACAAGTTAAAAAAAACAGGCCAAATTCTACCCTGAATTATGCTGGTGCAGCCCAACTCATGACAGCAGAAAGGCAATTAACTATTACTGCAAAATTATTTTTCCATCTGTGACATTGCTTTCTAGATCTCCTAAAAATACACCAGGATTGGGGGGATTGGTTTGGTTTTCTCCCCTGTTGATGTAGTGATACAGTAAACTTCTCTTATAAGAAAGGAAAAAGCATGGATAGAAAAATCCCTTGGCACGAAATTATTTTTCAGGAGGTTAATAGGGAGTGCTATTTACTTTGTCAAAAACATTTCAAGTGAAGTACAGCTGCATTCCCAACCACTTGTACAGGACAGAACAACCCAACGATTTCACCAAGGCTTCAGAACAATGAGGTAGTTTGGTGAAGATCCTGAGAACTGACTTATGCCTGGTCCCCTGGACTACAGGGAGCTTAATAAAGGGTTTCACTGGGACAAAAACCTCTGCCTAAACACAGGGACTGAAAAAGCCCTAGCAAACACGACCTATTAGAATAAAAAATACGTGCTTTTAAAAGGGGGAGGGCACTAATTACCTGAAAACTATAGCAGCTTTGGTGTTGGACCTGGAAAGATGTGCGTGTTAACTTGAGAATAGGCAGAACTTGCTTGCAGCAACAAAAGATAGAAAGATGAGGAGGGGTATAGAAGATGAAGAAGAGGGAAGAAGACTGCCATGCTTATTTTCAGTTCATGTGGTGACAGTCAGTGTTGAGAGACTCAGCAGATTAAAAATAACATTCTTATTCTGTTACAATTTTAACTTGCAGCATTACTTTTTCAAAAACAGTTACAGCACTAATTGCTTAATTTCCTTAAGTATTTATGCCCTAATACTTTATTAAAGGGTTAAAATTAAGGATAGTTTTGTGTGGTTTTCTAAAGCAAGGCCCTCCAGTACACAAATAAAGGTTAGTTATATAGTGAATATTCTCAAGGCATCAGAGCCTCTATATTGCCTATGCCCTACATGCTGCAATGCTAAAAAAAACCAACCACCCTCATTTTGTTTATCAGGATACCAAGAGCTGTACTGTGCTGTATACTTCCCATAGTGGCACACATTACATTATTGGAGTTATCTCTGATCCTTTCTTTCCCTCCCTGTCAGAGTTGTTAGAACAAACTGAAATATCCATGTGGTGCACGAATCACAGAGGGATCTGTGAAAACTCAGGCAACAGCCAGCATTCACTTGGGGTACTAAAAACTATCATCCTTCAAATTAAAAATCCTCCACCTGAAAAACAAGCTTGAGGGGGAAGGACCAGGTTCAAGTTCTAAAGCTTGCCATGTAAATAAATAACCCCTGGACAATGCAGAACTGAGCCCCTGTGTTGACCCCCAGCCAGGCTCAGGGGATGTTTGCTTGCAACCAGGGAGGCCAGGGTTAACAGCATGGATTTTTATTCCAAAGAAATGCAGTTGTTGTGGCATTATGTAGGCAGGCCCTCATCAGAGAGCCCTGTCACAGCTGCTGTCCCTGCCCACCCCAGCTCTGTGTCCCCTGGCAAGTCCCACAGCGCTGGGGCTCTGTCACAGCTGCTCCTGTGAGGGTGATCCCTGCACAGCTCAGCTCTGGGCATGGAGGAAGCTGCCCTGGGGATCCCAGCTCAGCCTTTACCCACCCAGGTGGCCCAGAGCTGTTTCCCTGCCTCTCCCTTTGCCAGAGGCACTGTTGGTCACTGCTGGCTGTGGCACTGCTGGGGATTGCCCATCCCCTGGGCGTGCTGGGGATAGGCCCTGTCAGGGTGGGCATGGCATTAAAGCCCTACAGCTTTTCTGGTTTCCAGACTGCTACGTTTGTGTCCATCCCACGCAGCTCATTGCACATCAGCTGTATTAACAACAGGCAGTTTTCCAATTAATTGCTCTGTTTTGTGTGGAGTTCTCCTTGTGTGGAATTTTCCTTGTGACACTGTTCAGAGGTTCCTGTTCATCCCTGGCACTTCCAGCAGCACAGTAGCTCCATCACAAATGTCCTGTTTCATTGCATTCCTGCTGCAGTGATTGGATCCCACTTCTCCTCAGATTCCTAATCCCAGCTATTTTTATGGCCAAGTGGCAAAGTGTGGAGGTTTTTCCTCTGGAGCTTTGAGCTGGCAGTCCAGAAGGGCACAGCTCTGCCTCTGGAATTCAAGTTTTAAGCAAAGCAGAGACTTTTACAGATGAATTACAGAGTGCGAGAGCAAGCAAAGCTGTCACAAGTCTTAGTAGCAACAATTAACTTGTCTGTTCATTATGAAGCATCAGTATTAATATTTTATTCACTCATAACTTCAAAGCATGAAAGGCAGCCTCACAAAGACAGACTAAACATCTTTCACATCTCTGCTGTCTAGCTCTGATTGCCCACCAAGAAGTGGTAGTGTTTCTTTGGGACATCAGTCTAGGACTCAGCAAGCTTCTTGGCCCTCCAGGAGTCAGAAACCTCTCCTTGGTCCTCAGCAGGTGCCAGCAGTGAAGTCTGTGTCCCTTTCAAGTTTCAGATGACATCGTACACAGGTCTGAAGTTCAGGTCTTTGCACCACGGGCCTGTGGAGTAATGCAGATCTGGCAGGAAGGGAACCATCAAATTCATCATTCCAGCTTTAGAACTCTTCTTACCCTTCCAAGCTGTTGTCCTCTATGAAATGCAAAGTGCCTTTGAGAAAGCATCATTTATTAATAAGACATTTTCTTTTAGATTTTGGCAGGTTACGTTCCAAGAAAAGGCCCGGTGCGTCCTTATGTAATGAAACACTGCACAATTCATGTCTCACCTCCTGCCAGTGCTTTTTAGAAACAGGTGGAAATGAGTAATTATCCATAAATGGTAGCATTCCTCCATTACTTACAGAGAGTATTTGGCAATGATCATTTAGGTTTAAATGTTTTTTTAAAAGGTAATACCATTCATGGACTTGTGACATTCAGAACTTTAACGTGTCCCTTAAACCCCTCAAGCAATTTATTACAAAATTCTTCAATTTTTAAAGTTAGCTCTTTTTACTTCTGTCACTCTGTCTGATCCATATTTAAACCATTATTGTCAAGCTCTTTGTATATGCCAGGGTATCAGAACATGGAAATAAAGATTGCTCTGAGTGGTAGTTTAAAAGAAGAAAAGTTTGTATCACCTGTAATTCAGGCAAGAGTTGAAGAAACACTACCCTGTGCCACTGACACCATCACCCCATCCCTGGAATTGTTCAAGGCCAGGCTGGGTGGGGCTCAGAGCACCACGGTCTAGTGGAAGGTGTGGAACCCATGGCAGGGGCTGGGACTGGATGAGCTTTGAGGTCCCTTCCAACCCAAACCATTCTGTGGTTCTCTGACTGTATAATTCCATGACAGCCTCAGGTCAGATTTCTCAATGTAATGAATGGTAGAAGAAGGCTCTGGGAGCTTTCCCAGTGACTCCTCAGCTGAGGTGGTTTGGTGCTCTGTGCCTGGGATGGGAAGTCACTGCCACACTGGGGCCAGCGAGGGATGTCCTCCTCCAGCTGAGCCAGCTGTGTGTGCTCTTCATCCACATGGAAAAGCTGCACTGCAGCTGTTTTCACTAGGTGCCACAGGAGCTTCCCTGATCCCCTACTCCCATCCATCTGGAATGCATGGCTGAGCTCTCCTGTCACCCCCTGACCTGGTTCTGCAGTTATTTTTCATGTAAGAACATTGTGGAAGGCCTCTGTTTTAGAGCCCGCCTCTCTCCAACTGTGACCTCATATGTGGTGACTGGCCTGGGATAAGGTAGCTATAAATTTCATAAAGCTGCATTCCAGCTGCAGTCACAGATTTGGGAATTGATTTCTTCAGATGGTCTCAAAAAGCTGGACTTTTCAGAAGAGTGAAGGGTCATTTCTATTAGCTTAGTGTGTTAGATGCAGGTGTGCTAGTTACAGAATTAGTTTGTACTGCAGAAAAAGTAGCTTAACACTTAAATAGATTTATAATTTTTCTACATTTTTTGTAGATGCATCAGATTATTATATAATCTCTTGTAATATAAACTAATATGCTACAATTTGGGTAAAAAAACCAAACAACAACAAAATTGTGCTTGTGCCAATGTAGCTGAAATGTCACTGAGCAATGGTATCGTTGAAAGCCCAAATCACCAGTGCAGTGCAAATATTGTGGGGTTAAGTAGCAGTCCATTTAGTTCTGCAGCCCTAATTTTGTTCAGGCAGAGGATGCCTCTCAGTTTGCATTTCCATTTTCTACAGGATATACACACGGCAGTTTTGTGAAATGAAGGACAAGAACAGGGTTCTTGCTCGATGGATTCTGGAAGCTGTAAGAGCACCTTCCTTAATTTCTGCGGGCACTCAACCAAAAAGCTGCAATGCACTGTATTGCAAAACTGCCACAGGGAAACTTTTTTTTATAAAACATATAATGAGGCCATAGGTGTGTTAGTGGAGTTTTGAGTCTTCTTATCTTAGTAGGGTGTGGGTATAAGGAAGGGAGTTCTCTGCTTCCTGTCAGAATGCATAGAAAAAGTATTTGAAACTGGAGTGGTTTGAACTATTTTCTGCAGTTAGTACTCAAAATAAATAATCCTTACTAACTTGGTGGAAATGATTGATTATTCCCCAAGCACCACTTTGTAGCTGGAACATGGACTCTTGCTGGTGTGCTTAAAACAGCACAAACAACCCTTTGCTGTAGAACTTCAGCGAGGCATTAATCACACAAGAGTTTTACCACTAAGTGTTTTGGTATTGATTAATAGGCTGGAATTTGAAAGTTTTAAAACTCTCTCTGAATGTCCACACAGTGCATGTCTGGGCATGTGGGAAATGCTCTGAGTTCAGTTTTCAGTGGCCCTCCCATTAATTCTCATTAAGCAGCTCCCCACCCTCTTCTCTTCCAGGCTCTGAAGTGATTGCAACAGATTTCACATTCAGAAATAAGTATGATAGGCATGATAAAAGAAATATCATTATTCAGCATGTTAGATATGAACATAAAAGACATCCATAATGAAAGATATGGATTTGGGGGGCTGAAGGAGAATGTCCTTCATGGGTTGGGACTCAATGATCCCATTTGCTCTCTGACTGATGAGCTCCAGTGGTGACAATTATCAACGTTGCTGCTGACATAAGTCCACTGCCCCTTTCCTTCACTGAAGCAGCAGAACAAGATGAGGGTCCCCATGTGTTGCTCCAGTTCCCAGGCTCGTGGGTGACCTCAACCCCCCCAGTGGGATGAGTTTGGGCGGAGGCTGTGCCTCACCCAGCTGCCGTGCATTCCCTTCCCTCTGGTCCCCAGATGTGAGTCAGTTTTCCCTCCTGGAAGAGTCTAGGGGGGTTTTAGTTTTCAGTTTTCCTTACTGAAACTTCCTAAAAAATCTGTCATAAGGCTTGACTGGAAGGAAAAAAAAAACAAAATCCAAAGTGTCATGAAGCCCAGTGAACTTTGCTGTTCCTCAGGGGCAGGGGAAAGCCCAGGTGGAGCTTGGTTGGTGGCTGGGCTGATGATGCCCAGAGCATCCATCAGAGGAAGGCTCTCTGTGTGATGAGAACACAATTCCCAAGAAAGTTTCACAAAAGCAGTGGATATTTTAAAATGTCAGGAGAGACAGGGCATTTCCATTATCAACAGGATTCTAACATTTAAAATAACTATCCCTGCCATAGTCCTCAGCAGAAGATCAAAACAGCATCATTTTAACATCAAAAGGCAAAAGGCATATTCAGATTTTTTTTTTCCTTTCTTTTTTTTTTTTTTTCCCAGTGAAAAACCCCCCTTGCTGTGTGCAGGGTTTTTTCCTTTTTTTTTTTTTTCTTCTTCTCCAAAAGACTTAGACATTCAGACTCTAGGGTAGAGGCTGTTCACATTCCTCTTTTTCAAAAGTTGTTTGACAACTGATCCTGAGAGGGGGTCTCTCAGTCTTTAACATTTTATTAAGCTGCAGTATTTGGAATTTTGAGGCCGGATTTTAGCCTTTGAGGAGGGAGAGTATTCAATAGCATGAATCTTTTAAACTGCACTGGTGTAAAAGATTACTTCAGCAATTTGCCACAGTTCATTTTTCAAAGAGACAATGAGGCATTTGTGAGCAATATATGGCAGGAATAAGCTTCAATTTTTTTCATGCAGCAACTTTGGAAGAAACACTGTTATATCTATGCAGTTTACATGGTACTTAAAATAGCTCAGGCAACCTCCAAGGCAATAAAGTCAATTTTTCAAATATAAATCTCAATTTCAGGTCAAGCTGGAAAAAGAAAATAAAGCAATTTAGAAATACCACTCACATTTTTTTTCTCTGAATTTGTAAGCTTGTGTGTGGCTGAAAGCCAGGCTTAATTCTGGGCTACTTAAAGGAATTTGTTCTAACCCATCTGGTACACAAACACTGGCATTTAGTGTCTTTTCGGTGTTTTCCACAAGGTCAGAGTCAGATTCTAAGATTATTTTTAAGGTAAATTTTGAGTGTAAAGTCTATATGAAAAACAATAAAAACAGGAAATTAAAAAAAAACCAAAACACCAAGCTAAATTTCTTGTAAACTGCCTGTACTGCTGGGATACTTGCCTGCATTTATCCATCATCAGACTGACCAAAATATCTTCTACTGAATAGAGATTTGTACATGATAGAACAAAACTCTCCAGGTTAGGAGAGCTTCAGTGCAAAAGAACCCAATAGATTCTTCTAAAATTTGAAGTTTTTGGAAGTTACTGATTGACAAATACTATGCAGATGCTTCATAGCAATCACAATGCTTAATTTATATTCCAGTGACACACATTTGTTCACTATGATTTTCAATGTCTAAGCTATAATGAGTGTTTTGATGATGCAAATGGCATCCACATCTCTTCTATTCTATTCCATTTTATTCTGTTCTAAAATTCTGCAAATGATGATGTTTGGATTTGTGGGGGAAAAATAAAGTTTAAATTGCTTTGTGTTCTCACTCTGTTCACTGCTGAAGTAAAACACTGTATGGTGCAGCATCAGCATGGACTGCAGATGAAACAGAGGAAGATAAAGTTAGCAGCAGTGTCTTTCCCTTCTTCAGGGAAGACCTTTAGTGGTAAATAGAGTGCCAATAGGAGAAAAAACACCACATTAATGCACCTCATAATAATGGATTCCTCATTCATCACTGCACTAAACCAACTGTTCTCCCCCTTGCTGTCACAGCAGCAAGGAAGTTTCAGCTCCCAGGATCAACAACATCTCTATCTGCTTTCTGTCTTTGCCCAGCCCCAAATGACACAATGACAGTGCCTGATGCTGGGGACTGAGAGTTTCAGCACCATCTACCCCAGCCCAGTGCTCTCTGTCATTACCAGGTGCTCCCTTCAAAGATATGGACTAAGCAATTTCTTGTTATGGCTGAGGTGAAGTTCTGAAAAAGAAATTACCGGAGAAGTAGTGCAAATTCATTTTGCTTACAGATAAGTATTTTAAAACCTAAGCTGTTGCAAGAGCAGTGATAGGCTTCCTCCAGCTTACTCTGGAAGTGGAGGAAATGCACAAACATGTTTTTGGATCTTAAAGCTATCCAGGCAGCCCAGCTTATTTTCCTGTATGGCAGAGCATCCTGCTGTAAGTGCTATATATACATCACTGCAGTGATTAGACTGGCTTGGGCTATTTTAATTCCAGTATATTCACCTGCCACTAGACCAGATCTAACTGAACTCTTTACAATGGACAAATGGAAATTAAAAGATTCAAGGCAAGCACAAATTTTTAAAAATTGGACCTATAAAAATAAATTAAATCGTCTGTCCAGTTTCATTTTTGAAAGTTTTCAGCTTTCAATTTTTATTTTGCTGCCGAAATCCTAAAAATCTGCCCTGCTCAAGTCATATGAAAGCTCTGTGTGCGTGCTTTTGTTTTTAACAAAAAGCAATAGCAGCCAGAGAGAAATGACCTATTAGTCTGTGAAAAGTGAGGGCCAGTACTTATAAAAACCTGCACCCTTTGTAGATTCAGATGGAGAAATTTTCAGCGTGCCCTGCAACCTGCTTGTGATGTGGAAGTGAGAACAACTGAGGCTCCTTGAGGTCCTTTCACTTCATATGGAAGTTCATATAGAAGAGGAAGGGATTGAATATTCCCTCCCACAGCTTTGTTGATAAAACTGAAATCAAAACTTGTCAGTTGCTCTTGAATTTTGTTTGATGTTTTCCTACTGAACTTGCCTGCTCCCTTTTGTTTCAGACAGGCTGCTGAGATGAATAGGAGACTTTCAGAAACCTGGAATTTTCTCATTCAGACTCATATGTGAGCTTTCATTACATTTAGGAAAAGTGATTTAGAAAATATCCCACCCACATCATGTTTTGTGTCATATCAATCCCTTGTGCCTAAATTACCCAAGACGTTTTTGTAAGGATGGGCCCTTTCATTTTTTTAACATTTATGTGCTTGTGCAGCTTTTCCACCGTGTGAAATCAGTCCCTAACAGCAAAACCCACACCTGTTATTTTTTCTAATGCGTTCCTGAACACTTGAATGTTTGTCTGTGTTTTTAGTATCTCTACAAACCCTGTATTATTTTGCTTGTTTTCCCCTTTTATATGTGCCTGGTTATATCAGTTGCAGGTGTATCATCCAGTTATCAAAGTGTTTAAGATTACAGAAGCACCTTTTTATTCTTTTCCTCCCCCATCACCTCTGTTATGCCTCATTCCCATTAATCCAACAGTCATCTCTTTTCTTCTCGAGTCCCTCACAAGTCTGAGTTGCCTCTCAAATACTTTCCTTCCTGCTCTGAGGAGACATTTGGGCACAGCCCCATACCACGAGTGTCCTCTGGTCACCCTTCTGAGATGCAGCCTGTTTGACTGGGATGTCCTTCAGAAAGGAGAGCTTTCTCTTCTGCACCCCAGGAACGGGAAATGTGGGCTCACAACAGGCTGTTTTCCACACCTGTGTCTCAAATTACTTCTTGGCAAACTTTCATGAAGTTCAGACCTTACCAAAGCATTTCTGTATCCCAGACTGCACTTCCAAAAGTGCTCTCCTGAGGTATCAAATGATCATCTGTTGTAAAGGGCCACTCTCACCATCCTGCAGCATTATATCACTGCAGCCTCCCTGCTTAGTTGATGTAATGCATCACCACAACAGTGCCAGGCAAGAAACAACGTTCTTGAAGCAGCCTTCTATCATACATGTGGTTAAAATGAGATTGTAGTGATGAAATGGAAAATATTCATGGTGAGCTCTCTGAAATCATTATTAATGCAGGGTGATGTCGTTCATTGTAACCTAAGGCACAATAGTTCATGTTCCAGACCAAAGCTATTCCATTTTACCCAGATAATTTTGTTGCTTTTATTTATTTAGTGCTACTATTGTATTTTATTTTTTCAGTCAAGTCTTACAAGCAACAAAGAAAAAAAAAAGACAGAATTTTTTTTATATTCGCAACTACAGTATTAGAGTATTTTTCTTGTCAAACTTGAGGTGAAAATTGTACCAAAGGAAACTTTTAGTTTGGGTTGCTAAAGAAACAAGGCTTAAGTGATTATGCTGTCTGCTGTTTTTATTGTGCTGCCTCCTGTCTGGTTTCCCATGCCAGTGGCTTGTTAATCTGCTGGGCAATTTCAAACAAATATGACTGGAGGTAAAGCTCTAAAAATGTGTTAGGTACGTGCATGCCTTATGAAAGTGAAAAGCAAGATGGAACAGGAAGATAAAGCTTCATGCCCTAGCTGAGGGGAAAATTGCCCTGTGAATTTAACCCTGCTACCAGGCCTTGTAGAAGGGCAGGTTTCATAATTCCTGCTATTCTTTTGAAGTATAAACATAAAAGAAGAGTTCCTCAATTGGCATTTCCTGAGTGTACTGTCCACAGCTATTAATTTTATAGTGTCCAGCTGCCTGCCAAAGGTTCATTCAAAGCACTTGCTTTGAAACCCAATTCCATTATTGATGACCAAAACACCAGAGCATGGAGCTCATGGAACATTCTGTCTGTCACAACAAATCACTAAGTGACCTTCTCGAAAATACCTTTAATGAAGAAGTTCATGTGTAGTTGTCATCTCTTCACATGTTGTCTCCTTTCAGTATTTTGACCTGGAATCAGAAGTTTTAAAGATAAAGTTTTTCATCATGTGCAACATCAGTTTAGGTGGTTTTGATCTTTTTACTGGAACGGTATTTTTCTTTTCTGACAATAAATTTGCACATACATTTCATTTGGATCTTGAATCAAAGTTTCATAATCCAAGGAGGTGTTTGTTATTGTTCTTGTTGTTGTTATTATGCACTTCCAAATTAAAAACTGAAGCAGGGTATAAAAGTGAATTTTTCTTCCTGTTGTATTTTTCACATAGGTGTTCTCAGTTGTATTAAAAGTGTAGAAAAATGGAAGACAATTATTTTAGATTTAAAAGAAGGCAGATAGAAATCTTGGTGCCATCTCTGTACTGGGCATGCAATGACATGGGTGGCTTAATATCTGTGGGATGTAGAAGAGCCTTTCATATTGATATTCAGCATTTTTTGAGTAGCAGCAGCAAATTACATCAAATCTGCAAGCTCAAAGTTGTGTGTATTGGTTTCATGTTCTTTTCTTAAAAAGGAATTTATTTTAGTTGTTTATTTTAGTTAGGGCTTTAGAAGGAACTTAAAAAATTCCACAAGGCTTTTAATTGCACTCAATAAATGACTCATTCATTCAGTATTAATTCATACATAGTATATCAACCTCTAATTTCTGTTTGATTTTAATTAAAATACTCCTTGGGCTTATTTCCTCACAACTTTAAAAGTGACATTTGCATTAACTTAATAACCTTTACAAAATAAATGAGAAAGCAGCAATGCCTTTAATAAATGTTGTTCATAAAGTACCATTGTAACAGGATGCTTAATTAGAAATATTGTGTGGTCAAAATGAGAATAGAAATGAAGGAGACAGATAATGTTTCCTTGCTGGTAGCAACATCTTGAATACTCACAGAAAAGCTAATAATTCTTGCTATAGCTACTCAGACATGCTGCATGGTTTTCAGTAATGTTTGAACTTTCTTAACTTATAAATGCAGGAATTGGTGAATGTGTCGAAAATACCAAGTGCAGTGGTTTATTGTTGGTCCTGTATTCACTGGGGGAGGCAAAGATGTAGTTTATGAGCTTTATGGTACTTTGCCAATATCTTGGCCATCCTTTATGGAGAGGAAATTTCCTTAGAAACATCATTATCTGGGGATTTTTACTTTTTTTGTAAGAAAGCAGTGCAGAAGCCTGGTTTATTTGCCAGGTAATATTCATGTTTCATAGTGATTTGGGCATAAAGTGCGTATTACTTTCACAAATGGGCTTCCTAGGTGAGTATTTCTTAATGAGATTTAATGAAGACATTGAATCAGGAGAAGAGCATTTAGCATTTGGGAGAAGAGCAGTGACAAAGATGAAATAGCAAAAGGAAAAGAAGTGCTGATGAGTGAAGGATTTGATAAATGAGAGCTTGAGATCAGCACATCTGACAAGAGAGTTGGGAAGGAATCAAAATGTAGTTTTACAGAGCTCTTGTTCAGTGGCTGAGGTGCACTGTACTAAATGTTTATTTATGGATCCATTTTTTCCCCATTTATTTCTCTGCGTGTGGATTTACCCATTCAATCAGATAAATCTGCTTGCATATAATAAATGGTAGATAATCTCTGTGTGAATTGCTTTAGTGAACTCTGCAGGGGGATAGTACTTAATTGTAACAAATGAAATAAAACTGACATAAAAGACAGCAATCACTTCAAAGTAAACACACTATCCTAAGCAACTTCTGTGGCTTTAAAGTGAAGGATAACTTCTACAAGGTGTTGGTTTTAATTGGTTCTTTGGGAGACTTCTTTATACATTTCTTATAAATTATAAATTAATTTACATTTAAATGCCTCCATTCACTGCTGAGTTAGCCCAGAACTTGAAAAACAGCAATATCATGTTCTTAGAAGTGTCGCTGACTCTGCTAATGATTAGAATATTTCTTGAGCCATCCCGGTCTTTACTGCTTTGTAAAATTTCTAGGCCAAATGTTTAGGTCCCAGTGAGCACCATAACACACTGCTGATGGCTTAATTCAGGATCTGTAGTGCTGCTTGACTCAACTGGGTGGAAGAAACATAAAGAAAAAAAGCTTGAGCTCAGCATTTTATCAAAGGGAAGTGTCAAAAGAAGAAAAATATTTACATTACTGAAGTGTTCCTCCAGCTTAATGACCACACATAAAATACAAAAATAACTAAGAATATGTAATTAAACGGGAATGAAGTGTATAAGTTAATTTTTGATGTTCATTTTCACACTGTATGTCTAGTCACTGAATAGAAACAAATTCTGAAAGATTAACCTCATTAAAATAAATAAATCCTGATGACTACAAATAGTGAGACAAATGGGAGAATCACATCTATCTCCTTCCCCTTCTTTTTAATCTGAAAGGTTGTAAAAATCAAAGACCTCTTTCCCCTTTTTTGAATTATAGTCTGTGATCCAAACCAGGGAAAAGCATTTGCTGCTGCACACAGACAGCTCCATTCATGCTTTCAGGAGATGCCTTGTTCTCCACAGACCACAAAATAGAAATACATTTATTTAGCTTAGAGGTTCAAATGGAAATGCCAGCCAATATTAGTGAAGTAAATCTAAGCAAAGATAGATTTTGTGCAGAAGTGGCTTATGAAAGGAAAACCAAACCACCTAAAGCAAGTCATGCTGAATAAAAAAAATATATATATTGATGCCTCAGTGTAAGAGCAAAAAGCTTAAAAATCAAAGAAAAGACATAATGGGTTTATATGATCTCAAACTTCTACTTATGTTGAAGAGGAAGCTTTGTGACCAGCTCTGTTACAGCAGCCTCTGACAGCTCAGGACTGTGTGCTCTTCCACAGCAACTAGATTTGGAAAATCCTGCCACAAAATACTGAAGCCAGGATGGACTGCAATAATTTCAATGGTTGGGGTTTTTTATATGTGGTCAGAACAAGTTGTAGAGAAAAGACTCTTTGATTACAGAAAGGCTCTGCAGATAAAATTCTTTAATTAGCAGGAATGTAAAATATTCTAGGTATTCCACCTGGAAAAAAAAATAACTTCAGAAAAAAGAGAAAATACTTTATTTGCTAAAAACTGAAGTCAGTCCTCAAGGGGGGTGAGTGGCTCCCTCAATGTGCCCTGAGAGTATTCACCCTATGGCAATTAATGAGGGAGATGGGGTTTCTCTGCAGAATTTTGTTATTTCCTTTGAAAATGCAATTAATCATGAGCAGTGCAGAAGTTCCAGTATTGAGCAGGTGCTCTGTACAGTGTTATATAAATGAGGCTTGTCCACTCGAGATGTTTTCGTATAGGTTCCCTCTGTTTTCCTATAGAAGGTGATTAAGTCTCCAAACTAAATATGCCTCTGGTGAATAATTTGGATACATTTGGTCTCAGGCCCTAAAGTTATATCTTTGCATTATAAATCAAAATTGTAATGGTGAACCATGACAAAACCTACTTACAGTACTGTGCTTGCCATGGCCACTGTGTCTGCACAGCCAACTAGTGTAGGATAAAAAAATCAAAATAAAAAAGTATCTGGAAAGAAAGTAATTTTTTGTGGTTTCCCTACATTTCTTTCACGAAATACTACTACAATATAACTGCCAACATTTGTGTTTATTGAAACCCCTATTTATTTCCAGATATGGGACCTCATTACGCTAATAGTATACTATTATGTAAATGTATTTTCTATAAATGTCTAGTATCTGTAAGTAGTTTAGTCTCAATGTCCCTAATGTAATATATCAAACAATAACTCATTTGTCAGAGAGAGACAGTTCATTAGTATTCAGCAATCATTTGGACAGAATAAAACAGCAACAGTATAAAAATTGATGTTGCGAAACTTAACAAATGAGGGAATAAGGAAAGTGTGATTCAGGAAATTGCAGGCCTGCCCTCAAGGGCCATTTTTAGGTCACTTGTCTGCATTTTAATATTACATCTGTTTTAGAGAGAGTCTCCAAGTTATTAGGTTGGGAGGGAAGCCAATTTGCAACCGTGACATCAATATCCAGGGGGTTCAATAAATGGGAACATAACAACACTTGGGACAGCGTCAGGGTGAAAAGGTGTTGCACTGCCAACTGTGGCACTGTAGCTCAGTTTTGCAATTAAATTATTGAATGATAGAAACCTTAACTTTTAACGTTTAAATATTGGGAGATTTGCTCTTGAAATCTCTTACCTTTCGAGACAAGAAAGAAGTACGTGTGTGTATGACCTAAATGATGGTACTTCATGCATTCACTTCAAAATCCAGTCACTGCATGGATACATCCAGCTGTGGTTTTTCTACCTGTGAGCAAGCTGGATAAGATGCCAGCTCCACAATTTGATGTTAGCCTTCCTGCACAGGTGCCAGGCATGTGTTATTCTCAGCCTCTTGCATGGTGTTCTGCTTCTTCTCAAACCAGTAATTCCTGTTGTTCTCACTTGTGTGGGTCTGTCTTAACACTGGTTTGTGTCACCTGATTTGTAGAGACACAGAACTTTTGCTGGCCCAACTAAATGAGGCATTTAGAAGGGATTTCAGATTATCTGGAAGCTCCTTGTCTATCGTTACCACTTGTAAGGGTTGCTTAAATTTGAGTCTCTTTTACATGAAGAGTTTGAAGGATGCTCTGTGTGGCCTTTAAATATCTTACTAGGCAAAGTTGCACCTTCCTCTCTAGCTCACAGAAAATGTCAGCAGCAGATTTTGTGAATTTGTATTTATCCATAATGTTCATCTCAGGTCAGAAAAACAGCACTGGTGGAGTGAGTATTCGTCTACTCTTTAGTTGTTTTGGCTCCCATCGTTGTATTGGAAAGAAATGGGCATATTCTAAAAGAATCCATCCGTTTTGAGATGGGATTTGTGCACGTTACTTTTAATTCGGTTTTTGACCTGAAAATAAATAAGCCAGATAGGTAGTGCTAGGTACTGAGAAGTGGATTTCCTGTATGCTTGATCCAGGCCTCTATTGTCAGGCTTATTCATGAGGATGTATCTGTTCATTTGATTCAATATTCTGTTCCCCTGTTATTTTTCCTCCCAAAAGCACTATAACCTCCATTCATCAAGTCTAAGATTAACCATCTATGGCTTTTCCAAAAATATCAAGAGCTACACAGTTGCTTTTGAATCAGAGTTAGAATAAAACCTTCTTATAATGCTTTCTCTTTTACATTCAGCACCCTCATTTCCATCTTTCACAGCTAAATCAGGTTATTTAGATTACAGCAAGGTCTGAACTAACTCAGAAGAAAAAAAATTATCTACAGAGCCTATTTACATTTCTTTAATGAAACACTATGTTAGCTTTGTATAAAAAAAGATTTTTTTAAGACAAAAACCTGAATGTGATAAGCATAATACTATTATGAGGTAAAGATAAGCCTAAAACTGAAGCTAGCTTTTGAAGAAAAGAAAAAATAGATTGTTCTTTCAGAGCATGTGGATGACAGTTAATTGACATGTCAGTGGTCACTTTAAATAACACACAGAAGGGAATAGTTCCACTGTGGTATTTGAGGCACTTATTCTGACCACACCACAAATTACCTTCACCACTTCAAAGTGCAGCTGTGATAAGAGATGTAAACACTGGGCTTGTTCTGAAAAGGAGCCAATGCCTGTGCACCTGTGACCCTGGGGGCTGGCATTTGCTCCCAGGAAGGAGCTGCCCCTTCCCATGGAACACTTGGAGAGCAGGAGCCACAGAGTGACACCCACTCTGCCCCCTGCACATCCCAGCTGCAGGAAGTGCCTGGTGATGGAGCCATCCCTTTAGGATAGATCAGATCTCTTCATTGTGTTTTCCCAGCACAAAATAACCCAGGATCGGATTTTTTTTTTTTTTTTTTTTTTAGCTATTATTATTTTACAAAACCATGGAAGTAAAAACCAAATCTGAATCAACAGTATTTCATTGGCTGGTAGATGGTAGCCAAAATATGGCCCTTTGATTTTCTCTCCAGCAACAATAATTTCCTTTCCATATGGAACACCTACAGAATGAATTTAAATGAGGCTGTCATTTTTTTATAAGAAGGGAATATTATCTGTCTGTGCATGAAGAAGAGGATCCTCCAGCTACAGCTTAAGTCTGTGTTTTTCCAACCTCTACTCTCATGATGGGAAAGATGTGCCTGCCCAGCCAATCTCCAAACCCAGGGAAAAAACTCTAATTTGATGCAGCCCATTCTTTTAATGGTGCAGTAATTGACGGAGTAGGAGGTTTCTGATATTGTGAGAATGTGACATGAAAATATCTCATACATGAGAAATAACCTGCCATTTCTAAGGTAGTTTAAAACCCAGGCAGTTGAGAACAGATGCTATCTAGTGACACTCTTTTCAAAGCATCATCTCTGCTGACAGGCTGCTGTGCTGCTTTGGTGAGCAAACAAGAAGTGTTACAAGTGCAGCTGATGAGCAGGCACAGATCATGCAGCGATGAGACTGAAGCAGTATTTATCTCTGGGTTAATACAATACTGAAATATTAAAATCTAGCCTCATAAATACCTGTTTGAGACGTAATGAGTCATTCATCAGCAATCTGCTAATGACTGACTGCAGCTATCAGGTGTGGATTTACAGAAGCCCTAGGATAGCCATGCTAACGACAGGGTTTTTAGTTATTATAACCTGTAATGTTTCTTAAGGGCAATTTTGGAGTCTGCATTATCTCTTGTTACTGTCATTTTAGAACTTCTGGGGGTTTAAGGTTGTTTTTTCTTCCTTTCAAAGGACCTCGATGTAAGCGTCTTACAACAACCTCAAAGATTTTTACAAACACATGTTGTTAATGATATGTACATCATTTTATACCAGTAGACATCAAAATAATCCCCAGAAGAGAGAATTGTAATCCTCACCTCTTTTGTGGGAATGATGAGACTTGGAGCTGTGATCTGCCTGAGGCTCAGGGGAGAGGATGCAGCTGACAAACCAGGAGAGGTTTCCCACCTGCTGCTGGAGAGATGCTGTGTATCCAAACATGCTCAGGCAGGGCTCTAGAACAGCTGCTTATTTCTCAGTCATGGACTAATTGAAACAACAGACAAGAGGAAAATCCAAATTCAATCCATGTACAGGTATGCAGACAGCTTGCACATGTTACAGTAGGCAGGAATTTAGCCTTAGTTTGACTATTGATAAAAACACAGTTCAAACTCAGAAATACTTATTTGCCTCCTCTTTTGAATGATTTTTCTTACCTTCCAGTAAGGGGGTTAATATATATGCCAGATTTTGGGAGGAGGTTCTTTGCACTGTGTTGTTGAAGCTGCTTGTGTGTGGTCATGGTATGTGACCAGAGCTGCTGTAAAAGCCACCTTTAACTCCATGGATTATTGTTCAGTCACACAAAGTCTGAATTGGTCTGCACAAAAATATGGTCCGTATATTTGTGTCTGTCGCAAAACAAGGCACCCAGGACTGAATGCCAAGCAGAAGCAACCAGGTTATAATACAGAGGGAAAAAATCTCTGGTTAAAACAGAACTAAAATACAGCCTGGAGGTGTCTCTGGTAACATTTTTGACCTTCATCTAATTGGATCCAAACACTGAAGCCTGTGCTGGATTCTTCAGAAGAGTTCTTAACACTCTTTCTCTTAAAGTTTACCAAGCCAGGGAAAATAAAGAGGTAAAAGAAATACCCACACACCAAGTCCTTGGTTTCTTTGTGCTTTGGCCTCATTACCTGTCGATACGATTAATGTGATGTCCTTGGTGCTTTACAGTGTCAATATGAAGGCAGGCTTAGACAAAATGACTCTTCAGACATTTCATATATAAAAACTTGCAAATATCAGCTTACTTAACAACAAAGTAGTTTGCCTTTAAAAAAAAAACACACAAAACAAACAGAAAAACCACCAAAAGAACAGCAACAAAACACAACAAAAAGATAACTGGCAGTTAAAGTGCCCAGAAACTGTCCCAGACCAGGACAGCAGTCCATAATCTCCCAAGGCCAGGGCCTATTTGGAGCTCCCCAGCTGCTGGCAGATGGCTCAGTGCCAGCCAGACACAGAATGTGCCTCTCCACCTTCAACAACAAATGATTCTCCTACAGAGCCAGCGAAGTTCTACCAATTGCTGCTGTAGATTAATGCAGAGGGAGAGTAAATAGGACCTGATGGTCCAGCAGATGAAGGCAGAAGGCCCAAAGTGATAAACTGCACTTCTGGCATGGGAATAATTCAGTCACCCTGATCAGGCACTGTGGATGCAGAGTTATCCATGCTCAGCACCATCTCTTCAGCTGGAAGTCCATAGAAAGATTATTTACAGTGAATAAGACTTCCAAGTTGTTCATGTTTACAGACTTCCATCTGATAGAGCTCAGTGCATTACCAGCCTACAACTTTCCAGATCTTGAATTTCCTGGCTGGCGAACTATTAAAATGCAGATTAACTAAACTTCAAACAGATTTATTGCAGATGGCTCCTGCAAAATCCTTTTGGATTACCTGCCTCCGGACATCATTTCCTAGTCTGTAGGGGTTCATTAAGGACAGATTTAAATGAGTTAGCTGGGAAAAGGCCAGCAGGAAGAGTATGCTGAAAATTATTCATATTATTATGCTTGATCTAGTGATATAGATTTACCTTTTAGGAATTTTTTAAGTTTCTCGTTTGCAGTAATGAATAAGACATGCAAGCATGCCTCGTGGATCATGGTGTTGTTTAGGAGTGCATTTCATAACCTCTGAGTTATTTGTGGCAAAGAAAATCACCCGTGCTGAGAGTGCAAAGAGAAGAGACAACAGCCTCAGTGCATGTCCCTCGCAGTTCTCAGCTGCAGCAACTCCATTTCCCTCTGAGCAGAGCCTTGAGATTCCAAACATAGCCATGAAGCATTTCGCTTTGTTTCTGTCATCTAACCCATTTCAAAATAAAATTAGCCTGAGGGCTATAAAAACAAAAATAGCGATGTTTAGACTTACATGATTCACTAATTGTGCTGCCATTTGGTTCTTTCAAATTGGCTCCAAAGCTCTGAAGTTCTTATTTTTCTTTTTTTTTCTTTTTTTTTTTTTTTTGGAGATGTAGTTAATCTAAATTTATGCAGGAGCACTGTAATGACTTCTCCTTCAGACTATGAGGGGTTTTTAATCACTTTCAACATTTAGCCCCTGATTGGGCAAAGCACTTAAATCTAAGCACTTGGGTGCTCCAACTCCTCACTGAATTGGGACTGAGGACTAAATGCTGAATTCTGGTTTGCCTCAGGTTTTTAAAGAAAGTGGATGTGCAGCCCTGTGAACAGCCATAATTTTGAAGCTATTTAGCAGATGGGCACTAAATTGGGGCCCTGGATGTGTCTGGCAATACCATTGGAGCAGCAGAAGCCAGGGTCTCTCTTGATCTCAGGTACATCCCTGCTTGTGCCACTTAAATGGCACTGTCTAGCCTCTAGATTTTATTCTGTACTTACACGGGCTAAATATAGTTCTTGTAAGTTGTTTGAAACCACTTTCCACTTCAGATCTCTAAATGTCTTATTCATTACTGCAAATGAAAAACTTAAGAGTATTTTGACAGTGTCAAGCACACAGTCCAAATACTCCACATGGCATCTTGATCCAATTCACTTTGACTTTGGTGAGTACAGAAAACAGTTTGGAAGTTCCATCTATTTCCAAGTTGAAGCAGCGTGTTGCATTGACAAGGATTTGCCAAAAAAGCTGCCAAGCACTGGGAATTGCTCAGCCCTTTGGACTGACTTGTGCATGAGCTGGCTATAGTCTAACAGATACAGTTCAGATATTGCACCCTGGTCTCCAGTGATGAAAATTCAGTGTGTTAAAGAGTGACAGCAGCTTGTTCTTCTGACTAGAGCTGACCCTCACACCTGCTTCAGCAGTTTTGTATTCAGTCTCTGTGTGCTCAAAACTCAAATTTCCTTCCACGTTTCCCTCTAAAATGTGCTCCTTCACTGCTGCAAACAGATGTTTTTGCAGCTACACTTGTGCAGGTTAACAACCACAGTAGTAAAGTGCATGTGGGTTTTAGAGTTTATCCCCTTGAGCTTTCATAAATGCTCTTTTCAGGCTCTAATGGCATTGCTGATGTGTGTGTGCAGGTGTCAGTTGTGTTCAAGTATACTTGCAGGCATTCATGGCTGCACAGGATTGATGAACATGGCAACTGGGGGTTGAATTGCAGGTGCTGAAAAAACTACCCTTTTTTCTTTCAGCTTTTAGTTTTCTAGAGCTCTTTAACTGACTGCAGAACTATTCAATTGTATTACAAATACAGCTTTTTTTTTTTTTTTGTAGCTTTATAAGTGTAACTATCATAATTGCAGTTTTAATCTGTCATGGATTTTACCTAACCATCCAACAAAAAAAAAAAAAAGTTTCATTAGAGGTATTTTCAAAAATGTATTTCTAATCCTGAATGCCTGCAAATAGGAGTTCTTTGCCAAATTCTGACTGGTAAACAGCACGAATGTTTCATATGCTTCTATAGCCACTTTCAAAAGATGCTGCCAAAGTACATAATGCATCAAAGTTTGCACTGAAAAAGGAAAATCAATCAGGTCAGATACTGTTTCAGCCTGAAGCTTGTTTGGATGTTTGCTTGCTTTCTGAAAAGGTTGGGAGCCATTTCCTCTACTGGTTTGGGAAAACTTGCAGGACTGATCCCTGCTCTAGTGGTTATGTGATCCCTGGAGGATATCTGTTTTACTTTCAGTGAATGAAGAATAGTAGATATATAGATGTCAGTAGGAATGGACAAGAGCTACTAATCAGAGTTAAATCTGGTAACTTGTTCTGGTTGTGTAATGGGTTGTCAAGTTTGCTGTTCCTGGAAAAAAAAGGTAGGCATGAAGGGAAGTTTTCCTAGAGGGCAGTTCATGACAGAAAATGCAAAATTCTTCAGAAAAGCCTGACCCTTGCTTCTAAAGCTTTATTGAAATCACATCGACATCCTTTATAAAAATTCCTTTTTCTAGAGATCCATTCAGAGGATCTGAAGCATATTGTGCCCTCACGTTCCAGGTTCTCTAACCTTCTGCAGTAATTGGCAGCTAGCCTGCTTCAGGATGAAATTTATAAAGCAGAGAAAGTCTCCCATATGCTGCCCTTTTAAGGAAAGTCTTCTCATTACTGGAAAGCAGGAGCACAGTGATGGTAAAGTACTGTAGGGATCATTTATCAATCACTCTATCAGCAAAACTGCAGAAACACAGAACTAGAGAAATTAGACAGCTAAAAGCTCTATTTCTTTCATCTTCATCTCCCTATTTTCACCAGCACAAAAAAATTCTGGTGCTTTGTGTCTCTTAGTTTCCAAATTTCAATTCAATGAAGTATGCCACCATTTCCCTGGTTTTTAGCAGCTGTCATAGCCAAGAAGTGTATTTGCTTCTTGTCCTTCTTTTGGTGCTATCATGTCTAGGGATAAACCTTATGTGGTCACCTGAATGTACCTGCTGTCCCTGGAGTGGCTTTGACCAAACTATATTCATTTTACCTTGTGTTGTTTGGACTTTTTAATCTTTTCCAAACACTCTCCCTTTGAGCATCTTATCATTTTCACTGTGAGCTTATTCCCATTTGTTTTTCCTTTGTATTCCAGATAAGAAAGACACACTGTGACACCTGTGTTGTGTAGCACCTTTCAGATGCTAAGCAGGTGCTGAGCTCCTTTGCACAGGGATCACTTTTGGCTGCTCTGTGGCAATGCAAACCTGTGATGGATATAACTGGGGTGGAAGTGGAGAAACCTTGGGCATTGTTATCCCATCTTCTCCTATTTCTTCACAGGTTTAGCAGTCTTCATTTTTTTCTGACGCTAATCTTTCTTCATCATGTTTTTATACTCTCTGCCTCTATATTATTGCTGCTGTGTTGACAAGCCCCTTTCCTTTTTAGTCTTATTGGTTAATTTAACTGATCCTTTTCCCCTATACTTGTCAGGGTTTTAAATGAGGTGCTGACCCCATTTTTTGTGGTGTTCACTTCAATATCCTGTATCATCAACGTGGTCCCCAAAATCAAGAGCTCATTTGTTGTAAACGTAGGAAATCTTCAGGTCATGAAGGAACTGTCTGATGAGAGAAGCAGACAATCATAAGCAAGGAATAAAATTCAATAAACAGCATCCAGTAATCTCAGACAAATACAACTATCAGCTCTCTGTTGGTGAATCACAGATGTGTTCCCAGCTTCTCCATTTCCCCTTCCTGACTCTCAGCACTCTAATTATTGGGAGAGTGAAAAGGTTGTTGCTTTATCTTCCAGCTTCCTTCTATTCCTAACAAAAATATAAATGCATTCCCACTCTTCTAATATTTCCTTTGTTTTGAATTATTCTTCTCACTAAATAGTTGCAGTATTCTTTCCATTTAATGAAATGGTTTCAGCTTTCTCTCCTGTTTAATGAGTTGGAAAATTAGCATTGAATGAGAATAGTCCATGGCTTTGGTCTGTAGTTCAGGAAATCTCTGAGAAGGAAAGGAAACACTTGCAAAGGCTTTCTACAGACTCAGGAATGGTCTTCATGTTGCTTTTTATTTAGAAAACATGTAAAGAGCTTAGTAAATGAAAACAGATTCAGTTCACAGAAGGCAGTGCTGTTGAAATGCTAAAGCTTTATTTCCCCAGACTATTATTTTTCAAAACTTAGTTTTCATCAGATGTTTTTAAAATTTGTCCCTCAAATTTACTTACCTTTTTCTTCAAATGTGCCTACATTTATGGCTAGCAATCAATAAGATCTCAGAGGATTTTATTTAAGTTATTTAACCACACATAAACTTCTGCATTCTGGCTCTTTTATTGTTCTTAATATAGAGCTAATATGACAGTATGAGGGGGCCATTAGTGCTGTATTGTGTCATGCTAAGTGATGAGATTGTGATTTTCTAATCTACAGTGGTGTCTAAAGGTCACTGCAACAGCTCAGCTCCACGGCACCACAAGAATCTGTATTTTATGGATAAGTCCATTACATGGAGTCACACCTGTGGGATGAACAGGCAGCACAAGGAGGCTTTATCAGCCTTCAGCCCCCAAGGGTTATGCACAACACAGGAAAATCCAATTAGAGCCACGGGGAGTTTTTCAATCTCTTAATCAGCATTGCAGCACTGCAGATGGATATTATTGCCCACTACTTAAACTTTATTACTCCATTTTTCTGTCTGTAGCCCTTCTCCCTGCCAACCCACCTTGAAGAGGCGGCAGGCACAGCCATATAAAACTTTTTATGACCTTGGCATCTGCACTGTTTTGTCGCATGAAAGATAAGTGCAACTGTGACACAGGAGCCCAGCAAGGATTAAAGCTGCCTTCACCAGTGCAGTTTGCTCTGCCTCCCAGTCTGGAGAGCCTCACCTGCCCTTAATGCCAGAATTTGCAAGACCAACCTCTTTTTGAGGCTAATGTTTTCCAAAGGAGAGGCAGGATGATCTAGGATGAGGGAGCAGGTGCTGGCTGCATTTGAGCCCTGGTTTGCACAGAGGTGCAGATTCATTGTGTGACCTTGCATTGAGTCACTTGACTTCCAGTGTTTCAGTTGTGCTATAAAATTGACTAAAAGCAGGACTTAAACCAGGCACTGCATCCTGGGTAAATAATAGGCTCAGGGAAAACATATAGGAGGAGGGGATTATGTTTTTGTGTCTTAAAATACCTTTCCTGACAGAGAGGGTGGGTTTGCCATGGATGAATAATCCGTTAGCATAAATGACTGTTATTTTCAGTGGTATCTTACCAGGTATATGTATCAAGGAGTGATACAGTCTGCTTGATTTTATGGTACATTAACTTTGCCAGAATGCATTTATTATATTTAAAACCTGCTAGCTACCTGCAGTGGGAACAAAGATTGCGTAATTATTTTTTCTTTAGCTTGTGGGAAACCAAATGCTTTGAATATAAAAGATTCTAGGGGTGAAAAGTTCATTGAGTTCACCCCTCCATAGGGAGAGTATGGACAAAAGGAATCTGATTACTAATTTGAAAAGAGATGAAAGGAACCCATATAGTGATGAAATAACTGCTACTTCCATTTCTGCCCTTTGTGTTATTGGAAACAGTAAATAGATGCAATAATTGAGCTGTGAAGCAAATTTTACATTATTTTATAATAAGCATCTTCCCCAATCAATTAATCACTTTGAAATAGCTTCAGGTTTTGATTTCAGAACCTATATGGGAGATTTTGTTACAACGGCAACAAAGAATAGGAAATGTCCCAATGTGCAGTCCCTGTTTTAAATGAGGAATGCTGAGACTCTGAAATTAATGGAAATATCTTCATTAAGTTCACGGGCTTTGCTGCTTCAGAAAACAATAATGTCTTCTGGAAAGCATTGCAAAATCCCCATGAGCAAATTCATAGGCAGGGATTTCTATTTTGCATGGCTTTTCCATACAGGTATTGGATATGTTCATTCTTACACCCCAGCTCAGTTACCTTATTATCTTTATATAGTTATTTATGTAATAACTGTGCCTCATTATTCTCTCCAATTTGTACACTGGTCAATACCTGCTCTGTGTGGGGAGAGAGTGTCTGTATGGATAGTATGGTGTGCAGAAGGCTCTCTGATCTTGATCCTGATATATAAGTATATAAATGTATTACCAAAAAAATTAAACTCACCACTACATCTTGAAAGCAGAGAACACCTTCCTAGTTCCACAACTCCTCCTATGCTTTGAACAGAGAAGGGATTCAAATTATACATATTTAAAATGTAAGAAGCCTGGAGGTCCCAAGCAGCAGCAAGATTTTGCCTGTCCAGCCACAGCATTTTTTCAGTCAACAGATTTTTTAGTGCATCGAGCCTTTTCCCCATTTTCTGTATCTATTTTGGCATAGCTCTGGGAAGAGGGACAAAGGTAGAAGAAAGCATAAACTCTCCTACATGGCCTGTTCCCAGCAGCTATCAGGCAGTGATTTACAGTATTAAAGTAAATATTTTTCATAGCTTGCACAGCAGTGTTTGTGTTTAGCCACTTTTAGTGTGAAATATAACACATTGTTGACTGTGATGAATACACACTGGGAAACAATAGCTGGGGCAGAGCACAGCAGTATTTAAAAAGGGTTTAGAATGAAGCAGCAAATACAGAATTGAAAAAGTATGGAGAGGATTGGGAAACAAAATCAGTTCAAGGTTAGATAAGATCCACTCTCACAGAGACTGTCATAGCTGGGCATTGACTTTTTGACAGCAGAGGAAAGCACAATATTCCAGCCACTGAAATGCTTTTAAGTGCCTTCCATAATGCCTTAGTCTTTTGAACTCACAGAAAATAATTGCAATTTTGAGAAGAAAAAAGGATACAGCAGAAGTTCTAATTTCCATCCTAGAAAGAAATATGTTGTCTTAAAACTACTGAGACTGATTCTAAATATTTAGGGACTTATTCCATGGGGTTTTTTTTAAATCACATATTATTTTTCCATTAGAAATAGCAAAACGATTCATATGTTCTTTGCATTTGACTGATGCATCATTAAAAAGCAAAAACCATGTGGTACCTTTGGTTCTGATGGAGGAAAACAGCAATGGTACACAAAGTAACACTAAATGAAACAACAAGTCATTGAGCCTTTGTACAGTCTGCAGTCAGCCCATCTTTGCTGTTTCCAGAAGTTAACAAACGAAAAGAGGCGAACTTTCCTTCTTCAGTAACTCTCTCCTGAGTAAAGCACAAGGACTCAAGTACTTCAACTGTCAAGTGATGTTCTACACTGGTGACTACAAATACAAAGTTATGCACATGTTAACATGCTAAAGTTATGTCAGAAGCTGGGAAATCATATAAAGATTAATCAAGCCAGCACATCAACTCATTGTATCCCACTGATCCTCCACTGAAAACAGCTGGTATTTTGCTACAAGTGCTCTGCCAGAAATGGGACATGATTCAATATTGCAGCATCAGAGATGCCTTTGTTAACTGCAGCAATCCTCAGAGTCAGCAGAATTACTGTTGAGTATAAATACATTTTCTGACAAATCTCAAGCAGGCTAAGAATGCAATCCCTTGCAATCAGCAGATGCACTTTGCATTCAGTAACTTCGTCAGGATGTTGCTTCAGAGTGATGGTAATTACTGATGTGTCATTTGGGGTGTGGTGTTGAGCAAAGTCCATTAAAACTCAATTTGTTTCATCAGTTAGCACCCAGCTTACATTATGCAGCATGTTCAAAGAGCATTCCCACTGGAATTGTAAAGGTGAGCATGAGGCTGGGAAAAAATCTTCAAAATGCAACGGCATAGTAATTCTGTTTTTCACTGGCTGTGATCTACCAGATACTATTTCTGGCCTTGTAATTCAGAGGCAGGTTCAACTCCCTCTTCCACTACACTCTTCCTCTATAATCTTGGCCTGTCACTCCTCTCTTTGTGCTATCTCATTGTTCCTATAAATTGAGTATTGCTATTAACTTATTATTCAAGGTGAGGATAAAAACATAACGTTCTGTAAACCACCCTGATTTCCAGAGTAATTCAGGGCAGTGTTTAAATGTCATAGAAAAAAGAACAGTAATAGACCATTTATATTTTGTTCCCTCAACCTTCTCCCTTAAGGAGCAGATCGTGACTGAAATCAAAGAAGATCTTGGGAGCTGGCTCTGTGTGTGCCATATGGAAATGTCTGACTGAGAGGAGGGAGAGGTGGCAGGTGTTGTGCAAGGAGCAGCTCCAGGAGAACACAGTGTCCTCTATCTGGCTACTGCAGGATTTCTGAATTTTTTTTTTTTTTTAAGATTATCATGCTGGAACAGCATTGGCAGAAATCTGCTCCTCTTATTCTACTGAAAAGCTGTGGATTGAATTGGTTTAATAAGCCCTCTTTTAATGCTATTTCCTCTTCACAACTTTTCCTTTCCACATGTTGATTCACTTCCTTTACACAAACCCTAAGAACTCCCTTTGTTACCTCTCTAACATAGCCAAGCCCAGGGCTGTGGTGAGGTTTTAAACCTTTTACAATAATAAACATCAAAAATCACCTGTTAATACTTACTGTCTGCAGTCTTTATTTTCAGATGAGATGGTATTTAGTCCTATGAGTTCATACCTCCTACCTTCAATTCATGTACTTGAATGAGGTTTCCTGTCATAGTCCTGTCTCCACAACTAATGACATTTCTTGGATGGGAGTGAAATAATTGTAAATAACACAGGTAGCATTGTGCTGTCCATGCAAAAAATACTGGGTTTAGTGACAAGCTTTGCATACATAACAAAATCCCTCAAAGGCCCAAATTCTGTGACTTTTCTCCCCTTGAGTGTCTCTTCCTGTGCAATTAAGGAGGCCGTTTTCAGTTACTTAAGAGAAATAAGTGGAGGAGAATAGAGCCCTAAGAAATTAACATTAGTTATCCCAAAAGGGACCTAGTGAGAATTGAAGCTTAAAAGGGTCTACACAGTTTAATTCATGTACCATCTGTTTTTGGGAAAATTAGCACAGATTAGATTTCCAACTCATCTGAGGCTAAGAAAGTGCCTTTAGAACCTGTAGTATTTGCTTAAGTATTAAAAACAAATTAGCACCATTTTACTTACTGTGTGAATCCTGTGCATATCAGCTCCCTTTGGAGTAAGCCATAAGAATTATAACAGCAGAACAGCAAAGTGATGCCTCTTAGCCAGGCCCTCCTTGTCATAATGTTTCTTAGCTGCTTTATGGAAATGCTTGACATTCTTGTGCTCTTCTGAGCACTGTTTTGTTAGATCTGACCATTTTGTATAAATTCACTTATTGCTCAGGGCTGAGAATCTGCTCCCTGTGACCTCTGACTGGTGTTCCTCCTCTCAGTTTGGCTATAAAGGGGTGTTGTAAGCTCAAAGACATCTAATTTAAAGCAAAAATAACAGAATATAACCCTCAGACTCAAAGACTGTGTAATTGTATTGTATTAAAGAATTACATTATAATTACAGAACAGCTTTCAAGAAAAGAAAAAAAAAAGGGTTACATTTTAAAACACATGACAGAAACCTGAAATAATTTAGCTTTTCTTGGTTCATTTTTCTCTGCTTTGCCATTTACCAGATTTCTGTGTTCTGATGGCCAACAGGTGGAACCAGCCCAGCTGAATGAAGCTGTTGTGATACCCTCCAAGTAGGCAGTATTGAACACCAGGCTTCCTGCTGTGGACCAAATATAGGGGCAGCAAATGCAAAGTTAGCATCTTTAACAGTGTATTTACCTCAGCTGGACTCCGTTTTTCTTCCACTCTATTTGTTGCAAAAATCTTTAAATGTAGGGCAATACCAGTTATTGGGAGCTGGATGGCCTATGTACACACATTTTTCTTTTCAGAGATTTCCAGGCTCTTACTTCAGCTTCCAGTCATCTCACATACTTAATCATCTCACATTCTATGAAACATCCATTGTTTTATGCTACCCATTAAATATTACTTAGTTGAGACACTTTGTTGATGCTGTATGTTTGATGCTGTGCCTATGAATGTAGTTACTAATGTAATGGGTTTTATGGATCTCAAAAGATGAAAGGCTTGCAATTACACCCTTGGTTTGAACTGGCAAGTTTTCTTGACTTGGCTAGCATTAGATTTAGCAGAGCAGTGACCCTGGTCCATCATTTTCAGATGAAGAAGGGGTAATGCACAGGATACTCACTGCAGAGTAGAAGGACAGGATGCAACATCCAACAGAAAACTGGAGCTCTGCATTTAGTTGAGGTTGCAATATGCAACCTTTCAAAGAATCCTCTGATTGTAATTTTAATTACAGAGTAAAAATGTGAGCAAATAAAGATTTTAGGTCGGTATTGCAGACAGTACAGGTGCTTTTGTGCTAGTACTATTTTGGAGAATGGAACTTTATTTGGTGAAGCCTGGATATCAACATGCTGACAATGTGAGTCTGTGTGTGCCCATGTGCTGAAGCGTTTTTGTACTAATACCTCTAAATAAAGGTATTCCAGCTTTGCTTTTGTGGTATCAAGGTGGCAACTGGAAAGTGAAACTCAGAGTTCTAGAAGGCTTGTTCTTCTGGTACTCCAGAAACCACTGGGAGTTAATCGGCGATTTTTCACAGGCGACATCTAATCCATAAGTATAAATTACTTTTCACTCCTATTATGCCTTAATTGAAGTGCACCAATGTGAAACTGCAATAGATGGAGCTTCAGTAATTCTAGCCTCAATTAACTTTGTGTGGATTTGAGTCTTTTTTCCTTCCTTTGCCATGGACTAAGGATAATTCTTTGACATCTTGTATTTATTTAAATTATTTCTAGAAAAGATAGGGATATGCATGTGGTGAGGTATTCTATAAGACCAATCTGAAGACATAGGCAAGAGTTGTGTGTATGATTTATAAATTAATACATATCTTTTATGTCCTACTGTTTTGTTTAACAGCTGTACCATCAGCAGTAGCCAAATCCCTCAGGATTCTGCTGGGGAGGAATAGTTTAATAGCAATCATTTTTTGGGTAAATGGCAGTTACCATCCCTATAACAGCTACCCTTATCCCATCCTTGACTTTTCTTCAGCTCCCTGCCTTTAAGACACAAAATGTGTGTTGCAGCAGAGCAAAATCACAGTGAAGAAATAAAGCACCTTGCTGTCTGGAATAGGAAATTCAGACACAGCAGAAAGCAAAAAATTATACTAGGAGAGGCAGGATGCTGTGTAGGAAGAGAACAGGCATATGGTGATGCAGTTAATTCTTAGTTACTTCACATTTTACCAGAAGTGATATATATTTACCAGAAAATTAGATTTGATGCCTCTATCTGGGCATATATGCTCTTACAAATGTTTCTGGTGTTCAGTTAATAGCAATGAAAACAGCATAAGAATCCCACTAGCACAAGCCTGTGGATTAAAGTAGTTGTTTACAACACATTTTTGTTACAGACCTCCCCAAGTCTTCCCTCGTGGCTCAGATGGTCAAAAAAGCATGTTTGTGTATGCTTTTAATTGGTTTGCTCTTCTGAGTGATCTTTTGCCACTGGATGAAAAGCCCACAGACTCTGAGAGGCCAACAGGTATAAAGTGGAGATTATATTTCCTGCTATATTTCTTAGCTTTCTCACTGCTGGCCGAAGTCCTTTTCTGTGAGTAAGAACATTCCCAGCCTCCTGCTCACTGAGGTACCACTGCACACGGTGTTGCAGCAGGTGTGGGGGTGATGGCACAGCTAGGACAGGGAGTTTGTCACCCCCAGAGCAGATGGAGAGAGGGTGGCAGGTTGTTATCACCGGGGTAAAAACATTGCCACGTGTTCCCGAGGATTTGTTTAGAAACGAATGGAGGCTGTGCCCCAAGGTTATTTCAAGGAGCATGGTGGACACAGAAATCCACATGAATAACAGAACTCCAAGAATGATGTTGATTCTGCTTAAATAGGATTAAGCTTTGCAAAAAGAGAAGGGAAGAGAAAAGGTGGAGGAAGAGAGAAAGAAGGAAGATAGAAAAGTTTTATTTCTCAGGCTTTCTCAAAACTCATTAAAATTCCCAGTTCTGTCTTCACTGAGCAGGCCACACAAGTCAGATCTTGATTATTTGAGTCTGATGTGTTGTTTAACTCACACATTCAAAAGCAAGGCAGGATTTTTGTGACCTCTACCTTTATTCTACTGTTCATAAAACTTTCCTGAATTGAGTCTTATCTCAACAGTCACACATTCCAAAGGCCTCCAGTTGTGATTTAAGAATGCAAGCAATGACATACTGAAAGGAGTTCTTCATAAATTGGTCCAACGGTTAATCTTTTCTATTTATTTTCAAATAAGGAGATTTGAATTCACAGTAAATTAGCACCATAATTTCTGCGTTCTGATTGAAAGATTGCACTTCCAAATAGCTGCTAGGCTTCTAACTAATGATTTGCATATGCAGTTTTACATGAAGACTTCTAACTTCCTTTTCATCAGCTCATAGAATATATATTAGCATTGATTGGACCCTCCTTCCAAATCTCAATACTGGGAAGAAGAATCAAAAATTATGGTGCTGTCCCTCTCAGTGGAAATCTTAATTTTTTTTTTTTATTTCCAAAGTATGAATTTTCCCTTCTAGTGAAATTAAACTCATCCTTTCTCTCATTTACCACATAGTCAAATATTCTGACAAAATGCATGGTATTACTGGGAAAAAAAGCATTAGTATGCAGCCAGAGTGACCATTATAAAGTAAAGATGATTTCCAGGCTAAAGTCAGAAAAAATGTTCTCTGGCATGTAATAACCAATTAAAATATATTACCTAAAAGATGTGATCTGCATGTAGTCCTAAGTAGCTTCACATATTACACAGCTTATTACGCAGGGAAAATTTTTCGGATATATTGGGTAGAAAGATCTTCAAGTCCCATCTGGGCTATCTTCAAATAATGAACTCATTTTGCCCAAATCTTGAATGAAAATGGAAAGTAGAGTTTCATGGGGTCAGTTTTCATCTTTAAAGCCTTGCACATTAAGAACATTGATATTTGTTAACTCTACTCTATAAAATCTCTTCTGGGTTTGTAGCTGCTGCCTTGAGTTGTATCATCTAAAGTGAAAAGTTATGGAATATTACAGGAAAGGCCTGAATCTTATTGCCTGAAAAGCATTATGAGCTGGCTACTGAAAATAGGGGTGCTGAGAGACCACAGTAAAGGGCAGATATTTGGTGCAATGTGCTGTGGGCTGCTTAATTTTGCATATTGCACTACTTGAAGTAAGTAGGACTGGAACAGCTGTGCACTCAATCCTGGTGAAGATAAGAATCTCTCCCTCGGGGCATTGCTTTCTTCTGCCAAGTAGGACAGTCAAGTGTTGGATTTGGCTGTGGACTTTTCTGTTCTCTCATGTAGCCTTTCCTTACCCACTGGGCTTTGGCTGAATATTTTGAAAAGATCAGTCCGTGTATGATCTTTGTTATTCCACACATTATCCTGTAAGATTTTGGTTTGTCCATGCTGTTTTTTAGGGATGATTTTATTTACATTTTTGTAAAAGTTCTCAGATGCTGTATCATAAGAGCACTGCTAGTGGACTACTTAGTAATATACTAATACTACTTCCACTCTTCATTTCCTGTGAAGAGTTCATATGCAACTTATAAATACTTTGAACCAAAACTTGAGTTGCCCTAGAGCATGACCCAGCCATGTACTAATAACTATGATTTTCACCTTGTGGAAGGCATTTAAGCAGATGTTTCTGATAGCAGTAGAATTTCTTGTTTTTTCCAAAATGAGAATATTTACAGATATCTTCTATTTTCTGTAGCAAACTCTATCTTTTTTCTTGTAGTTTTCAAAGAAGAGAACACATTCAAATAAAAGGTACTCCAGCTGCCTCTTGTGTCCACCCCTGCCATAATGTCAATTCTTAAGGCTCACTTCTCCTTTCTAATACATGTCAGCACATATCTCTTAAAATCTTGTAGAATTAGTATCTGCAGCTGTATTTCTGAGACTGGACTCGCCTCCTCCTTTTCTTTTTTGCTTTTACAGTGTATCCAGAAATCTGTATTAAAGATCTCATCTAGTGGACTGGCCCCATTGCTTATAGGGCTCTCAAAGTGTCTCTGAGATTGTTATCAGACTTTCCTTTGACTTCAGTAAAGATCATCTGTAATAAGTCACTATAGAGCTGATCTCTCATGTGGCTGTGCTGTACATGGAGCAGGGGCTGGCAAGCAGAGACCCCCTGGGTAGCCATGGGATTGTCACAGGACAAGGCTAAAATATCAATATCATGCACACAGAAAATACCCAGAATCTGGGAGCCTCCCCACAACTGTCCCAACATGAAAGAAAAGGCAGAGTGGGAAATAAGCACTGACAATGTGAAGGAGAGGCAGATACAGATTTTCAAAGCACTCTCAGACTTTTATCATCTCTTTACTGAAACTTAAAGGCAGATCCACCCTCTTCTCACAGCCTTCAAAGAATGATGGATTTATAATCTGTTTCAACATCTACAGGGTGCTTAGAATTGTAGAATCATACAATGGATTGTGTTAGACCTTAAAGATTATCTAGTCCAACTCCCTGCCATGAGCAGGGACATGACACCTTCCACTATCCCAGGTTGTTCTAAGTCCCTTCCAACCTGGCCATGGACAATTCCAGGGATGGGGCAGCCACAGCTTCTCTGGGCAGCCTGTGCCAGGGCCTCACCTCCCTCACAGGCAAGAATTTAATCAGATATCCACTCCTTTTGTAGTCTCCAGCAACTTCACTAATATTAATTCAAAGGATTTAGTACCCTGGGAAGAGTGCTAAAAATTGCAACAGTAGACCAGTGCTGAAATAGCACATCAGAGTTCATAGATCATCACACATTTTCTTCCATGCATACTTACAAAATGCAAAATGATATCTTGACAAGCTTGTGTATTTACTGATTCAACCCTGTAAATTGTTTACTTGAGTGAAATGATTGGGAATTTCCAAAGGCTGACTGCTGGGGCAGCAGCACTGACCAAGGAAGTCACCATCCCTGCAGGGATTTAAGGGAATTGTAGGTGTGGCACTTGGGGACGTGGCTTAGTGGTTGACTTGGCAGTGCTGGGATTAATGGTCTTAAAGATCTTTTCCAGCCTAAATGATTCCATGATTCTGTGATTCTCTGATCTGAAACAGCCAGGAAAGAGTACATCATGATGCAGCATGGTGCTACACACATTTCATGGAGTTAAGCTAAAATCTTGCACTTCTGAAATCATTAATCTCATTACTAATATGTATGTGGCAGAAAGCTACAGAAACAGACAAGAACTTTGCTAATGTTGCAATCACTTTCTGTATATGAAGTGAATTTCATACAAAACACCTGCTTGAGCAGCATTTTCAGAACACTTGTCTGATTCTCAAGCAGAGGTACACTGCAGATGTCTGTAGAGGAGTATTTTTCATGCACTGAATAGTTCATATTCTCCTACATTTTTCTTATGGGAGCTCCTAGTGCTTTTAGTCACCTTATCCTCTATCCATGACTAAAATATGCCATTAAAATTAGGAAGTGCTGGTCAGCAAAGCAAGGAGCAGTATCCTCTGCTTCATGAATATCACATGTACATTAATGTTCACAGTGCTGCTGCCCACGTAAATCATTCAGATTGGTTAGCTGATGTGAATTGTAGAGAGATGGCTAAGATGAACACAAATGTGTTCTTTAAGTTTAACCATCTCTCTTAAAATTTGCTTATCGTGCTCACATTCCTATCTGAGTAAGTATAGTTTAAAGGGCAGTGGAAATTTTCAGTACATGGCAATTACCATTCAATATTAATAGAAGGTGTTGAAGTCCTAAGCAATGAATCTAGAAGGAATACAAATTCTTCCCTCAAAAACTACTCTGTATTCTTCCACTATGCATTGGTGCATTTATGCTTGTACAATCTAACATTTGCTTTTAACAAAATTAAAGCTGGCATTTGACTGCACAGGGAATTGTATCTGGAAACCTAGCTAAATTATTATAACACTTGCCTAAACAGGTGGGTAATATTAAAGTCTGAAACATTACTGCTTTCAGAGACACAACTCCTGGAAAAAGCCCTTTATGCATGTCAGACCAGTTTCTGTATGCTCTTGTGCTTTATTTTTAGAGTAGCATTTGTTGTTGCATATTTTCTCACAGGCAGATATTTTTTTTTGTGTGTTCAGCAAGACATTCTGCTCTTTACTTCCACCCAGCCACGAAGGTCACTGGGTCATCAAAGACTCATATGGACAGAACTCGTTAGAGGGATGGTTTGGGTCTCCTGTGATGTGAAATGGCATTTTCATACCCACCAGCCTGCACCTGGTCTCTCACTGCATCACTGGGTTGTAGCAGTCCCTTACATTAGGAAAAACATCAGTCTTGGCCTCCTTCTCTGCATTAATTTGAATCTTCAAATTAGGCCAGAGCTTAAAAAGTAATTCAGACTACCTAAGGTTTTCAACTTAATATTTTAAGTTTCCCAAGTCTGTTATTTTATTTACTCTTCAAAAATGCTGGAACATATTAGAAAAAGATTTATCTGAATGGCAAGCAGAAATACTTACCCAGGCAGGTAAGCCTATAAAGCATTAAAATTTATCTTAATACAAAATAGAGGGCCTGGTTGTGGCACTCTGCATATTTGTCTAACAGACATGTAACAGAGAAATTGTCCAAATGAGCTTAATAAATCTCTTTCTTAAACTCACAAAAGACCACATCCTCACTTCCATAATTCTATTAGAGTCTGCTTCTCTGGAGGAGATAAAAGAAGAGATAACCTCTCCATTCAGAATATAAAATAGCAATTGTTCAGCTGATGATTGTAATATTTCCAGTAGAAGGACTTAATTATGGAACAAAATTAGCTCAATCTGACCTTTTTAGAGAATAATGCAAAACTAAGTTTTTTGCAAATGTCTTCCTGGAATAACTGAAATAAGGAATAATTTACTTCCCTCTTTTTACAAGAGCAAAAGGTGGCAGAATATGATAGCAGCTTTCTTGGTGAGATGACAATCCAAAGATAATAATAAGACAGTATGTGCAGAAAGAGATAATATATTTTAATAGACTAGCTGATGCAGTTTAAAAACAATGAAGCTTTCAGACACACAAGACCTTTTCAGAAAGAGCAGATTTCCCTCAGTGACTCAAAATTGTGAGCTTAATAACTAGATGGTGTAATGGTTGTGTCATAGGAATGCACCAAAATGTATGGTATCTATATCCATTACACACTGAAAGCTCCTCTTGGGATCAAGACAAATCCTGTTGTTCCAATCTCTGTTTTATCTCTGTGATAAATAGGAATAAGTACCTGCACCCACAGACCAACAGGCTGGGGATGATGCTGGTGTTAGAGCACTTCCCTCCAGGTGTTTAGTTCCATCATTTATCTGTATTGAGGCACTCCTCACTAAGAAAAGGGAAAAAAAAAAGCCAGAAACGGTAAAGAAAAACCTCATCTGTTTTATCAGTCCCATCTCTGATTTCATGACATTCTGAATGCTCCTAAGACATGCTGATACCACTGTGTACAAGAAAAAAAGGCATGAACAGGTGGTGATATTAACAGGCTTCTTATGGTTCTGAAAAATGAGATAGAAATGTTTCATGTCATGAAAGTCAACATCAATCATCATCCATCTTGTGCAGATATGGAAATCAGCCAGTGTGGCTCTTGCTGAGGAGCCGTGAGATATTTCTTTTGCATCAGAGCTGTTGCTCTGGACACAAGTCATAATTTGTTTAATATAGATGAATGAGGAGAATATTACTAACACTGACTTTTTTTTTTTTTTTTTAATAAACTGAAAGCTCCCCCTCCTGGCACATTCCCTGAACTGAATGCTAGATTCCTGACATCTACTTTTACCAAGGAGATTTTAGGAGATTCATGAAGATTCTTTAGAAGTAGTGTATTTGTAGTCTCCCAAGGATTTCCCATTTCTCCATCCAGCTATGGGACTTGATATGAACTGATCTGACACCAAGGCTTCGTCTATAATTTTAATCTGTTGCTTTTCCAGGCAAAGACTTATGGTTTCTACTTTGCTGCATATTATACAGAGTAAAGAGAACAACTTTTTCAGAAAGTTTGAGTGTTCACATTTGTGTTCCTTCAGAGTAATTGGTGTAGCTCAGAAATAATCTAATTTCCTAAAAAATGCCTTGGAATAATTTTGAGAAATCCACTGGATCTCTTTGAAGCAGTGCTGCAACTCTGCTGAGAGCAGATCCTGACCAGGCTCAGGGAATCTGAAAGCCAGGGAAAGCAAAAAAGCAAAGAGGGACATGTTCATGTCACAGTTTTGGTAACTGCTGTAACTGCTCTCATCTCATTGCTGCCTGTGCTTTGGGGACTTCCAGTCCCTCTAATCCCTAGAATCAGTGCAGTCACTTATGTGCTTAATGTGATGAACTGATTTGTCACCGAATTTCCACAGCCATACACTTATGCAAAGAAAGGGGAAGACTTTCCCAGCATGTACAGCCACAGGATCCTGTAGCTCCCATAAATTCCTACATTGTAATTTTGTTACAGTCCCTGGTACCATCCCTCAGCTCCAGGCAGGCTGACAAAGGCAGTGGCACTGCTTGGGGAGCTTTCATTAGATTTGCCATCGTATTCAAAGACATCATCTCTCCGTGTCCTTAAAAACTATTTATGGGGAACTACATTTTACTGGAGCATGAAGGCAAGAATGAATGTTCCTGTGCAGGCAGGATTGTGCTGGGGCCATGCTTTCTCACAGCCACACACACCAACCCTCCGGCCACACGGAGCAAAGGGAAGGAGCGAGAAGCAGAGTAAAATAACATCATCATGATCTCAACTCAGTGCTGAGCTGTAATAGTAAAGTGAAAATGAATGAATGAATGAATGAATGAATGAATGAATTATAACTGTGTCTTCCTTGCTTGGCTTCTCCTGAATACTAAAGGAGGATTTTCTCCTATGGTAGTGATGCTACTTTGCTCTTTATGCAATAAAGTTAGGTAATAAATATGGCAGGTTTCAGTTGTAGAAGAGTGGTTATTTTGAGTCTAGCATAGAGAAACAATTTACTACAGATACAATGAATGAAGGATGTCTATTAGACTTGGTACATTACGTGTGGAAGTGGGAGAATTGCTGGCCTGGCACCTTATGCCACTTTCCTCTTCCCTCTCTGTGGTCACAAAAATCAGGATTGACCTACACAAACAGAGCTGCTCACCCTAAATGGAGCAGAGGCAGTGAGGCCAAGGAGCCTTCAGTGCCATTTACAGCAAAGGAGGGCTGTTAGTATAAATGTGCCTATACATAGGGCAGAACATCAAATCCTCAAATCCAAATCCAAGCTTGCCATTTGAAGCCAAATCAGAGTAACAATGAAGTAACAAATGACACGTTCATTATATGCATGAATATAGGTACACACATGCACCTATCTGTATTCTTCTTAAATCCTTGCTATATAGATGTATACACACGTGTCTTCTTAGGAATGTCTTAAAAGCTGCTTTTATTGTCATAATGAAAGAGTAAGACTCCTTTGAGAGCCATTTGTCTGCAAAACTACTGTAAACTTCCTTTGAGTAGGCTGTCTGCACCCAAGAGAATTGAATCAGTAGAACTTTGACGAGACTAGAAGACCCACTGATATCTAATTAATGTGGAAATAATTGTTTTAATTGTTGCACTTCTCTACAAAGCATGTGCTGAAAAGCAGTTACATGATTTAGTGAGCACCAAATCAGTTTGATATGCAAATGGAGGAATGGACTACTTCATAATGCTGGTAGTATTTAAACATTTGTTTATTAAGCTGAGAAAATTCAAAATGTCAACAAATGGGGTCCAAAAGCGATGTCTTTTATCAATAGAGGCCTTCTTCAGAGTTTTTGCTGTACGTGTTTTAGAGTCAGTAGGCTCTAATGACAAGAGTAACAGCAATGCTAAATGTGAAGGGACTGCTGGGAGTAAAGTGTGGAACAGTCATTCCTGCACCTGACACATTCCAACACTTTTCCTCCAGGAATAAAAGGGAGCAATTGTAGTGCTCCTGAGCTCTTACCCTTTTGCTGTTAAGGGGTGATGGAAACAACCTAAATTGTCTTTATCCATTTAATGTAGATTCAATTAACTCGGGTTAATGACTGTGGGATGGAGCTCAGGGAGGTGAGAGCTGCTCCCATTGTTCAGCCTGGCTTGTCCTGTGACATAAAGCTGCATTTTGAGTGGAGAAAAAGGTAAAAGACAACGAGTTGCCAGGACAGGATCCACCAGAGCCTACAGGGAAGTGTAATCATTGCATCTCAGGCACATGCAAAGCTCATGGCTGCATCCAAGTACAGAAAAGCAACACAGAGTTGACCAAATCATGTGCAAAACAACTGCATCTTATCTGTTTCCTAAACTTTTACTCTTGAACCAACAAAAAGTCCTTGGGAGTAATAAGCTGTGACCTGTCCAGATTTAGATGAGTATTTTGCCTGGGAGGTATCTTCATCTTTGCTACATATATTTATCATGGCCAAAAGAGTGGATACCAAATATTTTTTATTTCAGGAGGAATGCAAAATTTCAAGTTGTTCCCAGGAACTATGGAAAATTATCTAGTTACATGATATTTAATAGTATATACTTCTGAAATCTTACTTGGAAGATTTTAACAGGATCACTCAGAAGAACCCTTGCTAACCCCTTCTCTTTTCATTTACTTTGACAGGATTTCTGAGCACTGGGGACCAAGCAGCAAAAGGAAACTATGGCCTCCTTGATCTAATCCAAGCTTTGCGATGGACTAGTGAAAATATTGGGTTCTTTGGTGGTGACCCATTAAGAATAACTGTTTTTGGATCTGGGGCAGGCGGTTCATGCGTCAATCTCTTGACTTTATCCCATTATTCTGAAGGTAACCGTTGGAGCAATTCAACCAAAGGTATTATGCAGGTTGCAAATTTTGACAATTTTGGTGTCTGCATGCCACCACCATTAGTACTATGTGATGTTCTGTATATTCTCTTTGTTTCTATGAACTGTTGAGTTCAGCTCAATATTAAGAAACTTTCTAAAGGCTGTGCAAGCCTCCTTTTCCCTCAGCTCTTCTGTGCATGTTTAAATTTTGGGTCACTTTCTTCTTTTTCCTATGGAGCTTTGTAGAAACACTTTATAGCAGACTTCTGAACAGCATTTTCTTGGTGCATCATTTTTGTCTCTTTTCTTTCCTACCTAAGGGTGTCTTTTTTGTAAAATCAGTCAGTCATGCTCACAGTAGATGAGGTCATCTATATTCAGACAGTTGTGAAAGATGTGTTTAGTTTCTCCTGAGGAGCAGAATTTAAAGAAAACTAAAATGACACAGTTTCTCTTTTCAGGCTAACAGCTGAATTGCTTAAAACTATTATTTTGTGTGAAGGAAACAAGTAACTGGTTCAGAAATCTTTTGTCTGAAACTGCATGGACTTCACTTGCTGTCATCTAGTAAAAGAATGGTTGAATGTTTTGCATGCATGATCCAAAATTGTCAAAGCATCCAAGTTGCAAATGGATTTCCTTCTATATGTTTTTTCCTATTTCATAACTAACACCTTTTCTCTCTAGTTGAGGCAGGAGACAGGGAATTAAAATCATGCTGTTTGAGGCACCCAACTTATTCTTTCTATGATTTTTGCACCACAGTTTCACACAGTGTCTCTCATTTGCATGGCTATTGCTTATTGATCATGTTACTTTTGTCTTACTGTTTTCACTTATTTTTATCTGTATCAGTTTTACTAGGGACACTACACTGTGCCCTGTGCATATAATCCTCCACTAATTTATATTGCTGTATCTCCATGGGGGACTAATTGGCTGGTCATAAAAACATAATTCTGCTGACATTAAAAGAGCTACATTTTCCCAAAGTCATGTTACAAAGACCACTGAGGTCAACAGAAGTGAGAGATTCTTTAGACCATGCCATTATGCTTTTTTAAATGAGAGAAAAATATACATTTAAAAATATACAAGAAGAGTCAAGTCGAAAATAAGACTGTGGTCTAAATTTTAGTCTATTTTCAAAATTTGATTTTTAATGTAATCATTTTTTTCTTCCATAACTACCTGAACTTACATAGGAAATATTTAAAAGAAGATGCTTGTAAGAACAAGATGTAAGCATTACCTCACTGCACTGTGACCTGAGGGTCTCAATGCACCATCTTCTTTCATCAGAACTCTAAAAAACAACTTTCTCATCAAGGATTAACTCCAGGTTGCATGAGGACACCTGGTTTATCTTCTCCTAACTCTTTACTTGGTGTTAAAATCAATCTTCTTGAAGTAACATGACATCAATACAAAATGCCACATTTACAATATTTGGACAGTCATGTGTTGCCTCTTACCAGCAAATGATACCCTGTCATATCCCAACACACAGCCAGAATTCTGCCAGGACCAGAATTTGTTTGGGGAAAACTGAGGCTCTATGTTCCAACACAGCAGATCAAGGCATTTTGGAGGGGTCTGAAGAAGGTTCAGTAAAAGTAAATTTCTGAGGATTTCTCTTAGAAGCAAATGCATGCTTTGATGAAATTTGGATTAAACAGAAACACTCACCACACTCCCATGTTATGTTTCATTTGGAGGTGGTTAGATCTGCCATTAAAAAAAAAAGAAGAAAAAAGAAAATATAAATTTTCTTTTAGGTCAGGTTTGAACAAGTAAAGTTATTTCTTAACATTTCCAAACCCTCTTCTGTTTCATGTTGTTTCGCATTCACATATGAGAGGTGGAGAAGGCCTTTGTACAAAAGCAGGTAGTGATAGGACGAGGGGGAAGGGCTTTGAACTGACAGAGGGCAGGGTTAGATCAGATATTGGGAAGGAATTCTTCCCTGAGAGGGTGGTGAGGCCCTGGCACAGGGTGCCCAGAGAAGCTGTGGCTGCCCCTGGATCCCTGGATGTGTCCAAGGCCAGGTTGGACAGGGCTTGGAGCAGCCTGGGACAGTGGAAGGTGTCCCTGCCATGGCAGGGGGTGGAACGGGATGAGCTGCAAGGTCCCTTCCAACCCAAATCATTCCATGATTCTGTGATTCTATGATTATCATCCAGTCTCTTTCACAAGATATAAATTCAGAAGCTCTCTTTGCTTCTGTCATTTCCCTCTGAAAGATTCCCTTGGCAGCTGAGAGGAAGAATTCAGCCTGTTTCAGGATGGACCTGTTCACAGCCACCCACCTGCAAGTGGCAGAGCAGCACCCATCTTCACAAAGTGCTCTCAAAATGCAGATGAATATATGCAAATTATTATTATTTACTGTGGTGAGACACTGGATAGGGGTCACAAAGCACTGTGGCCCATTGAACATTTAAATCTTTCCATCAGTCTGAAGCCCATAAGCAATAATAATAATACACATTATCAGATAAAAATGTAGTTTTCCATCCCATGAGGTACAAATTTCTGCCACAAATTCTGTGACAGAATTAAAATAATTCTTTCATACCATTCATTTTTCACCAAATGGTCTGAGTGGAGGAATAGCTCAATGTCAGCATTCTTCAGCACAAGAAGGGATGTTTAGTTTCATTTCCTCAGATGGTTTTATGGCTAAAAGACTTGACCACTTTTACTTAATCCAGCATCTGATGTTTATGTAGCACTTAGCAAGCCACAGTGTTTGTATCAGCATTTTCTTACACGTAGCTTACACTTTCTGTCCTTGTTCAGGCATATTTAATAAAGCAATAAAGCTAGATTTACACAATATGCAAAAACACACACACATTATGTATTATCATGAAATACATCTTCGTGAAAATTCAGCTTTGTCACTTAGTTACATTTATTACAATGCCTGGATCCTCTGTGGTAATTCCACTGACTTTGAGCTGATTTATACTAGCTCAATATCTGACCTTATAAACATGCAAATATATTTTTAGCTGTTTATAGCTGAAGTTTATTCTTATTTTTACTCATATCTTGCAAGAAAATAATATCTTGGATATGACTTCTCATAGGTTTAAGAAGAAGCCTGAGTTTACACATTTCAGTCTCTACACCCATCTAATTTGAAGACTTTTCAATTGGGACCTAATACAATCTAGAATGATTTAAAAATTCCTGAGAAGCTTGTAAAACGTTTCCTGCCAGCAACAGATTCCAACTTATTTTGAGTGTACAGGGCCTGGTGCTGCAATAGAAGCTGTAAAAGCATTTCTCTGATTTGATTTACAGGCTAGGGAGGTTTTTTATCAAAAATAGAAATACAGAAATATAATAGAAATATGTTGCTTATCAAAGCAAAAGCCATCTTGTGCATAATTGGAATAAATTCCTGAGGTAAGCTGAGTGCCTTGACTCCAGTTCCTCTAGTATCCAGCTACTCATCAAGTGTTGGAGCAAAGGTTCCTGGTGGAACTGAGTGAGGCCAGGTGTCACTTTCAGCCCCTAAGTAACTCCACCAGAGACTGCAATGACTCCAGGTGCCCATCAGCACAAGTAAAACAAAATTTTGACTCATACTAAATCAGCAGAGACCATTTTGTATTACCCAGAGTGACCTATAGGAGGTAGGGCCCAGTATAAAATGTTTTCCAGTAGTTTGTGCAAAAGGTATGATACTGAAATGAACTTCTATGAAAAGAAAATTTAAAAACTCCTCACAAAACAGCAGAAAGGCCACCGTTACCTAAATGTAGTCTAAATAACTATTAAATATAAACTAAATTATTAAATACAAATTAAATACAAACTAAGTTATTGTTTCTGAGCAATATTTTAAACGAAGTTCAGACTTATAATCTCTTTCAGAACTCGAAGTACCCTCCTCAAATGAAGTGGAAAAATGCAAAGGGAGCACAAGAAGTATCAGAACAAGGATGGAGTTCTGATTGCATTAAAGCCAATAGCAAAATAATTGCATTAATTCACTAACTACAAGGGGGTGAGGCTATCATCCATGACATGTTTTAAAAATCCTTACAGAAGGGAGAGAAAAACATAAATTTTAATGTATTTTGTTATTTCTTTGAGTAGGATTCCTGGTCCAGAGTGCTAATTAAATCAGCATAAATTCCAGTTAATTGCACTGTAGACTTTGAGATTTACTGCAAGTTTATATGCAGTGCCAGATCATTCTCTCTCCCTTAACTGAATACCTGAACATATGTTTAAATCTCTGAATTACAAAGCTAAACAGTGAAAAATTCATCATTTCCCTTTTTATGTAAGTGTGATCAATATAAACCTGCCTTAAAAAAGCTCCTTACAAGAAAGGATTTTGACTTAGACACTTATAAATTTAATAGCTGCCTGGTACCTTCTCATCCATTACTCCAGAATATAAAGTTTTGCAGTGATACACAATTTAAAAGCACTTCACCTTTCGAACCAAGTTTAATCCCAAAGAAAACATTAAAAAGTGTAATAGATTTATTTAACATGTAGCTGTATGCATGCATGCTGCTGATGGCTTGAACAATACCTAGAACTTCAACCCATTTCAGAGACTTGATGGTTTTTTCTTCCAACCTAGACGGTGCTTTAATTTTAAGATTTTTTTTAACCTGATAGTTTTGTCCTACATAAGGTAATGCCCCTCTTTTTCTTCCTGAGTTTCTTTTGAAAATCTGTTCCTCAGCTGGACTATATTGAGGGATAATCATTTGCTTCAGCACATACTGCATTTATTTTTTGCACATTACCTGTAGGTACAACAGCAGTCAGATCTCACCACCCTGTATATTTAAGGTCTATTAAGATTCAGGTTTCTCTTCTGTTAAAGTTTTCTATTGTTTCAAAGAACTCCTTTGAATCTTTCAAAGTCTGTGGCTGTTTCAAGGTCGCTTCAGTCGTTTTCAAATATTTCTCCCCACAGGACTTTTTCAAAGAGCAATAGCTCAAAGTGGAACAGCTCTCTCCAGCTGGGCAGTTAGCTTTCAGCCTGCAAAATATGCCAGGATGTTGGCTACAAAAGTTGGTTGCAACATGTCAGACACTGTAGAACTGGTGGAATGTCTACAGAAGAAGCCTTACAGAGAACTTGTCGACCAGGACATCCAACCAGCAAGATACCACATAGCCTTTGGACCAGTAATCGACGGCGACGTGATACCAGACGACCCTCAGATCCTGATGGAGCAAGGAGAGTTCCTCAACTACGACATCATGCTGGGAGTTAACCAAGGGGAAGGGTTGAAGTTTGTTGAAAACATTGTGGATAGCGAAGACGGCATATCAGCCAGTGATTTTGACTTTGCAGTTTCTAACTTCGTCGATAACTTATACGGATACCCCGAAGGCAAAGATATATTGAGGGAAACCATTAAATTCATGTACACAGACTGGGCAGACCGGCACAACCCCGAGACCAGAAGGAAAACACTGCTGGCTTTGTTTACTGATCACCAGTGGGTTGCACCAGCAGTGGCCACAGCAGATCTTCACTCGAATTTTGGATCGCCTACGTATTTCTATGCCTTCTACCATCATTGCCAGACAGATCAGGTACCTGCATGGGCAGATGCAGCCCACGGAGATGAGGTTCCTTACGTACTAGGAATCCCCATGATTGGTCCTACTGAGTTATTTCCTTGTAATTTCTCCAAAAATGATGTCATGCTAAGTGCAGTGGTGATGACGTACTGGACAAACTTTGCAAAAACTGGGTGAGTACCAGATAATGAATGGTCTTGTATGCAAGTTTTGGATGGAATGGTGCTTTCCATTTGTTATCTCCCTTGGGAATGCCTCTGTACTTGTAGGACGAATAAGAGATTAAGAATTGAGTTGGATATTTATGTTTACTGTAATATCCCTTGGCTTGTCACTTACATGTTTTAGGGAAAAGAGGGAAAAATATCTTTGCAGACTTTCTGCAAGGAAATTTTAAAATATACACAAAACTAATTAAGGAAACTCTGGAAAAGTGTAAAACTAAGCATTTAACGTACGTGTAGAGTTAAAACCAGCTACATTAGTACCTGCCTTTACCCCACCACTGATACTTTCATCCCATGAGACAGAAAATTACATAAATATTGCATCAAATTGGCTTATTTTAGTAGCATATTTCATCTTAAATTCTCACTTCTGACCATAAAATATGTGACTTTAGACTTGGAAAGTTTTGCCATTTTTCATTAGTTCTTTTTTTTCACAGGAGTTCAAAAACCTTTGCTACATTTGACCACTTATTTTTGACTATGAATTGCACTGAGTTGTGCTCTGCCATGATCCTTCCCTGTGGAAGGCCACAGATGATTCACAAAATCAGAAATGCAGAGTTGTATGAACTTTATGCTGCTAAAAAGGACAAGAAAATCTTAATGTTTTCTCACACTGGTCTCTTCTAGACATTTGTCCTCACCACCACACCCCAGGCAATCTTCCCTCAGCAGCACAAGATTTCAATGTGAGACACCAACATTTTGGAGAGCCAGGGAAGTCGCTGAAGTGTGTGTAAAAGAAGGGTTCTTTTGCATAATGCTGTTTCTAATCAAGATTATTAAAGCCTTTAATTTCAGGGAATAGCACCCTGCTCCCTCCAAAGGCAGTCTTAAAAGTTTAGTATAAAATCTTAATTATGTTAATTTTATAATTCCATTTGAAATGCTCTGTAACATTGGAGATATCTTTTTCTTTTAGTGACCCAAATCAACCAGTGCCGCAAGACACAAAATTCATCCACACAAAACCAAATCGTTTTGAAGAAGTAGCATGGACCAGATATTCTCAGAAAGACCAACTGTATCTTCACATTGGATTAAAACCACGAGTTAAAGAACACTATAGAGCCAATAAAGTGAACCTTTGGTTGGAACTGGTACCTCATCTGCACAATCTTAACGACATTTCACAGTATACCTCTACCACAACTAAAGTGCCATCGACTGATAATACTTTCAGACCCACAAGGAAAAATTCTGTTTCAGTTACTTCAGCCTTTCCTACAGCCAAACAAGATGATCCCAAACAGCAGCCAAGCCCATTTTCAGTGGATCAAAGGGACTACTCAACAGAATTGAGCGTTACTATCGCAGTTGGCGCATCTTTGCTGTTCCTGAACATTTTGGCCTTTGCAGCGTTGTACTACAAAAAGGACAAGCGGAGACACGATGTCCACAGGAGGTGTAGCCCGCAACGTACCACCACCAATGATCTCACCCATGCACAAGAAGAGGAGATAATGTCCCTCCAAATGAAGCACACTGACTTGGATCATGAATGTGAGTCCATCCATCCACATGAGGTGGTTCTCAGGACCGCCTGTCCCCCAGACTACACGCTAGCTATGAGGAGGTCTCCTGATGATATCCCCTTAATGACACCCAACACCATCACAATGATCCCCAACACTATACCAGGGATTCAGCCCCTACACACATTCAACACATTTACTGGAGGACAGAACAATACTCTGCCCCATCCTCATCCCCACCCCCATTCACACTCAACAACCAGGGTATAGCCAGACAAGACGAAACAAACTTTATTTTTTGATGGATTACAGTAGGTGATATTACTGAAGATTACTTGGCTTTCAACCTACAAGACTCTTACTATTTAAATATGGAGGAATATTATGTGAATATACATATCAAGAACATTTGGGGTTTTGAAAAAAATGAATTGTACATATATCAAATGAACTTAAGAAACAAACAAAACAAAAGAAAAAAAGAAACAAAAACAAAAAACAAAAAACCCAACTGTTTGCAATTGCTTGAAGCAGTTGTCCTGAATGATACTTTTTCATTCACATTCAAGTATTAATTTTTTGAAGATTTAAGTTACATAATGGAATTAGGCATGTGCAACACAAACAGGAAAGAACTATGACTGAAAATTTTAAAAACCTATAAATATGCACAAGGGACACACTAATGGAATGTCAGATAATTTTCACCAATTTTTATTTGGACCTGTTTTCTTGTGTAGACCATATTTACATATTTGAATAAGTACACAAAGCACCAATGCTGTTAAGGCCTTAGAAAGGGGCTCATGCTGAAATCTGCCAGTCAGAGAAGTTTTACAGCCTGGCAGGTACAACATTATCACATAAGTGCTGTCAGTATAAAAGTTGTGGGAATAAAGGAAACTGGATATTTTTAGCACGATGTGCATGATAATTTATATGCTTGGTGGCTGTGCTGCTGATTAAGCCGTAATTAAAATTCTTCTCATCCCATTGGAGTTTTTAATAGAAGCTTTCTCCATCAATTGGCACAACCTAAAGAAGTTTTTTAAAGGGGCAAAAGTAATTACAGTAAAATATTTCATGGTAGCTTCCCAAAGAGAAGGGATTGCAACAGTTCTTAAAGGTATTTATGGCATTCTAGGTATACGGTGGTGGACCCTCACTGATATGAATCCCAGACAAAAAAATGTGTATTATTAATCTTCTTTTTCCTTTCCACTTAAATAATTTCTGACTTTGAAATAACTATAACTTTAATGGAATCTCCTTTGATGAAGGATTTATAATTTGCTGTGATTTAGTTACAGACTATTTTGTTCAAATTGATAAGGCAAATTGTGTCCAAAAATTTAATTGCAATGACATTTTGCCATTTAAAAATGCCTCAATATTACTGCTCTGATTACACCTTTCAGTTTATTGTTTCAACTCATGTTGCATGTTATAAAGTTTACTTATAATACTTTAATATAATGTTAATTCCCTTTTTGCTATACACTAGCTTTGTCATTCCAATTAATTCTCTAGACCAGATGGCAAGAGTGTAGAAAAAGAGGGTATATGAGAACGGGGAGAGAGCCAACAACTGGAAATTTAAAAATCTGGATACTACATATGTTTGTGTGATTTGAAGTGAATGTTCTAAAATCACAAGAAATTTTTCATTCCCCTGTTGCTTTCCAGTAATTCTATACCATGGTCCTTTCAAAACGTTTGTATATGTAATCAGATGTACATTTATATAAAAGAAATAATTGAGATGGACTTAAGAGCACATCCCTGATAAATACTTTCTCTCTTACCTGTACTATATTTCTATTAGACTAAAGTTATGTGATTTTTTTTTACATTTTTTCAAATTACTAGCAATTTTGATAGTTTGTAAGATAATGCGAAGAACTTTCTCTGACAAACTAACTGCAGTAACAGAAACATTTCTTTTCAGTTACTCTTTTTCAAGAATGAAAGCTTATTACACACAAAAATTGTATACTACTTGATGGAAAATTACTTTGTATTTCTTGGCCATATTACTGGTCACTGAGTGAAATAAAGATAATCTGGATAACGAATATTATTCCAATGTTAAGAGACCTGATCTTTGCTCATTAAAGAGCTAAAATGTTTATTGCTGTTTTGTCATTTTTTAATGAAGTAATGGTAACTGTCTCAAATAAAGAGTAATATCTTAAGACCAGTCTGGTTTTTGAAGACATGAGGGTGCCTTCTACAACTAATAAAACTGTGTATTTGTAGGCCAGCCCCACCACAGCAATTTCTTACAGAAATACCGACATTGTGACTGTCATCACACATAAATCTCATCCAGATTTCAGGAATGAGTTAAAAATGCAATATCAACACCAAAAAAAAAAAAAAAAAAAAAAAAAAAAGGAGAAAAAAAGCCAAAAAAAAAAAAGGAGAGAAACAGGCCAAATTGAAATAAATCTGCAGTATTCCATGATGGGAAAAAAATCACGTGGGTTTTATTGGGTGATTGAACTTTTATTATAAAAGTTTGCTGAGGCATTTAAAGCATGTTTGCTAACATCGAGCACAGACATTAAAAATTAAGCTGAAACCAAAATAAAGTACTGCAATTTCAGTTATTTTACGTACCTATTTAACCAAAAAAAAAAAAAAAGAAAGAAAGAAAGAAAGAAAACCATGTACTTACTTAGTACTTGTTACAGCCCCCAGTTTTAAATTAAGGTCTTTTTGTGGAAGCATAAATATAGTCTTCAAAATCCAGGGTGGTCTGTGTGCAATTTCTGCCTGATGTGGTTGTGCTTTTAGACTGTGACCTGCCAATGTAAACCAATAAAAAGAATTGTCTGCCATCTGATAATTATTGTTTAATAAGAAGATTGTATTTTGCTATGTTGATGAAACAAAACAAAAAAAATACAAAAATATTGATGGCCATAAAACAAGATATTAATGAAATATGATTTTATGTGCTTTTCTTAACTTTATCAAAACCAAAATAACTTTCTACTATAGTTTATTTGTGGCCATATATCTATATATCTCTATATATACAGTATCTGGTAATTGTTTACTTTTATTAGTTACAAAATAAATGATTTAGGTAAACCAAGCATGACACTACACTTTATTTCTGTCAGCCAATAGTATTTAAAATGTGAAAGATGAAGGCAACAACACAAATTTTGTCACTCCTGTTTGGAAAAAAAAACAAAAAAAAAGTCCATTCCTGTGATGCAGATACTGTGAATGATATTTTAGTGGCTACTTTATACTGACATTACAGCAGCTGGCTTTACAAAAGTAAGATGGTGTCCCACGTTTTAACACAACATTAAGAAAGAGCAAGAGATGTTTTAAAGCTGAAATGAAAATATAAGGACTGGTTTTGGAATATCTTCATGTGCTTCATGGAATATAAGTTTGTTCTTTTCAAAATATTTTATCTATTTGATTTGTTTTTCATGGTAGCATACACAAAAGCAAAATTGAGTGTGATATTTAATTTCTTGTATCATCCTTGGACCAGATTTCCAATAAAATTAGGATATCAGTCAGTCTTTGGAAGTTCAGTAAAAATATAAAGAGCCTGCATTTATTGATTTCACACTTTTGTAAATATGTTTGGAGACCTTTTTAAGAAAATGTATTCTACCATTTTGAGAAAAAAAATAACAATGGAATCATTGTCTCGTTTATCTATTGAAATTACAGGCAATATAATGTGCTGTGCTGACATTTCTAGGAGAAATAAAACAGATAAAAAACGCATTTTGCTCAATGTATCTCAGTTGGTTATACCTGGTGCTCTCCACCCACGGAAGACTTGCAAGGCCTGGATGAACTTCCTGGATAAAATCCTCCATAGGAAAACGTAGTTGTTGTTTTTGTTGTCTGTACTAAACATGGATTCCTGTGTCACAAGTCTTTAATTATTGGATGTTTTTGTTACTCAAACACCCTGAAAACCGGACGAGTAGAGGTCTAACAAATAAACATGTTACAGTTTTAAAGACACCACTGCACAGAAGATGCTGGAATTTCTGTTGCCAACTTCACTAGGAGATGAAACAGCTGAGTTCATAGGAAGCTGACAAACATCATGGTATTCCTTTGATGTTTGGAAGTTGTTGCTTTTTCCCCATGATGTTAGCTTAAAATATTGGCCTCCCCCCCACCTTTTTTTTCTAGTATTGAACAGTTACAGATGGTCGCTTTTTAATGTAAGCGAACGTTAGACAATTTCATTATTATTGTGAAAATGTGCTTCCAAATAAATTAGATTAATGGGAAATTCCCTTCAGAGATTTTGTTATTTTTCATTCAAAGCTCATGTCAAAATATCTGTTGCAGCAGTTCTGCTTTTTTTTTTTTTTTCAGTCTGCAAGCTAAGAGACTTTCTCCAAATAACATTAAAAATCTCTTTTTCTATTTGAAATAATAACACTATAAGATTAAGATGCCCTCCTGAGGCCTCCAAGTAAATATGAACAATTTGAAACATGGCAAATTGGCTTTTATTCTAAACATTCTAATTTGATTACATTCTGGCACATCAATACATTTGTATGCAGACCAGAAATCAGCAGCATTTGATAAGGTGCTCAAGAGAACTTTGCAGCAGAATCGATGAGTTCATCACCAGCCATGCACAAAGTCCCTCTTCTCTTAGGTTCTGTTCATGCCACTGTATAATTAATTTCTTATATACAGGTTCAGTAAAATCTTAACTTTGTGAAACGGGAAATTGCTAGAACAAGGTAATGAACTTTATCTGGTGGAAAATGTTTAGGAAAAAACCTGTTGAGAGTCACCGAGGAGGTGTAGATTTTTATATGCAAACTGGTTTAGTTCCTTTTTGTTGATATTATAATTCTCAGTAATTTGTACACCTGGGAAATCATCATTTCTGTAATAAGCTTTAGTTTTGAAAAAGAATTTAAATATTGTATGTAAGTCGTGGATTAAAACCTGAGTTTTGTGACCCTTTGCTACTGGGACAAATGAAGAACCTCATAGAAGTGCAACAAATTTGTACAAGCAAATTTTATACAGTCTCTTGAAATTTATTTTGTTTTCATTTGAAGATAAAAGTACCATCACAGCAGTAGAAGCTGTGCATTTGTCTCAGAAAATGCCTTCTTGTGTATATATGCATCTGTCTCCACACGCATACCCACATGCAGCCAATAAAGGAGATTTTCAAAACATGAGACTAACCAGGGAATTTTACCTTTTGGCACCATTCAAAGGTGTGGAGGTTAACTCCTGCCCCTCATTCTGCATTCTCCACTGTCACTGAGCAGCTGATAAGATGATGGCAATGTTTTTAGCTCCAGCTGAATTGGTATTTGTCGTGGGACCGTTGGAATCAGTGAAGCCCTGACAATTTACACCGGCTATCGATCTGCTTCTGGACCTTGAACGTTCATCATGGCTCATCTCACTGTCCAGTTCTGCATACCTTCCCATGCCACATGAACACCCACTCACAGAAATTATTACAACTATAACTATCCTGATTTATGAGCACTACCAGGCTTTAAAATCTGCTTTACAATATGCTTATGGATATTTGCATGTAAGGCCAAAATTCAGGAGAAAAAAAAAATCTTCTATATTAAAAAAAAAAAACCCTGAAGTTACATGGGTGCAAAGAAAAGATTAGTACCAGAGTCTGCAGCCTTAGCATGCTGTAGTAATTTTTCTGTTAAAATCTATATAGAAAGGAACATTTAGTTCTTCCTGATCCTCAAATCTATATGTTGACCTATATGTTAAAGACACAATGACACTTTACACCAGTTGGAAGTCTGCTCTGTTCTGCTCCATTCTGGAAGGGAAGAGACAGACAACTGGGCCACATGTCGCTATAAATTCAGGACAGATTTTCTCTGTCATCTGAATTTTCCCCTCTCGATGTCAGCAAGGCAGGCAACAGCATCTGTGAGCTGAGCTTTATAATGATGCCATCAAAAAAAAAAAAAAAAAAAAAAAAAAAAAAAAA
>VXAX01007754.1:1599594-1708281 GCA_013399835.1 Leptocoma aspasia | reverse complement strand
AAAAAAAAAAAAGTGGAGTTTTTAAGCCTATAGGGCTACCCAGGTTTTTTACTTTACAGCTGTAAGAGCCAGTAACTTTTTTCAAATGGAAGTTGATACCACTGGCACTCAGATGTGTTAATACCAGAGCTCATTTAACAAGAGGTTGGTGAAAGACTCTATGAGCTGATGACACTTCAATTGCATTATTAAAAATACAAAAAAAAAGGAAAAAAATTTGATCTAGTGATTTTGTTCAGTTAGTGAGGAAGTCAGGGAACCTGACTGGACCTCCTGGGCGTGAAGGATAGGAAAGGAAATTCTGGGACTGCAAAGCAGTTGTGGGCCTGACCCCATGCAATACACTTGATTTATACACTTGATAAATTTTACCTGGAATAAAATGAGGAGTGGGGCAGAACCCTGTGGCAGGAGGCAGTTTGGGAGGGTGAGGTGTACAGTGTACCTGTTCCATCCAGTGGTTTGTATAAACAGCTTCAGCAGTAATTTTCAGTAATTAAGACTATACAAAAGGTTCTAGAAATAATCCATGGTTCATCTGATACCACATGCATTTTCAGAAAAAGCTGTGCAATATTTCACTGATTGATGGCAAATATATGGTTGTACAGCATGAGTTTTTCCACTTTTCATAAGGCTACTCCTATGTAGCGGTAATATTCAGCTGAACTAATGAATAAATTTTGCTCTTATTTGCATAGAAGTAAGTCTAGAGCAATTTCATGAAAGTGAAAAGTGAGATCTTTGCTATGGTATATAACACCCAAAACCAATTACTCTTGGTCAGCTAGTAGAGATTCCCTTGTTCAATCACATGCTGATTTTTTAACATCCATCCATTTGCCATAAATATATTTTTCTCTCCCCAGTTATTAACTGGAATAAGTGTATCCTGCTCTCCACAGAAGATCAAGATAAGAGGAACCATTGGTTTCCTCTTGTGAATCATGACTTCCCTGTCCAAGAGCAGAAAATGTAATAGCAGAAAAATAACAAGCCAGGGTTTGGGGGTTGGGATTTGGGTTTTGGGTTTGTTTTTGTTTGGTTTGGTTTTTTTTTCTCTTTTAGGCTATTTAGAGTATCTTGATTCTCTGAAGGCTGACCAGAAGCCTTAATTGCTGACCAGAAGGCTGACCAGAAACCTTAATTGCTGCAGCCAGGAACCTTTTGGGGCATTTTCCTTTTGCCTTGTCCAGGAGGAAAGAGCAGGGTTAATTGCATGAAAAGAGCTTTCTCTGGAAAAGCACTCCCAGCTGTAGTTCTGAGATACACCATGGAAGCATGAAAACACTCACAAATTTTGCTGTGTTCGGCAGAAGAAGAAACATTTGTAAAATATAATACAATACTGATAATAATTATATATCTGAGATTTTTTAATACATTTTAATAATCCTTTTTCAACAATACAGTTTATCTGAAATCTAAAAGGGCTCATTGGTTACTAGATTTTAGACTGTATTGTAATACTGCATGTGAATTCCCCTTTGTTGAATTCATACTTCTCCTGGCTCCATTCTGCAATTCAGTTTATGGAATTTATTTTAAAACTAGAAACTCTGCTTTTTATCGAGTTGTTGCAGTATGGACTATTGCTAGGTGCAGTTTGCTGTCTCTAATTCATTCATCATTTACTTAAATGTCATAATCCTTTATGAATTTATGCTTTCTTGCTTCTTTACAGGTTTTGTTAGGTTTTTAAAAAATTGTTTCTTGTGTGATAAGTGCAATTTTGTTCTTCATTCCCTCTCACATTGCTTCTACTGTCTCAAACAAATGCAAATATTTGAAATAATGTAAATCTGTTTTCTTCACTTTATCAGTGTTCTTGTTCCTTCAGGTGGGAATTTTGCTTTAAATTGTTTTTCTTGTAGTTGCATATGTGTCCAGGGATATTAACTTACAAACTCCCAGCTACAAGGATTGCTATTCAGGGTGGGAATGGAAATCTAGGCTGCTCTAGTGTCTCCAGCATCCAGTGGAGGCAAGGCCAGCCTCTTGTGGCTAGGTATAAGAGTGCCTTCAGTCAATGACAGGCATGTAGCAGCCATCACTGAATTATCCACCACACACAGATGTAATTTTTCCCTTTGAAAGGTGCCAGAGGTGCAAATTCACAGGAAACTTGGAGGTGAGGCAAGTGTGTGCCTCCAGACACAAACAGAGGCTCATAAAGTCAACTGCTTGCTAGATTAAGAAGCTTAAAAATTAACCCCTTGCAGCTCATGGCCACACTTCAGACAAGTGCTGCTGTATTTTGGGGGCTGTGCAGGCACTCAGACCTTTGTTCTGGAGTGGGTTTTGTTGCAGTGCCTGTCTCCACAGAGCTGAGCCCCTGCTGACCCCCTGAAGGAAACAGCCAAACTTCTGCTGACTGCACCTGAGAAAGATGAGCCCCTCTCCTTGCAAGAGGAATGAAATACAGATGGGCAGCATCAAACCCAATTTTCTACTAATTTTTAACTTGAAACAGCCCTTTGCTTCCCTTCTTGAGGGAGCAGGAGGGTTGAAGTTTTGGGTATGATTGTAGGAGGTGTTTCTGCTGTAGGTCTGTGCTGGATGTTGAAGGTTATCAGCATGAAATTCTTCCTTCCTAAATTTAACCACCAGTGTTAGGTGCATCATGTAGGAATTTTAGTAAATGATAAATCATCATCTACTGGTTACCTGTTTTTCCTTGCTGCCTAAGAGAGAACCAAAGGAGGTGAACAAATTTATTATCCTGTCTGTCTTTCAGGTACACTTAACTATGAAAGCCTGACACAAGCAGTTATTAATACATACATATGTTATTAACAATCATTATTTTTTTAGTTGCATAGATCAGAATCACAACTTTTCATACCCGGTTTTTATTTTATTACAATGTACCTTACAGTGAGGAAGTAAGGCCAGCAGTGATAAGAACTGAAAAATCCTCACTTAAAAGACTTTATAGTGTAGAAACTTTATGATAGTAAGCACAGCTACAGCTGGGGGAAGCTGCCCATGGCTTCTGTAGCACGGAATGCATTTCGGAGTGGATTCTGCCTTGGGATGGTTAGATGGGCTGGAGTTGTTCTTATTTCTTCTATCTTTATAAATAGCTCCAAAATGAGATTGTGCCTGCTCTTGGATGCATCTGTGATGAGGTTTACAACAATTGCCAGTTCCACAATGCTTCATTCCCTGTGATACTGCTTTGTGAGGGGTAAGTCCCATTAGGAGTGAGTTAGCAAAGTGGAAATGCAGAACAGAGAAATGCCGTAGGGGAGAGAAAGCTGGGAAGAGGAGCTGGAGGAAAAACACCAGCCCAGAGGAGTGAATTTTGGAGATCAAACCACTGCTGAGCAGTCTGGCACACCAGCAGAAATGGGGCTTCTTGTAGCACTTGGTGAGACTGCTGTGTTTTGCCAGTTTGAGCTTCTTTGATCAAATGGGCTGATTCTCCTCAGAAGTTAGCATGGGTTTAGACACATTCAACACACAATAGCTGTACTTAACAAAAAAGACTGGCTGCCTGTTCTGGTGCAAGGGAGTCCTTATTTTATGCAGTCAGACATTCCACTTTCTCCTAGTTTTGAGTGTGTTTGCAAGCTTCAAACCTTTGTCTAAGGACTACCAGAGACTATAGGAACAGCAAGAGTTCACATGTGAAAAGGATGAGAGTTGCATTTTCAAAAACTGCCCCAAAGCACATGGGGTTTTATTAGCTGTAAGCAGCATAATAAATTATTTCTGTCAGCTTAGCAGCCTCCAGTTACAGTGAGTGGCACTATTTTAACCTGTGTTGAGCATGAAGATATACAATAGCTGCATTGATGTCAAGGATTTGCAGAAGGGTTTACATGAGTGTTTTTAGACTTCCATGTGGTCTCTGACATCCATGTGACAAGCACTTAGGACCACAAGATTTATAAAAACATACTTTAGAGCAATACTACATATAAATCATTGTAAACTTATTTTACCGGAGAGTGAACTGATTGTCCTGTAAATCATTAGTGCTATTAAGAGCTGTGCAGAATATGATCACTTATGTCTTGGAGAGGAGCTACATGAATGCCTTGGCTGCATTTGTTCAAACCTCTGAACCTCATGCTGTGTGTTGCAATCAGATTAACCGAAAAGCTAAAAACAAACAGAACAAAACACATAAAGCTGATAGCAATATTTGCCACATGCTGAGGTCAAAGAGGTGTAAATACTGACAGATATTGATGGCTTCATTGCTTATGAAGCTACTAAATATCATCCATTTAGAGGAGAGATCAATAGGAAAAGCACCAGCTGAAGGGGACTACCTGTGGTGCAATCAGCACCAAGTGCATGTCCATCCTGTTGATCTGTAAGGCTTCTGTAAAGCTGCTCTCTCAGGTTAGAAGTCAAAGCTAGAAAATTATGAATTTCAGATAACAGCTGTGAGCATTCCTTGGACTCATTGATTCCACGATCTTCAACAAACTCTCATTTATTTGAATAATTTGCCAAGAAGTTGCCACCTCATTAACCCAGATACAGCCTTTGGTTTGCAGTAGAGGTGTTTGGGTTGGTATAATTAAACATGGTTCACATATGATCAGCAGAAAATAACCTTTTTTCAATATTGTGACCATTACCTATGTGTCCTTATCTTCAGTCCTGCATTCTGTGTGTCAGTTTCTGAGGAGAAGAGCAAAGGAGCTTGTGCAGAACACTTACCTGGATATTAGCTGTTTGACTTTCACAAAGTTAATGAAGAGCACTTCTGGGAAATGGGACATGTCTTGTCTTTCATCCTTGACAACAGGAATTTCCCTGCTGGCATTCAGACAGCTTCTGCAATTAGATTTGCATTAATATCTAGTCTCTTTTCCATCTTCATTCCTATAGGTACATGCTAATGAAAAAAGAAATCTTGAATGTTCTTGCTCAACTTTTGAGTGTAAAAATGTCTTTGCCTGGCTGATGTTAGTGGCACACAACCCTGGGATGTTGTGAGGCTGTTGCACAGGTACACTCCAGTTTGGTGACTGGAACGCAACTGCTCTGTACAAGCATTGTGGCAGTGTAAAAAAACCATCCAGCTTTACACCACAAACACTGCAGCGTCCATAGCCCCTCCAGCTCTCTGGGCAGTGCCAAAGTCTCACCGGAAAACCAAGAAAGGCCATCAAAAGGCAGCACTGGCACTGGAAAGCATCTCTGTGCAGGTTGGTAAGGATAGGTGGTCGCAGCCTTCCACAAGGAATTTACAGGCATCGGCCTGAAATGCAGCAGGAGAGAGCAACCAAAGAGCTTATTTCAGGTTTTCATCACTGCCATGATGGCAATGGAGCTGGATCTGTGGTCTGGTGTGTGAAGGAAATAGAAACAGCAAATTAAATCTCAGAAAAAAATCTTAAGAAAAAAGCAAGCAAACATTTTCTGAGCTTAAAATTTTAATCTGAGCTGTTGGCTTGCTGGTGACCTTAACTGTCAGCTGTTACCTCACAAACCTTCTGTGGTTTTGCTGCACCCTAGGTGACAGTAGCTTAAATTTTCAGCTATTTGTTTCCAAAGTAGAGCAGATCTGCAGCTTCTCCATGGTTGGCACAAATCAGCTTGTGAAACTGACTTCATAATTTCCGTGATCTGTCCACAAACCCTCAGGTAGGTGCTGAGTTTATTTTTTCATGGATGTTCATCCTGGGTCTGTGTTGCTACGGTCAGAACCTGGTTGTGGGTGGTGAAAACTGATCATGCTACAAGGAGCTGAATTTGGAATTTGCAGACTGCAAACCTTTGACACTCCATCTAGCAAGCTATGTAAGATAGACTACATTTTTCCCATAATGTGAAACTATTTTTAAGATGGGATCTACAATAGACAGTTGCATATAAGAAAGAAAAGTCTCATTAAAAATCAAAGAGAAAGTGCTATAACAATTTTACCAATCATTTATTTCTTGGTTTAGGAAAAAAAGAAAAAAAAATTGTTCATATTTTCTTCGATCAAATTTAGTAATACCTTTTAGTAATATATATACAAATAGCCCATATTTTAAAAAAAATTTACAAAATTACATTGCAATTATTATTTTGAATGAAATAGCTTTATTTCACATGTTTCCACCAAGAAAAGGGAAAGAATAGCAATATACCATCGTGCTTTCTAGCCTGCACTGAGCATTTACCCCATGCAAACCTGAGATGCCTACCCACAAGATAAATCCTCCAACAGCTACGAGCTCATTCTGCTGCAACAGGAGCAAGTAGCAGCCTCAGAGCTGCTCTGGTTTAAACTGGCAGGGAGGCATCACGTTCCAAAATCTGGATTCTCTGCCCCGTGGTGGTGCCTGTGAACTGGGCAGCAGTGGCAAGGGGACAGTGGTACTGGAGTTTTTCACCTGCACTCAATGGCAGATGAGGGACAGGAAGGCACAGACCCATTTTGTCACAATCAGCAACCCCACTCCAGCTCCCTTCCATGCTGTCCCTCTCACTTATGTTGGACAGATCTCCAACAGCATGAGCTCGTGCCCCATTAGGCAAGAGTTAAAACCTGCAATTAAAAATACTAACATTTAATTTCAGAAAGTGGAGGCAGGCCAGAATAACCCAGAGCAGACAGCAGGGTCAACAGCAGGCAGGGTCTGTAAATTGACTCTGTCTGGCGTGAGCAAACTTAGGTAAGTGCTGATTAGGCAGGTCTTGTGCCTTTTGTGGAAACAAATTCAAGCTGCAGCCTTCTGTACACAGCACAGCTGATGATGGGTTGTTACTTAAAGGTCTGGCAAAGCAGCTTTCAGATCCTGAGCTTGTCAGAAAAAACAGCAGGAGGGTGCAGAAATAATGAAAACAAATGTACACTGAGAACTGGGTGGGTAACACAGGTGCAGAAGCCAACAGTGTGACGTGCCCCAAAAGGTATCGCAGGAAACTGCAAAGTCAAAGCTGAACCAGGACACCCAAACAGCTTCCTTCTATTCATTACTTGCTGTGCTTAGGTCCTGACAGGGCAAACAGCATCAGTCATGCTTTTCTTCCCCTGTGCAGGGAGGCACAGCTTTAAGATGCTTCCTCTCCTTGGAGAAAGAGGCTGCAAAATTGCCCTGGCTGGTAGAGCTTGTTGGAAGGGGAGGGAAAAGCAGCAGTGGTGCTGTTGCAGTGGGGAGAGCCTGCAGTCCATTGAAAAGTGGCATCAGCAGCTGGAGCAGAGCTGATCTGCAGCACAGATAGATGCTGGTGGGTGTTCAGGCTATTCCTGTAAGCCCTAATGACCACAAAACATTTTCTTTCTATTCAGTATGAAGAAGGTTTTCAGACAGCACTTAATGATTTACTTCCCTTAGAAATGAATAGTGGAAAACATCCTTTAATCAACAAAACCCTCTCATTGCTGTTGATAGCAGGTTTTTTCGGAGGTGTTTTAAAAAAAGTCTCATTTCCAGCTGTCTCATATGCACAAATCTCAAAATAGCTGAGAATTTGGAAGCCATTTTATGGATTTTTAGATTTTAAAGAGCTTTCTGACTGGGAGCGTGAGACTACACTCATGAGCAGTAAGAATAATTCTTATTGTTATTTAATTTCTGGCAGTAGGTACTAATTTAAAAAAACAAACAAACAAAACCAAAAAAACCCACTAAGAACTCTAGAAAACTACTATAGTTATTACTTGATCTACTCTGCAAAAGGCAGCTGCTGTAATTTTACATGCAGCTCCAGCAGCAGCTGTTTATCTAATGAGCTTTGGAAGACCAGCTCTCCCATCCTGACAGCTCCAAGAAATACAGAAGCATGGCAAGAAGTGGCATTGATGTTTTAATAAACCCCATTCTTTCCTCTGAGTCAGCATGAAAGAAATGTGTTGGAAGAGTGGTGGATGCACTGGGAGACCACTTTTAATTAAGGCTAAAAGCCAGCATCTAGTATTGTGCTAAGAGTGAGAGACTTTCCAATGCATAGATGATAAATAAGTGTATGTGGTCACAGACTGCAAGGAACCGACAAAAGAAGCATTTTGTGGCAGGAGGGTCATTTTGGGTCCTTGACACTCGTGTGAGCTGAATAAATGCTACTGGATATTTCTGCTTTGCATAAGCTAGGTCCAAACACAGCATTTCAGATCCCTTGAACAGGAGTCCTGTGGTAGCCCTGGACCTTCATTCAGGAGTTCTCTGCAAGTCCACATGATGCTGCTGCTCCAGTCTAGCGCAGGGTAAGGCTCACATCCTTACAGCACTGTGCCACAGTGTCCTGCTGTTGTCACCTTCGTGGTTAAGCATCTAGCCAAGCTGTCACTTAAGTGGTCTCAGTGTCTTGCTGTCAAGAGCTTAACCCTAGAAAAATATTCATATTCAGGTTCAGACAAGGAGGAATCAAAAATTGGAATTAAAGCTGAGCTTCCCGTTTGGCTTTGTTCTGATCCACAACCATTCTCAGAGTACAGTTAAAAATAAAATGACCTCTTTCTTTTCCTTGCTGCTGTCATGATTGTCATTCCCCAGCAGATGCCCTAACTTCCCACTGCGCCCCGCTGGCTCTGCTGCCCCTGTTGTCTCAGTCCAAAGAGTTTCTGAACAAGAGACAGGCTTTTATGGAGCCTGGCAAAGCTTCAGAAGGGAAAAGGAAAAATCAATACGGCTTCAAAGCAAAGTCTTTGCTTCAGTGATTATGACACTTGCCCTTTCTTCACTAGTGGGAAAAACAACAAGGACACTTACACCAGCAATGGAAATAGAATGAACAACAACAGAGAGACCTTCCAGGTTTGACTTGTACAGGGAAATAACTTTATAGTCATTGTCCCTATTTGGTGACATCAAAAGCAGATGTAGGGTGTTAGGCGGTGCAGCCTGGGAATGAAGTGGAAAGCAACACAAAGTCAAAGAGAAGAGTTGAAGGAATTTGGATCAAGAGAAAATGGACTCTGCTGAAGAAATGGGAAGAAAAGACACGACACAAAGGTCAGGTCCATCGTGGCACAATCAAATCTGTTATAAAATGTCACCTGCAAAGGTGGGCCATAACAGTAAAAGGACCTTCCAGTAAGTTTTACACCATTTGACAGCTTTGCAGCAACTGAAAATGGTGACAGACCTTCACACTTTGCTAATGAACAGATTCTCAGTAGAGTTGAGCAGGTCAGAAATTTTGTAACAGAAGCTGAAAATGCCAATTAAGGAAATTAATGTTTGTGTAAAATCAAAGCAACTCTAAAAGACTCTCAGTGATGTTTTTAGAGGATTTGCAAAAATAGAAACGAAATGTAACACTCAAAAGTCTGCTTCAATTATTTTTCATACTCAAATTTTTATAATTTGTTTCCAATTTCTTTTCTTTCAAAACTATGTGCTTGTTCCAAGTTCTTAACTACATTCTGTTCTGACTATGCAACTTCTTAGCTGGTTTTCCAAGCTGTTTTGTTCTGATGTTTCTATTTCTGTGTCATTCTTCGTATGTAACTTTGTGGAGACCTCTTTCTTTTGGAATACAATGCATTGTTTCGATAGACTTAGTGTAATTGTTTGAAAATAGTCTTTTGTAAAGGCAATATTTTCCTTAAGCGAAGCTGTGCCTTCAGCTGCAGCTGCCACTGGCTTTGTTGGAGTTTCTGGCCTGTGCAGAGGATAATTTGCAGGTCCTACCTCCTGCAGCTGAGAGGGATCCTGGGTCAGCTGCTGTTGCTGCAGTCATGTCAGGGAGCAGGCTCCATCCCTGGTGGAGCCCAGAGCAGATTTCTGAGGAGCACAGAGGTAGTGTGGCAGGACAGTCATGAACTCATGCTCTCACCCCTGTGCTTGGGCTTGGGTGAGAGTTCTGCAGCTCCAAGGATCAATGAAAATATATTGATTTCTCCTCACCATCGTAAAGCTTGTCTACTCCTATCTGCAGTCTGCCAGCTGAGAAAGGAGACTGTAAAACTACCATTGTCTTACACTTTTTCTCTTTTTTCTTTCCCCATTCTCTGCTTGCACAGGAGACCAAGATTTGGGTCTGACAGAGCCACCTGGTAACTGCATCACAGCAGCCAACTCTGTTAACACTCAGGTTGTGAAAATAGCTGCTTTTGAAGCTTTCTAAGGAAGGAGAAGGGCAGACTGGGATTGCCCAAAAGGCAAAAGTTGAGTGACTTTTCTGGCTTTACTCATCTCTCTATAAGCAACAGCAGTCAAGGAGATGTAATGTGAGTGAATAGGTCAGTGCACCTCTGGACATTACAGATTCACATAAAGTTGCTTTTTCAGAGTAATTTCAGCTCCCTCTGCTTGATGTTTGCTGTTCTAGGAAGAAGATAGGTAGCTCTTATTCATCTGAAGGACATGAGAATGTCCACAAATGTTAAAAACTGTCTCAGTGGTAAAAGAGAAAATGTATTTTCAATAATATTTGTTTTCACACTGTGAAACTGTGACTAAAGCCATGCCTGTCAAAAAATGAGTGGGCAGGTGTCTGCTTCTGGTGCTCACACAGACTGGTTAGGTAGTTTGGCTTTTGACACCCAGCTGTTCCAGCTGAGAAAATCTCCAGCTGCACAATTTTTATAAAAAAAGGTGCAGTATGGCAGGCAAAACTGTAATGGCTGGTAGGTATGTGTAAGTACTGATCAAACGACCAACTACATACCTGTTATTATCGATATTGAAATCTACATTGAAATTTTGTGTTAAGGCATAAAATTTGAGTGGCTATTGCTTTCTGCTCCACAAAAGAGTGAGGCAGACGCAGTGAAAAACAAAAAAATGCCATGTGCTTTATCTGCCATAGCACTGTTTGTGACTTTCCTTACTCTCGTGGTTTCAATAATTCACATAATTCTTATTTCCACTGTTGGGGCTGTTGCATGCAGGGCTGTTGAGCCACACTCTCAGAGTAGTGTGAGGAAGGTCTGCTGATGAGGAGACACAGAAGAAGAGGGGAAAACTCCTCTGTGGGCAGCTGGGAAGAGCAGTGCTGGGGTCCCCAGGCAGGTGTCTTCTGGGCTGTCTCTGTGTGCAGCAATGGTGAGGATGAAGAGAAAGATGATGATTTTTCTTGCATATTTTCCCACTATTTATCATATGCTTTTTTTCTCAGTGGGATCCAAACTCTCTCTAGGATGCTCCTCTTTGTGGCATGACTACAGCTGAGTACAGTAATTAGAGAAATTGTTTCACTTTGGTCATTAACCTCCTGTGCACATGCATTATTGGCTAATATTTCAGTGTTTAAAATACTAATAGTATAGAGTACACAAACACTGCTTTGTTGTTTCAGTTGTCTCTGACACAAACTAGCACCTACAAAACGAGGTATGAAAAGGCTGGGGGAAAGGGCTGATTTTCACACCAGTGGTAATGGCCTCCCATGAGAACCTGCCATATAAAATTATTGGGGTTTGCAGGTGCACGGCCACGGGAACAATGAAACAGAGCTGTGAGAACAGCAATGGAAACGCTGCCTGGGCAGCTGCTGTGAGAGAGCCCAGAGCTGCAGAGAGCTGCAGGGAGCAGCCCCTGAGCTCAGGCTGAGGCACTGGGGCACAGCACAGCCCAGGCCAAATTCAGCTTCAGCACAAGCGAATGGGATGTTTTAGTGCTCAGTGTCTCATCTCAGCTTCAGATATGAACCCAAGGCTTGCAACATAGAACATAACCTTTGCAACAAAATATACATCTGAGCCAATCTACACTTTGGGTTTTGTTCTAGAATGATGTTTATTCAAAGAGTGTAATCCTTCCTAAATAAACAAACACCAACTCACATCTCTCCTCTCCCTGTAGCCCACAGATCACAACATGAGTCATGCTGAAGTACAGAAAATAAGTCCAATCAAGCTGGTAAAACGACCCAGATTGGAGATATGAAGGCCTCTAAATTAAGAGAGCTCTGCTACAGACCCCCAGGTTATTAAAGCTCATGACTGTTTGCTCCAGCATCACAGTTGCCATGGCAATTCATATAGACAAACCCAGTAACCTGTCAGGATCCAACCAGGTAAAAAACTAGGACTTAAATTATATTCAGAAATAAACAGCAAGCTGATATAGATGCCAAAGAATCTATATACTGTATTCTCTGTGTCTAACACCATTTCACAGGCAGGCAGCTGCATTCTGTACAAGCTGCACATTCCCAATGCTTTTGAGCACTTCCACCACACAGAGCACATTGCAGCAACTCTGACTTGTGGGAAAAAATAAAATCAAAAAACTCTTGTAAAGAAACTGGGAACAGACAAAAAGTGCTTAAACAGACCCAGACAATGCCTACTTGGAGGCTACTCTAAAAAAAAGGCAGATGGTGTCTTATTAGAAGAGAGATGAGATATTTTTCAGATTCTTTGACATGATGCTGAGACGAAACCCAGGTACCTTGCAAATGACAAATCTCTAACAGCAGGGAGACAAGCATGTGGCTACGATGGGATCTGCTGTATTTTAGAGATGTCAGGCTGGACCTTGTTTCCATTTAATTAGTGAATCCATCTTGTTCATGTTCCTAGTACTACAGCACTACAGCACCTTAAATTGCATTATAATATGCTTCTCAGAAATGGCATTGACAAAAAAAAAACCCCAGAAAACCAAAAACACAAAAGAATTGTCAGGAGCTGCTTTTACACAATTTCATAATCTTAGTTTTGTCATCTCCAGTAATTCATTCGGTGACATAAATAAGGGATTTACCAAATAGAGACCACAGCTTTATCACACTGAAACTTTCTTATGTCACTCACAAACACCTTTATAAAGTGCAAAATATCACCTCAAACAACAAATAAAACAGATACCTAAATGTGCATTTCTAAGAAGCACTTTCAGTATTCTTTTTGCTCACCTGGAGGTGCAAATGACTGAAAATGGGTAGCAGACAGATAGTCCCTTCCCTCCCTCAACAGACAGTCAGCAGATGGGCTGAAACAGAAACACTGTGGCACTCACAAGGCTGTGGCATCAGAGATCTTCTGTGGGGCACTACCAAGGTAGGAGCAGTCAGATTTTCATTTGGCATGGAAGCCTGTCAGCTCTCACCAATGTCAGAACAAGAATCACAGAATCACTCAGGTTGGAAAAGACCTTTGAGATCATTGAATCCAACCATTGCTCCAGCACTGCCAAGCCCACCAGCAAACCATGTCCCCAAGTGCCACATCTCCACACCCAGGGGTTGTACCAAGGATTTGACCAAACCAATATTAGTGTTAATATTGCCTGCCACTGCTGCAGAGAAGAAGGGACTGTGTCTCCTGTCAGGCACAGCTCCTCCCTCCAAAGGAATGAACTGGCACAGCTCTGTACTGTAACATTTCATTCCTTGCCCTGCCTGCACATCTCCCTTCTCGGGGAGCTGTGGACACACCAAGTAAATCAAAGTGATAAGAATTTATGAAACCCAAAGCAGCGCCAGATTTTGGAATGACAACATGATTGTATATGGGTACTAATAAAAGGCAAAGGTTCTCTGAAGCCACAGGCTATGAAGTGGAGTAGAGCAATGTGATTAAGAGAGAGTTAAGAGGTATTAAACTTTGAAGGAAAAGGCATTCTGTAGAGACATGTTAATAGATCCCAGGAAAGACTTGTTAATGGACTAAAAATTGAGAGGCTCTTTGTAGGCAGCACTAAGTAAAAAGTAAATCACAGTTTCTCCATGGGGGAGGTTCACTTAGAACCTCGAGAAGGCAGGAGCACACCCAAGGTACACCCAGGGCTGCCTGGTTGGGGTTTGGAGCCTGGGGCACAGGGAGGACACAGGGAGGACACAGGGAGGACACAGGGAGGACACAGGGACACAGGGCTGCTTCCAGTGGTGCTGTACCACAGCTCTGCACAGCCACACCTGGTTTATGTCTTCCTTCCCATCACACTGAGCACATGAGTGAATAAAACCTTATGATTTGGGTCTACTAAGATGGTTAGGGATGCAGTGATTTCCTGAAAACTTCTTCTGAGGTGTGAAACACAGAGTGTGACACAAGATATAGCTAAATAATTTCAGCTAATTTTCAATTAAAACACACTGCAGCTGGGCAATAGCTGAAAATGAAATACGATCTCATCAAAGTCTGAACCTTGTAAGGACACTGAGCCCAGTAAAAAACTTCATCTGGCTGGTATGAGATACTAAAATTTACTGATAGCAACCCAAAAGCAATCGTAATCATGGCGGAAAAATGGCAATAAAATGTTTGTCTTGGCCTGATCTTCTTTCTGTGATCTCCTTTCCAAGCTGACATATTGGAAGCAACAAAAGTGACAATATTTCAGAACACACGCCTCTCTGAAAGGCAGAGAGCACCAGAACAAGTAATACTGTCTCTTCTTGATAATGAAAGGCTGATCTGTCCTTTCTGCATTATAATAAAAGGGATCATATATTTTGTGACATATTGAAATCAGTGGGGGGCTTTACCCTTCACCAGTGGGGCAATTTCATTTCTCCATAGCCTTGTTCAGATGCACCTAAGATTCTCGGACGTTCTAACACAAACTCTAACCTGAATTTCATTGGCAGTGTGAAAGTGGCATCAGGAACTTTGGATGTGGCTTTGGAGAGGACTGGATGTAATTGCACAGCTGTTATTGCACCATCAAACACAGCCCTTTTCTGCAAAAGAGGCAATCCTGCATGTTTGATGACAGAGAGTGGTGTACATGGCGACAAGAATTAATAAAACAGCTGCCTAAATTCTGTTTTGGGGTTTTTTTTCCAGACTTGAGGCCCATGAGGAGGATAAAGATGAGCATCAAACAAGCACCAACTGATGCTTTAGTCACTCCTTATGTGTTCAAGTCCCGGGTCAGGCCCAGTAATGGGGTCCTTTCCTGGCCAGGTGTTTTGCTTTTGGAATCCCAAACCCAGGCTGAGCCCTGGTGATGCAGGTTCCTTCAGGTAACAGCAGCCAGGAGTTTTGCATTTGGGAGTTCATGAACTACATATAGTTGTCAAAGGGCATCAATGTTTGTAGCTGGGACTGCACTCCCACAAGTCTCTGCTGGAAAGAGACTTCCAGAAAGTGGGGCAAAAGCAGAGAGAGCTGTGGGGTGAGAGGGGAAGGGATGCAGCTTTGGGACCCTGATCTACAGCTGCAAAGCAGGTTTGGAGGGAAGGCTGAAAAGAGTCAGACATCCAGGATATTTTCAGTCTGTGGAGAAGAGCCTTTCTCAGAATGGAGGTGGGTGTTTGAGTATCTTAAAGGAAATGGAATTAATATGGTTGTTTTGCAGATACTCCTGAATGGATGTGTTTTAAGGTGGGGATAAACAAGGGTAGTTAGAGGGAGTACAGCCAAGGAGCTGTAGCCACTCACCATGCCTTTCAGGCAGCAAAGCAATATCAGAAGTGTGAAGTGAGGATTCAGAACTGGGAGAAATATTTGGGGTTTTTTTTAGGAGTCCTACATCTTTCTGACAAAGTCCTACACGGTAGAAAAATTACAAACTGTTGATTTTCTTGGAAGGCTTATTATCCTAATTAGTTTATTGATTCAATGCCTGCATTATACGTGGGTTTTGTTCTAACTTTTTGTCACCACTCATTTTTACTATACACAGCACTAAAATTTAATCTATGTGAGATGGAACTGTCCTAGGGCTTTTTGTTGCTATACGTCACTGGAGTTTTTTTAGACTACTTCCATATTAATAACTACTTAGCTTTTTCTTCTGGCTTTTGTTTTCCATGAGGAATATCTACCCTCTCTGTGTGGAAGGGAGGGAGTGACGTGTTTGTTTGGGGGTTTTTTGATTATTTTCATTTCAGTATTTATTTCTTAAGTGAGAACAGTCTGCCTAATATCTACTTTCTGGTGAGAGTAGTAAATAATGAAATTATGTATTTATCATCCCTTTTTATTTTTAAAGGTATAATAGAAGGGAAAGCCATTTAGCAAATCAGGTACAAAACTAAGATCTATGTTTTAGGAGCTGGAGGGGAGTTGGGAGAAAATTGGCTCTTATGATGAAGCATTATTCAGGTCATCACACATGTGAAGTACAATTTTGCCCCTGAGGTGAAGAAATGGGTGCTTTTTCCCTTTCTATATAACCTTGGAATTTGAAGGAATTTCCTTGTGTGCATTACTGTAACATTTGGCAGTACCTCTTGCATTTATATTTGGGATATGCTAAGAATGGCAGGGGCAAATATATGTCTACTTGCAGAGCGAGGCAGGTAGAGGAAATAGGGTCGGGACTGTCTCCAGCTCTGCTTCCCCCACACAGCTGCTCTTCACAGGGGGAGAATGGGGATTTTATTTGGTTTTGTTCTGGACCTTTTTCAGTATTAATTGCTCTTGATAGAGAATTAATAAAACTCAGTGGTGTTTTAGCCTGTCTGTATGCACAGGAGAAACCCAGAGGTCCTGAGCTTTGTGCACGACCTGTCTAAGGTATTAGGGAGCCACCAACACTTCCATACCATCCCACCATTCCCTGGGCTTCCTTGGGCTGTGTCTGTGGTTAGGGCTGCCTCATGCTCCTCAGCAGTGATTCCAAGGAAGGTTAAATTAGCCATTAAATGATAAACTCAGAGACTAAGTGACCTCTGGTTATTAGAAAGAGTGTATTGCTGTAAGCTATTAATAAATATATCCCGAGAGGTGGGCATGGTCCCCTCCTGGGCAGAGGTTCAGCAAGCAGAATTTTCAATATTCTGGGAGTAATGTTCAGCTTTGGAGGGCATGGAGAGCAGGAGGAAAGGGGGATGTGCTGCAACAACACCTCTTCAGTATTTCCCTTCTTTCACGTACAGCTTATTACCTTTAGTGTCACTGTGATGCATGAGAGTGACTGTGAGTGATGTTGATTATGTGCTGTGGGAAGGATGGAGTTTGAATTCTCCTCTTTGACTTTCCAGCACTTCTTTCTGGTACAGAGTAAGATTATTTTCTTGCCTTTTCCTGTTCCTCTTCAGAGCTCTCCAAGAATACTAACAGCATTCTTGTTCTGTGCTTTGCCGAGCACGGGGCTGCAAAATCCAGCTGGCACTTGCACAGAGATTCACATGGAGAACTGTCCTGGCTTCATCCTCTTAACCCTCTAGAAGGCCAGTCATTCTAGTTTTCAATATTTATATCAGATATAAATTAATAAAATGAAAATTCCAGAATAGAATATAGAAACTGCTGTTGCATCTGACTGATGTGTTAAGACCGCAGCTTGAAGATAGAGGGCAAATCATGTGAAAATCTTAGTACTGTAAGAGAGAGAACAAGGTTTGGAGAGAAGGAAAAATAATTTAAAGAATATTCTAAGAAAAAATGCCAGAAGGAAGTTGTACATATTTCAGAGAGACAGATTGGGCAAAGAAGCCTGGCAAAGCAAATCCTTGTAGCAAAGCTGTTAAAATGGCATTGTCTTAGAGCAGTGAAACTCTGCACCCTGCATTTCTCTGCATGAGTTAACCTGACCCCCAGCCATTGTTTCTGCCAGGAGTGGAATAACTTGATAGGCAGCAGGAGGCAAAATTATTTCAAGTCTTTTGGCATTGCTTCCTGTAACCAAAAAAGTGAACACGGACATCAGCATGTAAACAGGATGCTCAGCTGTAAGTTAGAGCAAGATGTAGCTTGTTCTACATTCAGATTTTCTAAAAATAATTCCGCTTTAGTAAATAAGACATTCTGGATGTGTATCCTACTTCAACACATTTCAGATTGCCGTCAACAAACTGTAGGATTTTAGTAGAAGGTGTTTGCTAAATAATAAGTAAGGCAAACTGGATTTACTAAATCAGATCTTCTCTGTTTTTGTTGCTAAACTTCTGTATGGAATATGCTTTTCTGTATTTATCTGAATGCTGCTAGGGATTTACTGTTCTATTTGTGAATGTGGCTCTTCTTGCAGAGCAGTCTTATGCCTGAGATACTGGGATAACCAGGAGGTGGGTGTTCTACTTCTAGTGCTGCATTACTGTGTTTTCTAGCTTTTTTTTTTTTTATATGTATTTTGGCAAGCAAGACCATTTTTTTAACCAGTTTTTTTTTTTTTTTTTTATTTTGCTGCTGGCAAAAATGTGAGCTCTTCAGTTTCTAGATAAAACTGCTGCAGTTTCTCTTGGAAGTCATAATTTGGACATGTAGAGCTGCATCTCATAAAATAAACCACAGTCCCACAGTATCCCATGTTGACTGAGTATGGGGAAACTGTAGCTCTGTGGGGAACCTGTCAGCAGCCTCCCTGTGCCTTTGAGGAAGTTACCAAGAAGGCAGAGCCAGGCTCTTACAGCACTGTATGGCAGGAAGCTGAGAGGCAAAGGACATAAACTGAAGTCACAGAGGTTTACATTGAATTTAAGGGAAAAACTTTCTCATTGTTAGGCTGGTCAAGCAGATTTTGCCTAGAGAAGTTGTGGCACCTCCAACTGTGGAGATTTTTCAAAATGTGGTTGGATAAAGCTCTGGGCTGCTGTGGCAGACAGCAGTTTTGGATCATAATCTAGTTGGGGTTTTATGTCACCTGTATGAACTTCTGTATGAAGTTCATACTGTACCTGTATGAACTTCTTTTTGACCTACATAGATATAGGAGAGGGTGGAAGCAAATTATAGCCTGGGGGATTTCTTCTCTTGACTTTCCAGCAAAGATGGTGTTCCTATCATTAGATGTGGAGTGAAAATACAGTAGGAACAGTGCAACAGGGTGACTTCCTGACTCCTTAAATAACAGCCAGATTATATAAGTTACACTTGAGAATTTCCAAAATTATGTTGTCATTAGATTGTTGAAAGGTAAGTCAGGCAATAAAGGTTGGAAATAGGGCAAATAATCCACATTTTTTTCCCTATCTAGACATGGCACACTTTGTAATGTGCTGTAGAGGCAGTGTCTGGTATTAGCAGTGAGTGATGGTGTTTAGAGGGTGAATTCAAAGCTTGTAAGGAAAGTTGCAAATACAAGGGAAGGTGTTAATGGAAAAAGGGCAATTGCCTCTGGCTTGGACTCTTTCTCCCTCCACACATCCACGTCCTGTGTTTTGCTGCAGTTATAAAACAGCTGCTTACTGTACCTGTTTGCCTCTAACCCTTTAGCTTCAGGTAGAGAAGTGTGAGGAGGCACAGATCAATGGGTTATGAAGAACTGTTTCCCTCCTTTTCAAAAGTGTGTGCACATCATTGCAAACAATCTACTCAAGAGCTTTAAGTGGTCAGTCTCATCACAGGTAGGTAGTGAGACCAGGTGAACAGGCTCCTTGGTATGGGTTTACCTCAGCTGGTGTAATGTGCACCTTGTCTGCACCAAGAACATACATCTGAGGAGTGGGTGATTTCCCACTTCTAGAAATGTAAGTGCTGCACTTGCCCCTATAGCAGAGATTTTGTGGATTTAAATATCCAGATGGTGGTACTTGGCAAAAGTCACATCTTACACAGTTTAATTCAGGCTGCAGTTGTTCATTTTGATGCTGGAGATGACTTCAAAGTAGGAAGTGTTTCAAAATGAAAATGTTTGTCCGAGGCCATTTCTATTTCAAGTCTCTGAATAAAAAGAGGAGGGGGCCAAAAGGAGAAACTGCTGGCTGTTAATGGTGGTCTGCTGGTGTGACTATTTTAAGTGAATAGACCATTGAGAACAATGATGATGCTTTCAGTGCAGAATATCTTGTTTTGAACAGCCAGACAGTCTTTAGAATGGCTCTGGCCACATGCCATCTTCACCTTGAGCACCATACTCCTGGCTGCTAAAGAGCATTGTACTAATAGTTTAAAACCGTGCACTGTTGATGTTGGGGAATACATTTAGTGCAGATAGCTTGGGGTACAAGCTGCAGGTTGAGCTGAGGAGCAGGGCCCTGAGGCAAGAGGCTGTGATCTGAGGGCATGGGGACCTGTGGTACAGCCAGGTGAGGGACAGGGACATGGCAGGAGCTGAGGACCCCCGGACCTTCCCACCCATGGACTGTAAGGGGATAAAATCCCAGAGGTTCCTTTGTTTCTCATCCCTCCTTGGAGGCACCAGCCCAACCTGTTGTTTAGTTATTGCACCATGATTAAAATGTTTTAAGGATCTGGATGTCTGTGACTCTGCTATGGGAAACCTGGAGTTGAGCTGATGAGGAAACTTGGTCTGTGAGTGGAGGGGGTGTAGCTGAGAAGGTGCTTGGTTCCGACTCAGATGGTGAGAGTGACTCCTGGATGGTGGGACAGGGAAGTTCCCTTAACCATAGATATCAAACACTCTGGTGCTGAATTGTTTTCTCTGCGTACTAGGGAAAACAATTTTGTGGATATAGTCTTCAAACAGTCCTGAGTTTTGCAAAAGATGTCAAGGAATCCCCATGAACTTGTGGTACGAGACTGTCCAGGAAGAGGTAAAGGCCAGAGAAACTTCTGCTGTCTTTTATTCAGTCTATACATGTTATGATGTACTTTCTTTAAGCTTTATAGTCTAAGGATTTTGTTCCTTGGCTGGGGGAGGGGCTGGCTCTGAGCACTGTGTGCTCCAAGATGACGAAAGATGATGTGCTCCAGTATGAAAACTGGAGTGTGGCTTGCAACTGAAAATGAAGGCAGACTTTTGACATTCCAGGTTCAGGGTGCTCTGATGGCTCAGCAGCTTCTCATTGAGGGACAGTCTTCACTTATCAGTGTAATGCCAAAGAACAGTGCTGGATTCATTTTATTTATTATTCTTTTTATAGAGTAATTTTTTCTTACTGTATAGAAGAAAATGTGGCACTACAAAGGAAGCTGGTGATGCTGCATGTTCTGTTAGATGGGAGAAGATGCTAAAGCCAGTATAAACTCAATGTGAGGTAAAGAGTATTACTATTTGTTTTCAACACTTATCCTCTAACAGAGCATTCTTGCTATCCTAACAAGCAACTAAGCTGTGATGAAAATTATTTGCATCCCAAACTTTGCTAGTCAGAGCCACTGGAGCTCTGCATGAAAGGCAAGGAAGGTCAAACTGCATGAAGCTTAATGTGCCATCTGAATTCCGGGTACTATTTGGAAAGGAATGAAGATGTCTGGGGGTAAAGAGTGTATTGCTCTAAAACATTTAAAGTGCAAAAGAAAATGGGCTGTACTTGGCCATCCTTAAAACGTAAGAGGTAAAACCCATAAATAAAGGCTGTATTTTTATGGGCAAGGACTGTGCATTTCTTAGTCTGTTGCACAGTCAGCCTTTTGGCATACTAATTGCTAAAATCATAAACATCCGTAGCCTTAAGCTGGTTGCTGAAGTTATCCTGCTAAACTAATACAAAAATTTAAAAAATAAAAAACCAACATAAACTATAGCTACTTCTTCCTAAATTCTCCTCTAATGACACTGTTGTTGTAATAAAGTGATTAGACTTTGTTACCCCAGCTAGAGATGCTGCTAAACCAAGTTGAAATACCCATCTTGCTGGGATTATCCTTCAGGCACTGTTTAAATGATGCACCAGCAAATACATTGACTTTAACTTGACATTTGTTGTCCTTGCTGCTTTCCCCTACTAGTTCTGTAAGACACTGAATTTTTCCCTTGGAGTCATGAGTAGCGTTTAAGAAAAAATAAATCTGTCTTTTTTCTTAGAAATGACATTTTTGTTGATGAGCCATCCGTTTTCTTTCCCTTATAACTTTAAATTTTATGCTGCTTTGACAGCATTTTTTACTCTTGGAAGTATCCAGCTACACCATCACACTTCAAAAAAAAAACCCCACTGTTCAGAGCCAAATTGTTGTCTTGCTCCATGCACTGATGCTCGGTATGAAAGTGAACCAGAGCAGTGAAAAGCTATTTATTACATGATGGCATCTTCAGACCTGTGTTAGTCTGAAAAGGTATTTCATTCTACTTAAGTAGCTACCTTAGCAGTCTGCAAGTTATGCTTTGCTTAAAAATTTAATCACCCTTAGTTTAAAAGTTTTGGCTATGGGAATTAAAATTGTTACCTATCCCAAGATACCAGCTGAAATGAGAATAAAGGAAAATACTAGGTACTAAGGCAGTGCTGCCTCTCACGTGGTCTTTCTTGGGCCCCTTCTGCCCAGAATTAAAAAAAAAAAGACAAGATTTTCCTATAAAATTGGCATGTATTTCTCTGTACCAGTCTCTGCTATGGATTTGTTTATCCTGATTGGAATTAAAGCCCATGTACTGACAGAAGTAGTGTGAAGAGATCAGGTGGGATTCAGTCATGTGTTTTCTGTTTTCTTGTAAATTGCAATTGCTGAAATGCATTTGAAATTAAAAGGTTGAATAACATATTCTTTACAGTGGTCTGCATTAGGACAAGTAAATCAGGGACAAGATGTACCATAAAGAAAGTGTAAGCCCTGGACAAACAAAATCCCCAATTTATCCACTTTAATCTATATAGGGTGTTTTACTGGCTCGAGTTACATGCAACAAATGGGCAGCACCAACAGGTGCAGATAAGATTTTGATGAAATTCTGGTGCCCTCTTAGGTTTTCAGTTATCTTTTAGTGTTTGCACTATTTCACTCCCTTTATTAGAGCTTGTTTGGGTATGTGTCTGGGAAACAGTGAAGAATTACAGCCACCAAATTAGAGAACAAACTTTATTGTATGGATTTCGTAGCAGCTCATGTAAATGTTTTTCCTGTAGAGCTGTAGTGTGACAGGGGGTTAACACAATCCTCTGAAGCTACCTTTGAATCAGTAGCGAGCTGATTCTGTTCCTGGACCTTGTGTAGTCTCTTATGTCAATGCAAAGGACATGAAACCCCGAGTTAGAATGCAATTTAATTTTTATGAAAAGGTTAGGTTGGATCACAAGACTAGATTTAAATGGAAGTTCCATGAATGCTCTTCTATAGAGGACTTGTATGTAGAAGCAGAACCCGCTCTGCTGTGGGTACAGCCACACGGCAAGGCAGAAAATACCACGGAAATGGCAAAGAGGGTACAGCCCTTGGGTGTTCTCCAGGCTTCTTAGATATTTAAGTCTGAATCATGGCAGGCACAGGCCTCCTGACAGCAAGAGAATCAGGAATGTGTGGACTCCTGTAAGGAAACAACCCCAGTGCAGTGGGATGGACTATCCCTGCTGTGGGTAGCGCTGCTCTGCGAGTCAGTAAAAACTGTGGTGTCCTGGAATGGAAATGGGTGATGACCCATCAGTCTTCATGGGTCTGTGCTGAAAGTAACTCCACCACAGACTTACAATGTGAGCCATAAGGCAGATTTCAGTGCCTGTGCTCAGCACTGCACTAACAGGATGCTGCATGAGTTGAGTGGCAGCTTCCCACCAGATGCACCAAGGCTTGAGTCTAACTCTGTCACCACTACTACAGTGTGGTTTTGCTCTAACTACAGTTTTAAAAATATTTCATTTTTTTACACACTGGTGCCCTGGAGAGTTAAAACTGAAATGTCCTTGATTCTATTGATTTCTGTGAAATTTGTAACACCATTTTATCAGGTTTTGATTTAATTAGTCTGCTTCAGGGAGAGAATTAACATAGCATGTATAGCCCCTATTTAAGTGTACCCAGAATTGTATAATAGGGAAGTTTGTGCCAAACAAACAGCTGGGCTCTGTCTGCAAAAGCTTATATTCTGGTGGCACAAACAAAAATACACCATAAATACATACACAGAACAGCATGTGGCCATTGCAGTTGGTAGTAAATGGAAAGAAATTAAATTCTGTTTCTGTGATGTTTTTCTGCTAAGTGCCTCAGAATTATAATAACTTGTTATTGTTTCTTTGTATGGACTGTCTCTTGACATACTCCCCTTTGAAACAGAGCTTCTGTTCCAATACTTGGACTATTCAGCAGATTTCTGCTTATAACTTGCACCTTCTCTCCTTCTTTTAGACTCCCATAATAATTTTGCTTCCAAGTTATAGTATGTCTCCATCACTAATGGTTCCACATGATCACTCAATTCATACAGTTAATTTAATTAGGTTCCTCTATAGCCAAGCACTGCATGGGCATAAGCTCTAGTGTCTCTCCTGATGGATCACTGGGCAAAGCCCTCACTCATGAGGACTTCCACTGGAATGTGGTTTTAATTATTTAGATACTTACAAAAAAATGGTCAAAAGCTATATTAGAGAAAGAGTATTATATATTTCTTAAAAAAACAGTTGTAAAGAGGTGCCTACAAGCTAGTGAAGTTTACATTTAATGTAATGAAAATTTAAAAAAAAGCTGACCTTGCTATCTATAAACAGGTAAAAACATGTGGCCTCTTACATATTATTTTCTTATTTTTCTGACAGCAAACTTGGGATGAATCCTTCCCACAACAGTGGAAGCTTTTTTTGTGTCTTGTCAGAGATAAGGTGACTGTGTGGAAAAACAATGATGATAGGGATCTGTAATTACTTGTGACTGATGAGCATATCTGACACTGTTTCCTAGTATGCACTGATAATTCTCTGAGGTAAGAGGGAAACAGACAACTTCCTCTGCTGGCAGTAGATATTTTATGTTCAGGATGCTGCTTGTGGTGAGGTTTTGGGCAGGATTGCTATACCACAGCGTGAAAATATTAGGAAAAACAATGCGTGTCTGGGGAGTATCTGTTAAATGTTTCTGTCTTTCAGGTTGGTGTAGTATGAATAAAGAGAAAATGAGTCCTGAGAGACAGAGAGCTCTTTCAGATGTCAGTCCTCCAATTAACTCTGTAAGGGCACACCGAGCATCTCTGGGTAAAGGCCATCTGTCTTTTTCTCTTAATATGAATGGTGGCAATATAATTATTTTGAGTGGTGAAAGAAGATTCTCTCTTGGGAGAAATTTGTCTTGATTCAAAAGTACTGATATATGCAAAGTCAGAACCGGACCCTGTAGCAGCTTTACTTTAAGCTGAACATTTAAAATGTGTATGATATTTTAAAGTTTCTGAGAAGTTTTTGAAATGTGAATGAGTCTAAATTATGCAGAGGTCTTGGAGCTCAAATAATTACAAACAAGCTTTCAAATCTACTACAAACCCTCAAAACTACCTCTACCTGAATGGCTTAAATGAAATACTGCGCTCTGGAAGGATAAGAGAATAATATTAGCTTAACTGCACTTTATCCTGTGCTTCTCAAAATGATCAGTTGCAGGGCAATCATTAAAATCACAGGCTATATGTTACTGTCCTTGGAAGCAAATGATACACTGCAAGATTTGCGGGTCTTTGTCTTTTATCACAGCAAATCGAATGTGTCTATGTCAACAGGGGTTCTTTTTAGGTTGTTCCATATTTTGCTAGGCCTGCTACTTTTAAATATAACATTTTGAGTTAACAAAGAAAAAAAATGCTGATGTTTGTGTTGGTTTAAGAATTGCTGTTTGGTTTAAGTCTCTTTCCTTGCTAAGACTATAATGCAGTTCCAGATGAAATCAACCAGTAATTAGGGGTTGTCTCCTTTCTATCTTCTCCACAATCTTCAGCAGTTACCTCTTCTGTTCAAAAACAACTGGAGGTCAGGTTATGTGAAGAAACCCTGGGATGAGTTAAACGATCAAGACCCAGAAAAGCCTGGAGCACTGTAGTCTGTAGTGTTCCTCCTCCATTTGGAACAAATTACCTATCCCAGCTTCAGCCCTCAGTGGGGGAGAATATAAATTGGTTTTTATTTAGTCTTAATGTTGTGTTCGCCAACCTACCTGCGCTCAGAGTATTTGCTGTAAGTGTGAGCCCTGCAGGTTGCCAAAGGGCCACTTGCAATGCTCTGTCTTCTGCTCCTGTTCCAGTTTTGCTGTTAACCATCCTGGATTAGAAGCCTAAAGAGGGCATTGAGCATGAGGTGGAGAAACCTGGAGAGAGGGGAGAGAAGTCTGGCTGGAGAACAGCAATGCATGTATTTCTTGGTAAAAATATGTAAGAGGATCTGAAAGTGCCAGGCTTTGGTGCAAAAAAAAAAGGGTAGTTAAAAAAGAGGATTTATTCTATAAACAAGATTAAAGGAAATTAAATTGGAGGATTAAGGCTCAGCTTCTCTACCTGTTCTCATTTTCAGTTTCAATTCACAAAAACCTCCTAAAATCCACCAATGATTATTCTTTAAATAACGAATAAAGCAAGAAGCATGTGTTCTCCATAATCTGTGGTTATAATCTTTATCATAGAAACTGTTTCTCTTGTGAAATGACTTTGGGTGTTGTAGAGCCCTGCTTATGAGGGATGCTGGTTATATTCACTCGGATCTCTTGAATGAGTGGGTCTGGGATTCTCTGAGTGCTGTGCCCAGCTCTGGGGCCCCAGCATAAGGATGGTTTGGATCTGCTGGACTGCATCCCACAAAGATGATCAGAGGCCTGGAGCATCTCTCCAATGGAGTCAGGCAAAGTTTGGGTTATTTAGCCTGCAAATATTCTAGGAGACATTAAAGTCCCTTCCAGTACCAAGAGAGCTGCAGAGACTTTGGGGGACTGTGTTTTGCAGCTTAAGGATACAGCTTTACTGAGTAAAGGAGGGGAAAGGTGGGGAGAATCCCCACCTGCAGGAAGATCCCACTGCAGGAAAGCTTTGATAACAAATACGATTTCCATCTCATTTCAGTATGATAGATTTCAAAGTTTAAAGGAAATGTGATTAAGTAGGGAGTCATTTCCTTTACAGAAAAAAAAAATCATGCTCTGGTTTAAGCCTGGACAAAAATTAGAATTTCCTGCTTTTGCTGGTTATTCTTTGTAAGGCATGGATCAAGGAATAGAAAAACTTCAGATGCACTGCAGAACCACAGAAGTTCTTTTGCATCACTATGCACTACTTAAACAGTACTTGAACATGAATCAGACATTCTTCCAATTTTGTACAGCATGTGTGCTTAAAAGCCATTTTTAGGGAGGTATTTCACTGCTTATGGGATGATGAATAATTAATGGCTTGTCTAAGTATGTTGCATTCCTCCTTGTTTAGTTATCCTTTCCTAAGTACTTGGGGAAGCCGTGGTAGCCCTTCTAGGCCTAATTTTGTTATCTTCTCACTTTCTTAAGGCTGTACAACTGTGCATTCCTGTCCTCTGGATCAGAATACTTGATTGTACAGGGGTAGAAACAGACCCCGAGGTAACCTGGAGTTACCTCAGGAGGTGCATCGAGGCAGTTCAACACTTAGGATACCTGATACAGGAACATCAGCTCTAGAGAGTTTCCATGATCCATTTAATGTCTCCATTCTTTGGAAACTACTGCTATTAGCAGACTTTATAGGTAGGTAACGCTCATTTTTGTTGCTTTGTAGTGTTATTTTTCCAAATTCATTATTTAAAAGGTCATTTTCCAAGGTTGCTAGGTCTGAAATGACTGTTCTTGGCAGCAGCTCCAACTGTCTCTTCATTTCATTAATTTTCTTGCTGAATCGTGGATTTGTTCTGTAAAATACATATATCCAATTAATTTTTCAGTATAAAAGGCAGAGACTGCCCATAAAAAGGAATTTTCGACTTTCAAACTGCATTTAGCAGATGGTTTTAAAGGTATTTAATTTCTTGTTTCCTCAAGTGGGGCTTCTGTTATTTAAATGTGTGGTGCCTTTAGCCTGTGTAAAGAAGCAGGACTTGACATTCCTGGCATGCCTACCAGTCCTCTTGGTCTCAGTACCTTCCTCAATTAAATGCTGCGGGAGTGGGCGATAAGGGGCCGGACTGCAGGTCCCTTTCAGACCTTTAAAATGACAATTTTAATGCTTTCCTTCTCCTGCACTGGAATAAATAGTCTTTCCAAATATAGTGATCAGTGTCCTCCAGCAAGGGAGAGGACATCACCCTTCATAGTGCCAGTCCACCAGCGTGGCAACCAGGTAGGATCTTTCTTATATGGGTTGTAGACTGAATTCTCTTAAAAATTAGATTTTTCTGTTAGTAAATCGAACATAACCCAAAAAGGCAGCATCAAACCCAGCAAGGATTAGAGGAGCCACGAGGTGGCACTTCTGCTGCACAGAATGCCTAAAGCTCAATCACTTTGCAGGCTGGTAAAAATACAAAAAGAAACAAACAAGCCAACCCAACTTTCACCTACAGAAGGAAAGTAAACTTATTCTTATAAACAGCCATTGAAAGTCAGGAGTTAAAACCATCACATGGATTCCTTTCAAGCTAAGCAGGAGCTGGACCCGATGATCCTTGTGAGTCTCTTCCAACTCAAGTTATTCAATGATTCTATGCTAGACTTTCTGTAAAGCAAAAACTTAGAAACTGCCTTATCCAGTATCTCAAGTCAATGAAGCCTCTTTAAACTTAATATTCAACTTTCCCATGTTTCCATGCCCATTTCCAAACTACCTGATGTATTTTTTGATAAGGAAAGATGTGCACCAATACTGAAGTGTTCTATGGATGTACAGTTTTCATGCACTGTTTCCTTTCAGAAAAGTTTTAGGTAAGGTTTTAAGTTTATATTTGATTATCTTCCATGTCTTTTTCTAGTCAGGTCACGATAAAGTTTTGCAAAATGTAACTGCTTGAAGGTTTCTTTTTCTTCATAGTGTAAATCTATTTCAGTTTCCCTGAATGTTGGGGCACCACTTGAATTTTTAAAATTTTTTTATTTAGATTTTTTTTTTTTTTTGTTACTTACTTCTAGATCGGGTGGTCGTGACTCAGTGTAAAAAAAAAACCTTGGCAGTTGTCTCAAACTTTTCCCTTTGGTTGCAGCTCTGTACTGTGGTAAGCAAATGCTCTCTGCCTGTGATCTGCAATGTGGCCAATCCTTGGCAAAAATGTTGGGGGAAGGGAGGAACTCTTACAACAACAGCAGGAAGACAAGGGTCTGAGCAGCAAAGCTAGCCTGGTTTTAGCAAGAAGTTAATGGAATTTTGTATTTAACTGACTTTTGGCTATTGCTTAGTAATTAAGAGACCTGTCCAGGAATTTCTGACTAAGATGCAGCAGAGTCACGAGACTCCACACAGCTTTCCTAAAAAACTCCTAAGGAGTTTGGAGCCCTGTGTGAAAGCATGAGGAGTCACGGCTGGTGCACTTTGCATTTGGAGACGATTTCTCTGCTGCAGTGTCAGCTCACACTCGTGCCAAGCTTGGGACTACCCAGAAGCAGTTCACAGCTGAAGTATGGAAATGTGAAACTGTGGTGGTGGCAAACGTTTTAAACTTCAGCCTCAGTCAGCCCTTCCCATGGAATGGGCATGACTGGCTTAAGCCACACAGCACAAAATCCTCAAGTCTGGAGTGACTAACAAAACCAGTCTATGGCCACGGCTTGTACCTGGGGGTGGTATAGAAAAGAGAAGAATGTAGGAAGAGCAGAGTTTATAACATGTTATTGCAGGAGATGAAAAAAATTGTGACTGAAAACTGATGAATCATGATTTGAGTAAATGCATTTGTACACCTACAAGCCTGATAGATTTCACTGGGCAAGAAAAGTACACCTCCAGCTGCAGCCTTTTTACTTCTGCTTAATGCTGAAAAAAGTACTTTCTTAATGAGGATTGTAGATTAGTTCACCTGCTCTGCAGTTACCACATTGCTCTGTTTTTTTCTAAAATTCTTTTCAGAGCTACAGCAGTCCAGCCAGACTTTCCCATTAATACTTTATTAGCAGAAGTCAGTTCTGTTATAAATGCTTGAAATTTGCTTTTCTGTCTGCTTGTATGTGCACCATATGCCTGGAAGACTTCTGCAAGACTTTGGTTTCTGCCTTTTCTGCAGCAGCTGCTGGGATGATTTCAACAGTAGTTTTTATTCAGCAGGGACAACATGTTAAATGTTCTTTTTTCTTTCTTTCTTTTGTAAGTGTCTTTCTGGGAAAAGTGGCTGGACGTATTTCTCCTTCTTAAAATGAACATTTCTATCAGTAATTCCATTAAACAATACTAACCCTGGCTTCAGAGAGTGAAATTTATCAATCTGATGCTTCTCCTGTCTTTGTTGAACAGCTGAGCCCTGTACTTTGTGTGGTAGCATCCGGGATTACAGGACAAATTGTAGATTTAGGGACAGAATTAACAGCAAAACGCTTTCAAGCAGAACTAATTCATTAATCTGGGTCGGGGAAATTCGTTTTACTAAGGAGACAGTATTGTAATGGCAGCGCGTTCAAGACCGAAGTTTACCTGCTAAGAGGCTTTGTGAAAGCAGCGTTATTGCAGCAGTTCGGAGCAGTTCGGAGCTGCGCTCCGCCGTGGCTCGATGCTGCTGGCTCAGTTTCAGGGGTGCCCGCGGTGCTCGGATGCTCGGTCCCGCAGGGACAGCCCGGCTGTGGGCCCTGCCTGCGCTCAGCTCCGCTCAGCTCCCAGCTGTAACTTGTACAGGCACAAAAAGCTGCAGATCAGAAATTATCCCCCCCCCAACAGATGTAAAACAACGAGGCTTGCACACCACAATTATCTGTCAGACGGTGCAAAAGGCTGAGAGTTGGGGCTGTTCAGCCTGGAGATGAGAACTCCAAGGAAACCTCAGAGTCCCTTCTAGTTAAAGGGGCTAACAGAGGGCTGGAGAGGGGCTTTTGACAATGGATGGAATGATACGACGAAGGAGAATAGCTTTCGGTGGAGAGAGGGTAGACCTAGATAGATATCTGAGAGAAACTATTCCATGTGCGGGCGGTGAGACCCTGGCACAGGTTGCCCGGAGAAGCCGTGGCTGCCCCATGCCTGGCAGAGCCCAGTGCCGGGCTGGACAGAGCTTTGCGCACCCTGATCTAGTGCCAGTGTCCCTGCCCACGGCACAAGAGTTGTAACACGATGCTCTTTACAGCCCAACCATTCCGCGATCCCGTGAACCCCCGGCCCGGCCCGTCCCGTCCCGTCCCGGCGGGGCTCGGCGGCTCCGGCGCGGCCCCGCGGGCGCTCCCCGGGGTGGCCCCTCACGGCCGGGGCCGGGCGCGCTCCGCTTTACGGCTGCTGAAAACTCCCTGGGCGGGCCGGGCCGGGCCGTGCGGCGCCGGGCACCGGGCAGGGCAGCGCAGGTACCGCCGGGGACAGGGCAGGTACCGCTGGGCACCGCGGAGGGCAGCGCGGGCACCGCCGGGGACAGGGCAGGTACCGCTGGGCACCGCGGAGGGCAGCGCGGGCACCGCGCAGGTACCGCCGGGCAGCGCAGGTAACGCCGGCTCGGGCGGACCAGGGGCGGGCGGGACCCCCGGGCTCCTCACCCCGCGGCGGAGCCCGGCTGTCAGCGCGGGAGCGAACTCGGTCAGCTCCGTTCGTATGTTTGGTTTTTTTTTTTTCCCCCTAAAAGTAACTCAGAACTCGGTGAAATAAAAGGATCCGCCGTGGCTCCTCCGGGGGCTCCGGGCTGGAGCTGGGTTTGGGTAGGACAGGTAAATGCGCCGTGCGGATGGTCCCGCACAGCCCCGGGGAGCTCCCGCTCTCCATCCATCCGTCCCTGGTTCCCAGTGCCCGCGTGGGGCTGCTCCGTGCTCTGCTCTTTGCGTTCTGTTCGCTGAGAAACGGGACACGAGCGTGGGCTCGCCTGAGTTTAGAAACTGAGCGAAACTGAGCGATGAGTTTAGAAACTGAGCGATGTGTTAGCGGCAAAAGCTTTTAAATGTTGAAACAGAACCCCCAGGAGGCAGTGAGCTGTGTCACATGCTGAGAACCTGCTGCAAGCCGTGAGCGCAGCCAGCGGGATGGCGGGACGCGCTCCCCTCGGGATTTGGGGTGTGCTCTGGGTACCAGAAACGCAGCCGGGCAGTTTCGCAAGTTTCAGTCTAGCACAGCATTGTCATTGTTCTTCTGTGTGATCCTCAGTGTCTTAGTTTCTCCATCTATGCAGAGCTCCTTGATTTCGGCAGGTGTTCGTCTCCTGTAACTGAGATGGCCTCAAAATTGTAATTAAAACAAACTCCGTAACGAGTGTGGAGTTGACACTTGCAAAACAGCAGCGAGGCATCTCGCTGACTTCAGCTGGAACTTGCAGCATTGTTGCTGAGTCATCAGGACAGAAATATTCGGGGAAGAAATAAAGAATTTAGATTCTTAACCCTGATCTGAACAGCCTGTTTCATGTTGGCTTATTTATTAGTTGGTACGTATTTCTTGCATTTACAGGCAAATTTATTTGTTCACTGGTTAGCATATGGAAAGCATTAGGTGACTGAAACTGTAATGATGCCAGTCCTATATATCAAGCAATAACTGTATGTATTTTTAGAATGTTAATCTAAAGGGCTCTTGTATGAGTCTCAGTACATCCATAATGCAGCATTTATCTCTGCTATCGTCAAATAATAGAGTGTCTTCTGAGTTTTGGTCATGGATCACATTCCTAGTAGATGTCTGAACTGTATGATAATCTACCATAAAGTTAATCACCTGAAAGAAGCCAAAGAATGATCTTTTGTATCTTACCTTGAGCAGGTTTTTTTCATCTGGAGTTTTTTAATTAAAAACTCTAGAGCTACATACACATTTTCTTGAAAAACCAATAAATTATCCCACAGAAACACACTTTTTTTTCCAAATTTCATCAGATATCTCTTGGTTTTACTGTCTAAACTTAGCAGAGGTTTTTTTTTCCATATCCATAAAATCATGAGTTTTACATTGCTGAAGATGTTGGCTGAAACGATACTAGCAGGTCACATTGTTCGATAATGAAGCAACACTTTTGTTTGTGACAATGAAAACTGTTTGAGGGTTTTTATTTTTTTTTGCGTTGAAGAGTTGGGTCCAGGTTGTTTATCTGAAGCAGAAAATAAGGTTTAAATGGGAAGAAAGAGTTGTCTAAGTTAATAGAAAGATGTTTGGTTCACATGCATGTCACAAGCTGCAGTTTTTTGGTAGCAGCTCCCATAGTCATTCTGGATCATATGACTTCCCGCTCTGGTAATCTTCATAGCTGAAGTCTTTGCTTGTCACTGCTGTGGTACATACCTACATTATTTTTTTCCCCTTTTTAAATAACCTTAGGGTATGAATACAAACCAGACAAAAATAGACCTTCAAAGGTTTATCCCCCTTATATCTCCCCCCTTTATGCTTTATATCCCCCTTAATAAACAGATTTATTTCAGAAATTCTTTGTGATTCACATGTAATCCTCCAGGGAGTGTGTGCTGTAGATCTTCATTATGGTAATCTGTCAAATAGACATTTCTAAATCCTCAGACTTTTTCAGTGGCTCTGGATCTTCTACTCTAAACATAATTTTGTTGGCAAGGCCAGCGTTCCTTCAGTATACAATCACTTAAATGCTGCTCGGGCACCCTTTCCCTTTTCCTCTCTTCCCCTGTTATGTTTGCTTTGGTGTTTAGACACATGCATTATAAATACATGTATAAATGAGTTCATTAGGATTATGCAATATAATATGAAGATGTCATTGATAGGTGGCTCTAAATTAAAACTTAGTAGGACTGGGATCCTGTTTTGCTTTTTTGTGCAGATCATGCTTTGGTTTGCAATTAATCCAGCTATGAAATAGGCATTATCTCCAGCTGTGGGATACAGAGCAGATACTGATGTGAAAATTGCCTCCAGTAAGTAACTCAGTGTTCTGACTGAGAAAAGAATTTCTAGCCAGGTGGGGGTCAGTCTCTTCTCCTGAGTAACAAGCAAAAGGACAAGAGGGAACTGCTTGTGCCTGGCAGGGGGGTGGGTTTAGATTGGATGCTGGAAAAAAAGTTCTTCGCAGAAAAAGGCTGTTGAGCACTGGAGCAATCTGCTCAGGAGCGTGGTGGAGTTCTCATCCCTGGAGAGATTTAAAAGATGTGTAAATGTGACACTTGGGGACGCAGTTTTGTGCTGGGCTTGACACTGCTGGGTTAATGGCTGGACTTGATGTTCTTAGAGGCCTTTCCCAACCTAGGAGGTTCTGTGATTCTATCATCAGTTGAAAACAATGCATTATGTTCTCAAAGACTTAGCCGTGTGTGCATCACAGCACTTTGTTCCTCCTCAGGCATGCGACTGTTGGGTCTGTCTGCTGTGCAGGGAAGCAGCAAAGGTCACTGCTCATCCTCCAGTACCCCTACAGTTCCAAAAAACTGATAATCAAGTACACCTGTCCCAGCCCAGGCTGAGTGCAGAAGAGCAGTTGTTTTCTCTCAGCCATCTTCTTGCCATGGGATCTGTTGGTCAGTTGGGATCTACCAGGGAAAAAAAATACCAAGACTGCTGAAAACTATCTGAAAACATAGTCAAGAAAAAAAAAGTAATCAAATGAAGGTTCACCAACGCTACTTCTACACTACATGTGTTTGCAGTTCTTTGTGGATATCTGAAGCACAGAATAGGTACAGGAACTGAATAAAAGTGTGAATATGCTGTTATTTATTATTGATCTGTTACTTGTGTTGAAAATCGATGATACAACACTATTGACATGGGCTGTTACCTCAGTAAGCCTTGACTTTGAATTCAGACTGGTTAGCTGTGTACACTACTAAGTACAGCATTCCACCTTTATGCAGAGCCAGAGGATTCAGCAGTCAGACAGTTGTTCTGGGCTTTCTGCTTGAAAATCAAGGGTTGTGTCTCCTAAACACGTGTAGGGAGTGGGAGATATGCAATGGTCATCTGGGAAGTTGAATTGGTAGAATTGTTGGGTCTGTTCTCTAGTTTTCTCTTGATTGCTTGTTTTAGCTTCTCAGTTAACTGTTTCCCGTGTAAATACAGGTTAATTTCAGAGAACTTGCAGAAAAGCTCCAGTATGACCCCTCTATATGACTGGGCAGGAAATGTACTGTGTCTTTGTGTTTGACACTAATGAGATCACTCCAAGAATCTTCTGTTAAGTTTGGCTGTTCATACTTCAAGCAGGATGTTAGAGTCAAAGAGACTTCAGAGAAGAACTGTAAGAAGGAATAAGGGTTGAAAATAGCTCCTCAGGGAGAAATTCTAAGAGCTCAATATGTTAAATATTATCAAAGAGAAAGGAGGGGAGGGACTTGATTGCAGTGTTAAAGCATGAGCCCTGTGAACAGAGATTCTGTGATGAAGCAGAAAATGATGGGATATCAAGATCCTGTGGCTAAAATATGAGCGAGACACATTTGCAGTAGAAATAAGAACTGCATCTTCAGCAAGAGGGTAATTTATGACACATTATGGTAGCATATTCATCAAAGGAAAATTTTAATTCAAATACAGTATTCTTGCTTTAAGATGTACCCAAGTAAAACTTAATTGAGGGCATGTGTCCATGTGCTATACAAGTCACAGCAGATGATCAAAGTATTTTTTTCTGTATCTAAATACCTGCATCTACATAAAAAGACAATAATAAAATATGGTTAGCCCAGGAGACTGTTGAAATTAGAACAGAACTCATGGATAACTGAAGACTTAAATGTCTAAAATGCCTGGAAACAATGAATCACAGAGTAGTTAGAGTTGGAAGAGATGTCTGGAAATCATATAGTCCAACCCCCACAACAAAGAACTCTAAACCAGGAATTTATTTTAACTGTACTGAAGGTTGAAAAGTTGGGTTGGGGAGTAATTCTTTAGCAATGCAAAGATGTCATTACACTCAATTTCTGCATTAGGAGGTCTTGGCCATTTAAAATTCTAAATTAACATGCCAGTTCTTAAGATTCCTTACAAGTTTTCATGAAAGTACTGTGGAAATCAGGGTGATTGGAGTTAAGAATGTGAAAGAGGTGAAATTAAAAACAAATAAATAATCCTGCTGTCATTGAGTAAGTTTCATAGAAGAGAACACTTGGGCTGCTATAGAAAACTGCTGAATATAACAGGGTGGTAACAGAATATACTGTGTGTGTGTGGGAATTATTGGAGGGTTTGCAGGGAGGGATTTTTAGATCCTGCAGAGATTTGGGGGAAATCTGTGTTATAATGCATTATCTCCTGTGGTGAAGAGCCAGCAGGAATGTTCTGAGGTTTTTCCTGTGCTCAGTTTTACATGCCTTTAGCAGTCAATGCTTTCAGGTCTTAGGCTTAGTGGAATTGTAGGCAGCTGTGCTGGTTTTGCTGGGAATAGAGTTAATTTCCTTCCTAGTAGCTGGAAAGGGGCTGTGCTTTGGATTTGTGCTGGAAATGGTATTGATAATAAAGGGATGTTCTGGTTAGCGCTATGTAGTGCTTGCACAGAGCCAAGGCCTTTTCTGCTCTTCACCCCACCACTGAGGGGGCTGGGGATGCACAAGGAGTTGGAAGGGTCAGAGTTGGGACAGCTGATCCCACTGACCCAGAGAATATTCCAGACTAAGTGGTGTTGTGCTCAGCACAAAGCTGGGGAAGCACAAAAGGGGGACATTTGGCATGATACCACTTATTTTCCCAAGTCATTTTTAGGTGTGATGGATCCAGGCTTTCCTGGGGTTGTCTGAACACCTGCCTGCCCATGGGAAGTGTGGAACGAATTCCGTGTTTGGTTTTGCTTTCGTGCACAGTTTTTACTTCACCTGTTAAACTGGCTTTATCTCAGCCCACAGGCTTTCTCACTTCTCTGATTCTCTCCCTCTTCGCACAGTGGGGGAGTGGCTGTGTGGGGCTGGGTTGGTGGATTGAACCCCCTTGCTGGGGTTAAAGCAGCATGAGGAGAAATAAAAGAATGGAACATCAAAATAGCAAACCCTTCCTTTGACACAGTTTGACAGGATGAGCGGAAGTCAAGCTGAAGCACAAGTCAAATAAGATATGCCTGTCTTGTATAAACTCTTTCCAGCTTTTTGGAGAACATGTCAGGAATCAGCCTTCAATATGATGAGAGATCATCAAAATAAATGGAAAGGGCCAAGCTAAGTGCACATCACTCAGTGAAACCAGTCTTTTTTCTTAAATCCCAGAGGATACTGAAGCAGTGACCAGGGGAGCGTGGTTTGGTGAACCAAATCATGTACATGATGAGGACCAGCTGGTTATAAAACTGCAGCAAATTACAGCAGGAAAAGTCTGCAGCTGGAAGGATTTTTGAGAGTCTGAAGGTGATTGTGCTTCTTGTCTCAAGGGATTATGTGCAAGTATCCAGAAAGTTGCATGGTACATGCTGAAGAGAGAGCTGGATATTTGTTGTATCGCTCATTGTAAGTGTTGGAAATGGCTGAAAAAGTTGAGGTTTTGGGGCTTAGTCCACAAATTGTAAGCCACTTACTTTGGTTGCACACTTCCTTAGGAATATTTAACAGCTTGGAAGCAGCTGGATGATGGATGATTCTGAAGGCTGCAATTACAGAAACACCTGCAGCTGTGAGTGTGCAAGACAGAGATGTTTGACTGTGCATTGTTTTTCTCCTTACTAATAGCAGAAAGTAGTTCTTAGGTGAATTCATGCTTTCCTTCAGGACTGTTTTTAAGTTATTATTCTTGTCTTAAGTTTTTATATTGAGGCATTTATTTTTATGTTCCAAGTAGTTCTGCATTTTTTACTTTATATTTCTGTTCATGTTAGAGATTACCTAAATTTGTTTCAAGCTTTGTCTTTGCAATGGTGGCAAAAATTTCGTTTTCATAAGACATAAGATTTTTTTTTCTTTCTTTATGTACTGACTTAGGCTGTTAATATGTGTGATATAAGATGTCATGGGCCAAGTTTGTGGTTTAAAAAGATTAACTTTAGTAAAACTGTAATGTGGAGTGATGGGTGAGAAATTTTTGAAAAAAACCTAATTATTTGCAGAAAACCATGTGTATACTGACAATTTCCAAGTAGACTTGGGTGTATTTATCTACCCATTATAGTTCTTATTTTATGGATGAATATGCTAAGTGCTATTCAGAATTATTTGGCCATATGTTCTTGTTTTTATGGAACTTCATTTTGCGGGCTCGTTATATAAATAAAGTTTTCTCTTCATGATGGAATGTACTAAGAGGGAGAGAAATGAATGTTATTTCAAATGTTATACCTTTCACAAAAGAGCAGATGGTGTTTGTACGCAGGGCTTTGAGGAAGTTTTACACTTAGAAACTACTGCTTTATTCCAGATTGTCTAAGAGAAATGTGTTTTTAGCTCTTGTGGAGCATCCCAGGTTGTGTCACAGCTGATGTCAGTGTGCTCTGAAGCCAGCAGAGATGTGGAGTTTCACTGACCCCTTGTCACTTTATTTGTATAATGCGGATTGTTCCCAAGTGCAGGCAGGAGTTGCTTGCCTGAAGTTTATTTTGTGCAGTACTTTGGCAAGAGTGGTCCTGAGTGAGGTGACACTGAATGATCTCAAGTTTCTGCATCTTTATTTGTGTCTTTTAAGACTTGACTCTTCCAGTCTTCAGACTTGCAGCTTTGGAAGCTGATGGGGAGCAGTCCCCTGGTGACACAAGTCAGCTCCTTCAGCACCTTTTGGAGAGCTCACCACCACCACCACCACAGTTGGTTCTCTGCAGTCAATTTGATGCTTCATTGGCACTAAATTTGATCCAAAAATCCCCTGGGAAAAACAGTAGGCAGATGATTAATTTTCCTGTTTGTCTTTTAATATGAAATTTGAAATCCACTGGTCATGCCAATCGTGAGAAAAAATGAACTTGTTAGTAAAGTCTCAGAGGAACTTTTAGGTGGGTGCTGCAGGCTGCATTGACAATTAAATTATTAAACGTGCCTTCTTACAAATGTGTTCCAAGACATTTACATCTATGAATCACAAACATCACACTGGGTGAGACTAAAGGCAGGGATTTATGTTGTTTTGCTGTCCACATTAGTTAATTGGTTTTCACTATTTCCTTGCTTAGTTGTTGGGGAATTTTGTGACAATATTTGGGCATGTTAAAAAGTGTATTTTCCTCATGGTGATTTGCTTTAAATAACTTTGTTTTAGTACTATTTTGGTAGGAACAAATCCGTATGAGCTCTGGCACAGAAATAATGTCTTGCATGAATATTTGAAGTGTAATTAGAGAGCAGCAAAAAATACTGAACTGCTGTAGATACACACCTTGTATCTACAACAAATAAAGCATTATGTTGGGGACTTAGAGAATTTTGTAATCTTCCTGTTGATACTGCAGGTGTTGTGGGAAGCACTGCAGAGCATCTGCTGCCTGAAGGAGCTCCCTGTGAGGAGGAAACTGGAACCTGGGGGGTCACTTGGGTATAAAAATGAATGTACTGTGCCTCTGACTCTAGCCTCTGTCTGAGGCTGAGCTATGGAAGCCTAATAAAATATTAGTGTGTTTGTTCATTTAGAGGACTCTGACAATACCTGTGGAAGAAAGTAATGGCTTGATCAAGCTGTTGCTTCCTTTAACTGTTAAAGGAAGTTGTGCCCTCATCCCCATCTTCTGTAAGAGGGGCTGCAGCAGCCACTGCAGCCATGCATTAAGGGGGAAAAACCAAAAAGTTTTGATTAAACAGGGAAGATAGTTACAGGATGACAGCAACATGCCTCTGGAACTGTAATTTCAGTAGTGAGATGTTGCATTACTGCATATCTTTACTGTATCAATGAGAATAAAACCTATCCAGTATTATTTATATATTATTTATATAAGTGCTTCCACAAGAGAGGCAGATGCTGGGATATGTGGAGAAGCCTGGTCTTGTTTTCAGGCCCAGAGATGATGTGTGTTTCTAGGCCCAGAAGTGTTTCTAGGCCCAGAGATGATGTGTGAGCACATGCTCAGCATGCTCAACCAGTGGATATTCAGTCCCTCTGAGTTGCAGATGAGTATGCAGAAGTACCCAGTGTTCTCCTGGGATGGAATGAGAACAAATGCAAAGATATTTTTAAGTCAAATTGAATTCTTGTTTTCCTACCAGCTAACCACATGTATTAGATGCTTGATGAGTGTCTGCTGTCTGAAAAACAGATACAACATGGGCAAATATGTCTGGCACAAGCCAGATGGTTTGATTTTTGTCTTCATGGAAAGAGTAGGAAGAAACACATGTGGTGAGCAAAGAGGCTGTGGAGAATGTGGTGCTTCCAGGGAAAAATAAAAATTACTTCTGTATCCTGATCAATTACTAGACTGTGCAGTTTTAATAAAGAGCTGTTCTTAATTGCCAAGTTGTGGCTTCTTTCCACTTGCTTCATCCACCTACTTGTAATGCTTTGAAAATTACTATTTTAGGACATGTTCTCTTGCTTTCATCCTTAGTCAAAAAAGGGTTTTTTTCCTCATGTTTTCTAACAGCTGTTTTTCATAAGTGTGTGTGTGGATAAATACTAATTTCCCCTGTGGTTTAGCTGGCTTTTCTGCACTGTTAATACTCCACCACAGCAAAGAGTGATTCTATATACACGCTTCGTTCTTGGTGTGTTTTGTATGCCAACAATTAAGTGCAGATTTTGAAGTTGAATGGATGATTAACTCTGAAAGTGTAAATTCACTAACTTTGCATGTGTATTTTACATGGGTTTCAGTATCTAACCAGTTCTTAAGAACACTTCAGTTTTTTAGAGCAAAACATGTCTGCTTTGCAGGAAAAAAAACCCCAGAAAACAAGCAAAATAGATTTCAAGTTGTTGTTTTTTTTAATTTAACTAATATGCATATTCAAAGATCCAGAGTTCAGAACCAGAAATTTCCAGGAGCAAAAATATTCCTGGAATATGTGTTCCAAGGTAGGAGACTTCTGTGGCACAGGTGTAGAGTTTTAGTTTTGTTTGTTTGGGTTTTAGTTCTGGCACAAGTGTGGAGTTTTAGTTTTGTTTGTTTGGGTTTTTTTGGTAAAGTTATTGTTTTGTTTTTCCTTTTTGTTTGTAAAATGGAGTATGCTGCTGTTTTATTCGAGTAGTGTAAAGATGGTTCTTGCACATAAGAATTATCAATGTACTTCTGAGTACAGGGAACTGAAATGAAATACATGTTTTCATATATGTAGCAATCATTCAGTGATGTATGTAGACAATAAAGAGTTTATTTATATATGTGCAATCTTGATCAGATAGGCTTGTGTGAGTTTGTGAATAGTTTCCAGAAAGGCTAGAGAGAATATTTATAGGAATTTTTCTGAGTGCTTATTGTAAGAGGGATCTGAGGTGTGTTAAAGGAAGTGTGCAATTCTTAGGAAACAGCAAGTTTGAAGAATTATGGAATTGTTGTTTCAAGTTATGTGCCAGTAACCTGAGACGGTCTCCCTTTTGAAATAGGTTTTGGTTTTCTCTTACACGCTCTAGGATTGAAATGAGCTTGTTTTCTGGCTGCTGATAGATCAGGGTAGGGCTGTCTGTGTGTGTCAGGGACTGACAGCCTTTGCAACGGTGGGGTGGAATTCTCTGCTGTTCTCCAGCCTTCCTTCCAGTAAAAGATTTGTGTTTCAATACTGGAAAGGAATGGAAAAAGCATTAGTAAATATCAAGTTATAGTTGAATTGTTGTAAGTAAAATACTTGCTCTTGCTGCTACTTCCTAATGCAGAATTTTTGTGTTCGCTGTTTTTTGCTCATCCAAGCATAGATGAGAAACTTGAAAAAACTTAACCTTGTGAGAAACAGAAGAGTGTGTTTTTGAAAAAAAGTACTGATGTATAAGGACTACTTTCTGCTCTTTGTTTTTCTTATTTGGTTTTTTTCCCTTATAGAATAAAATATCTTTCTAGATCTAGAATCTCTTTTAAATGGCAAAACCTAAGTAATTTTTTCCTTTTTCTAGCCAATACTTTGTGTGATTCAGTTTTGAAGTCAAATTCCTTCTATATTTAATGGACACGTTTCTTTTTCTTTGTTTTGGTTGAAAGGAGCTAAGTAACCACACTTCCTAGAAAGATGAGATAGAAGTGTTATCAAAAAAGAAAAAAAAGAAAAAAACCCCACTTTTCTTGACCTTTAGTGCATATTTTTTTTAAGTACTGGTTCAAAAGTCTGATTATCCCTGATGTCCTGAGAAGGCATAAAAGTATCAGTGTAAGAGATATATCAAAGTAATTTGGTTTTTCAGGATTGAAATAAATGTGATTTAAAGAGAAACTGTCCAGATACTTAGATCTTAAACTACTTGACTGGGAATTTGATTTTTATTCTGTTAGAGGCTTGCATTTGCACTGTTGGTTCTAGAATAAATTAACTAAAAGCTGTAGAAAAACTTCAAAGATTATTATTACAGCGCTCTGTAGGGAATATTAATCCATTTATTGTTTATCTCTTGCCTTGGAGGAATTCCATGTAGAAACTTTTATTCAATTATCTTGTGCAATGTGCAGTGTTCTTACCTGCTATGTGAATGTACCTCTCTTTAAATGATTGACTGGTGACTGACACAAAGTTGTACTGGCTTGTGAAAAGTGGCGTGGCAGAAAACCAGAATTTTCTTTGAAACTATATAGAGGAAATTGCCTTGCAGTAATTGAAGATGTGCCTCACAAACTGCCTTAAAATGCACACTGACCCTTTTTCTGATATTGAGTGGAAACTTGGGTAGATATTTCTCAAATAAAAAGCAATCTGAAATGGATTAAACCTGAATAATTATTCACTGATGGAAATCTAGATGTAGGAGCCTCCTAGGGCCATTCTGTATGCACCCAGAAGTTCCTGAATGTACAGAAGCTAATATAAATATTACCTTAGTCTTTCCTGGTAATCTTTTCTCAATCTGGGCTTTGCTTAAAACCTAATTTCTGATAGTCTATAGGCGCTGACTATAACATGCAGGCCAGTGTGTGTGATTTCCGTTTCAGAACATTTTTTTTAACCCTGGCATACTAATCAGATTCTCCAGAGCTCTCTGCTGTATTTTGTTAGTTATTGCAGCAGGTTAAAAATTAAAAGGAAGGGCCAATGAAAAAGAATTTAATCAGGAGTATTTTGTGCAGTCTCAGTACTGACTGTGGTTTGTCGGGGCTTCGTAGTAAGAACACCAGTATGAAGTGAAGAGGGATTCAGTGTTTGTACAAGATTCTGTTAAGATGAGATATTTGTAGACCTTTTCCAGGGGACACTTTTGAAGGCTTGTCATTTTTGTAGTATTTGTGTTTTTCATGTTCTTTCTTGGCTGTGTGACGTGGACTGGACGGCAGGTTAGACTTGAACAAAATAAATATGCACTGCCTAAAATATGCAAAATTTGGCAATCAGTGTAATGAAGCTGAACTGTTGGAAAATGTGTGTGGGTTTTTTTCCTAAGATTGGTTTTACCTTCATGAACTCTAGATTAATATTGGAATTTTAAAAAAAATACCCTGTTACTAAAATACACACTGAAATTGTTTTCATTAATAGTGTCTTGCTCGGCAATATTTATTCCTCATCCCCAGCCACTAACCTTTGTTTCTTTTATTTAGGCTTCTTCTGACATTGTTTTAAGCCCCATTTTCCAGAGTGGGGATGTGTGGGTGTATTAGGCAAAATAAAAGCCTTTACCTGGAGCATGCACTGATCCAAAAAGCACCTGAGGTATCTGAGGTGCTTGGCTTTTGTAGTGACTGCTTTCATCAAGCTAATTTGGGGACAATGAGACTTGGATATCTGGATTTACAGGTGACCACCCAGTGCTTAAGTCAATGCTCTTGCTCAGCAAAGCATTAATATTGGCGATCATATGCTTTCTTCTGCTAATTCAACAAATTAATGAAGAATGTTTGCTGAAATCTCACAGACTTCTCTTCCTTGTGAGGAGATAATTACTTTTTGTCATGAATAAAGATCTGCAGTCACTGGCAAACTCAGGTGACTGCAAATGCTGCACAAATGGCTGGAACAAAATATGGAATAGTCAGGGTTGTCCATTTAGTGCTGTAACAGTCTGGGCTGGCTTTTGCTGGTTGAAGGTCCAGAACTGATGGGAACAGCCCCAGCTCTCACATGTGCAGGGCACCTTCCACATATTGTGCATTTAGAGGGACCTGAGCTGTATTTGGATTCTTACAGTGAGACTGCCACACCAGTGTGACAGCACAAGACTTGTGTTGTCCTGCATCAGCAGACAAATCAAAGAAATCCTTTTATTTAATAGTAAAAGATGCTCTGAGGAGGAGAAAGTGGGTTCTTTGTTGTCTTGTTGCACAGATAGAATATCTTATGCAGAATAGATTGTTGTACAATAATGAGTACCTAAGAAAAGTCTGAGTTCTTGAAACATGTTGCCACAGGACAAAGCAGGGGTGGGATATGTTTAAAAAAAATCCAGCAAAGGAATCTGGAACACATTTATATTGCATTCTTTGCTTCCAGAGTAGCTCGCTTTATTGGATTCCGTATGTATAAGTAAAAAAGATTGATGAATAGTTTATTTGAATTTGATTTTTCCTGATCTATGCGTGAGTTTATTAGCTTTAGGCAGGTGCATAAAGATTCAAGGCTGCTTTTTTCTAAAATTCAGCTCCTACTACTACATCAAATTTTGTTTCCTTTTATCTTGCAGAAGTTGTTAGAGAGCTGTAGCTGCTCACAACTGTAATTCATGTCTGTTCCAGATGTGTCAGCTTGGACTTGAGTGGACCTGAGGTCAGAATTGATGCAAATTTGGTAGTTTTTAAGAGAATTAATTTGGTGGAAAGAAATGCATGGAAAGAGCTGGGCCTTTTGCAGTATGGTGTTGAGAAATTCAGCCTTGACTACTACAACTCAGTTGTGTCCTTTTTTGTTTTGTGTTGTCCCTCCATCACATGATACGCTTTGACTGGCACGAGTGGTCACTAACAGCTAAATTAGTATTAATCAGCTTATGGAACAAGTCCAGTTTGAGAGGTGAATGAAAAAATACCAAATCCAAGCCCCAAATAACCCTGCCGAAAAAGGAACTTATAATAGCATGTTTATACATTACTGAAATATATATTCTCTAACCTAGTTTTAAGTTAATTGAGAAAAAATATTTCATTAGGATCAGAATTTTATCTGAGTGGAAGTTCTATAGTTCTGTATGGTAAGACTAGCATTGCTTGTCCATGAAGTGAGGCAGGATGGATGCTGCACAGCCAGATTCCTTACCTGCTGCAGCTTCCCAGGAGGCTGCTGGATGCCCTGAGGATGGAGTTCCCTGCTCCCTGTGCTCTCTGCTGATTCCATGGTGTTGCTGGATGTGTTAATGGAGCAGCAGATGTTAAAAGCCACTTTCCATGGGTTGTAAGCCAGGAATCACAAAACTAGGAGCTCTGTCAAAGCTGGGAGTAGGCTCTTGGGGAGCTCCTGAGCATTATCTGTTGTTCTCTGGACTGTGTTGCTGCTGGAAATGTAGTCATGAACTGAAGGGAAATTGTCTCACTTGAAGAATGGACTTCGTTTGTTATGTGGGGTTTGGTTTTTTTAATTATTGTTTTGTTGTTTTTATTGTTATTTTTTACTTAAATATTCTCAGTTCACAAGGAAAATGCCTAGAATATGAATATCTGAACACAAGTGGGAGTGAACTTTGATTTTGACGACTTGGTCATTATTAAAATACAACCACTGTTCCCTTGTATGGCCTTCTCCAGTGGTACTTTTCTTTCCTGTGCTTTCAGTTCCCTGCCTATAAAATGAGTGGTGTTATGCTGTCTTTCTAAAGATGTTTCAGAAAATGCAATAAAAAACAGTGAATTAGATCTGAGTTAATAGTTTTGTATAGTCATAAGATTTTAGAAACCTTACTATGTCACTCTAGTTATCAGCCAAAATTTTAATCTCTTTGACTGAATGACAAAGCTTATTTTCAGTGGCAGTCTTGCCATGTATTTCATTCTTGACACAGTTGCTAGGATAAGAAATACTTGAAAATACAGTTAAAAAAGAGAAAGGCAAGATACATAAATGTGAGCTTGTTTCTCTGTGCACTCAGGTCAGTGATTGCTTCTTTGTACTGAATATGCATGGCTTGAGTAGGAAGGCTAAAAATGGATAATTAGGAAGGTAATGGTATGTTTTGTCAGACTGTTTTAATACCATTTGGGCTGTATCCATAAAAAGCTCACAGTGTCTCCAGCTTTGTTGGAGCTGTGGTTTCTGATGGATGATGATGCCTTGTGTGGTGACTGATGCTCCTGGTTTGCAGCCTTTAATGCGTTCTCCGACTTCCCCTCGCCATTCCCTTGCACAAACTCTGCCTAGGAGAACAGTAATAGCAAAATCTTTTCTGATAATGAGGAAAGCGCTGCAGATATTCACAGCATGTCATGTACAGTTCCTGGATCAGAGTTGCTGGGGGGACAGGTATTTTTAGTTAAGAGAATTGTCACAAAATGGATCTTCTGGCAGGAGGATGCGTTTGGTTCACCACCAAAGGCAGAACAACTTAATGGATAGTGCATTTTTGGATCTGTTTATGTTCAGTCAGATATTTGTGTTCTGGATGTTTTCCTTGTGAACAGAGGATATTTGGAGTGAAAAAGAAAAAAAAAGAACCTCACACACTTAGGAAGTGTTGTTTCAGGATGGTCACTGGGAGGAGCTGTTCATTACAGTTTTTATGCATTAAATCAGTGGCAAGGAAATGATGGTGAGAAGGTGATGTGGAGGCAAGGGACCTTAGTCATGAGTGGGGAATACTCTTAGTAGAAAGGGATCAGTGTTTTTTAAAAAAAATGAAATCGAAGGAGGCATGACCTCAAGGGAAAATAAAAATTCACTAATATTTTGAACTTCTCTTGTACATTAGCTCTTAGAGCAGAAGTGTAGTTGGGCCACATCATTCCTGATGGGAATGCACTGAGCAGGTAGCAGTTGTCCAGCTGGCCATTAATGCACTGGAGAGCCCATGAGTTCCAAATGAGTTCCCATGAGTTCCAAAACTCTTCCTGCCATTGGAATACTGACAGGATTTTTGTCAGTAATCCTGTTACAGAGGTAACCCACCTCACTGAGACAATTTGTGTTTGAATCCTGGTATGATGGAGTGAAAAGGAAAAAAATCTTTGTAAAAATTCTCCACCACTATCTCCATAATCTCTACTTGAGTGAGCATCAGCCAAGTGAGAAAATGAAAAATTATAACCTGCCAAGCATCACTGGCAGACTGAAATGAAAAAATTGCAAGTTAGTAACAGTGATGCCTCCAAAAAATTTGCTGGCCAATTTAACATTGCTTTATCCAAGGTCACATCTTGCAACTGATTATTTTTAGCAATTTGCAGATGAGGATTTTCTACCTTTCTTATGGGAAGTGAAGATCAGGGAAAACACCAAGTACAGTTTTAAAACTCAAAGTTATCACTCTCTTCATATCAAAAGTAAGTTATGTTCCCTGCTTGTTTGGTTAAGACTGGGCACAATTTTTTTCCACTGTAATGAAATGGGACATTTATGCTATACTCTGTGACAGTCATGAAGTCAGTGTGACATGAAAACTCACAGTGGAGTGAGTTTCCTGAAAACAGGAAAAATTAGAACTTGCCTGAGTTTGTTCTGGAGCACTCTTGCTAATGTTTATGTGAATTTTTACATAATAGTGTTAAAAGAGATTATGTTGCCTGTTTTTGAGGTCAAAGGATTGTGAACCTATTGCAGGCAGGTACACAAGACATAATGTAAGCTGTGTCCTGTGAAATGACCACGGCACGTTACTGAAATCTAAGGTGTGAAAACCATTAGTGAACTGTAGCAGCATTTAATTTCCTCCAGTACAATCTGCACAATCATTTTAATATTACAGGGTAAACCTTGGTACAACATTTGCAGAGCATTGTCACACTGTCACTTATTTAAAATAGACCATTCTTCAACAGCTGGAATGTATCATTGGTGTGTGGAAACTCCTGCCCTAGGCTTGCAGTTCAAGGGGAAACCCTCTGTTGTTTTCATGTGGTTCCGTGGTCTTTTTAATGAAGGTTATGCAACGTCCTGATATGCTGAGTGTACACAGCATTTCTGGGGAGATTTTGTGGTCTGGTGGTTCAGAAATCTTGGCTGTGGGTGATTGATTGTCAGCCACTTGGTGGTTGCTGTGCAGAAAATCCTGCAGCGCTTCTGGCCAGCGTGGAAAGTGAAGGGCATTTCTTGTTGGGAGATTGATGGACCAGCCTCTTTGTAACTGCCCTGGTTTTTAATCAAAAAGGTCTTACATTAAAATAATAAAGTTACTTGAGCAGCTCCACCCAAGGACTCCCCAAAAGCATTTGTTTTTGTTCCTGTCTGTGTGAGCTGTGTAAGCTGGAGCTGTTCTGTGTTGAGAGAGGATTATTGTGCTAAAGGTGCCACGGGTGTTTGGTAAGGATCTCCACGGTCAGAAGCCTGGGTGAAGCCTCAGCCTCCAGAACCAAGTTTGCTGAGCACATGCTCACTAGAAACAGGAGCTGAATTCCCAGCTGTATTTCCCAGCTCTCTGTGGAAGTTCCCTATTAGATCACTCAGGTCCTGCCAGCCTTCTGAGATCTGACAGGATCACAGCCTGAGCTGTTTAATTTTTCTTGCTGTCATGCGATGCATCAGAGTGAGTTAGCTCAATAGCCCTAATCTAATGCTTGCTGCAATGGAGCTGGGAACGTATCCATCAATACTTATTTCAGTAAGCAAAGCAAAATGAAATATTTTGTTGACAACTTCTGTCCATTTCATTATCTCCTTTTTAATCAAAAAACCGTCTCATACAGTTTTCATACTTCCTTAAACTTTGTAGCCTGTCTGCTTTCATATACATCAGGCTGATGCCAGCACCTCTCTCTTCTCCCAGACAAGATTCCATCCATGCATTGGGTTCATCTGTTGCATTCCTGCAGCAGAAGGAAGCTGATTTTTTCCTGATGTGTCCAGGCACCTCTGGATTTAGGAGCAAAAATTTCAGGGAGTAGAAGACTACGAACTTGATGTTTTTATTACCTTGCTTTTTTTTTTTCTTCTTCAAAACTAGTCTTGCTTTAGGATATTTGCAATGCAAGCAAAATTGAGAAGCTTTAGTATTGCTATTCTCTAGCATCACTCAGATGTCATACCAGACTCTGAGAGGATGTGCTCTGTCCCAGGCCAGACACAGCTGCAGTTCCTGGATTATGCTTATGTTCAGAGTGGAATTTCCTCACTGAACTCTGTGATATTTCCCCACTTATATTAAGGCTATTTTCTCTTTCTGCACAAAAGTGTGTCTGTGTGTAATCTCTGTAAGCATACATGCCCTTTCCACCATTTTTATAGCAATACAGTGGAGATTAAATTCCTCCCCTTTTTCTGAAAAAAAACCACTCAATTTTCTAGGGCAATAGTTTTCTTTTAATGTTGCAGACATTAAGAGAGAAACAAATAGGTAAGAAGAAGAAACAAAAAAATAGAGACAATAAATACACACAGCTAGGCATGAGTTTTTCTTCACACCTTCTGGGACAGAACTGGATGAGTTGGCATTTATTTACAGCAGCAGTGTTGGTTTAGATGCTCTGTTCTGCTCCACAGGAATGAAATGTCAGGGCACAACTTTGTTCTTACATACAACCAGCTCTGGGGATGTGTGGCCCTCTGGATGGAGGAGAGAGCATCCATTGTGACAAGCACTTGTAAAATTGCAGTTCTTTGGTGGCTAAGAGGGGTGCAGCGAGCTCTTCTCAAAATCAGGCCACTTTTCCTTGCTCCTGTGAAAAGGTAGAGCTTGACTCTCTCATTTTTGCTTTTCAGGAAGCTCAATGCTTTTGGACTGTCTCCAGCCAAATACTGATAGTAGACTTTATAAGGGAACTTCTGTGCAATGATTCTTTCAGCAAAGAAATTGCATGTAGCCAAAGTGGGACTGACCAAGAGAAATGTAAGATTAAAGCAAGCATTTAGACTTTTTTTTAAAGAGCTGGTCAGAGTAGATTAAGGCCACTTGAACACACATTCACTATTTTAAATAGAATGAAAAAGCTACACTTCTTTCCTGCAAAAATCCTCAAGAATATTGTTCATCTATTAGTGAACAGTTCTTGTAAAGTCTTTTTCCTGTGTCAGGTATTTAGGTATGAGGCCTGACTTGTAATTGTGCAAGAAATGAAAATTGTTCATTTTAATTGACCTTCCTGACCTTAAAATAAATATAAATACTTGCAAACCACTGCATTTTGTTTCCTTCTGAGAACATTTTAAGGTAATGCACCTTGTTTTCATACTTTGGGAAGTATTTTTCTGGTGGGTCTGTTCCTTTCTGAGGCTGACAGTGAAATGATGGCAGAGATTTAAAATAGATACCCCCTTTGAAGCTTGTGTGCTGATTATTAAAGTGTGTGGAAAGGAGTTCTCTGACCCATGCAAAATAATTATTTTGCCAACACAGAGCATAATGCATTCTGATGACACTCATAATTGCAGTACTTCCAGAGTAATTACCCTGGTAGTTCATTTTCATATTGTTGGAATTCATATTTGTGTGTTATGTTTAACTGAAAACTGCGTGCTTTGTTCTGCGCACATCTGGAAATACTCATTTGGTTTACCTTGACAGCAAATGTGTATTTACTTTGCAGGTAAGCAAATATTTGGGTGTTTTAGAGGCAAATGCATTTTTATCTCACCTGTGTGTGATAGTACATGCCTGTGCAGCTGCGTTTTTCCAAGTTACAGCCAGCCCATGTAGTGGTGGATACTGATGCTCAGGTGTTCATCCATCTTACCAGGCTCCAGAGTTTTGAATTGTGCCAAAAACCAGTTCATGGTCAGATTTGGCCTCTATCCTCAGATTAGTTTGCTGAGTTGCCTCTCTTTAGTTACGTGTTCCCTGTTTATACCAGCTGAGGTTCTTCCAGAGAAAATGGAAGTGAGTCTCCTAATTTTGAATTTTTGCCACTCCTCAATTTGAGCTGTGGTGGAACTTGCTCTTTCTTTTGGCAAAGAGATACTTGAACTTTTTGTATGTAACTGAAGGCACCTGGTTATGAAGTGCTAAACCCTAGAGAAGAAAGGGCATCTCTGGACAGGATGAAGAGGAAAGATAATGTGGTAGTGCTTTGACACAGAATGGGAAGGCAGATTTGAGAGTAGAAATAATTAAATAAATAAAACTGACAAAAAAGTTCAAATACTGATGTCTTTGTGGGTGTGATTTGCCTATGTTAAAGTCAGGCTTGTAAGTTAAAACTAAAATGAACACAACTTTCTCTGTAATGGACTTGGGTATTGTAGAAAGTCTTTTTAATAGAGTTCATATTGTATCTTGAGGTTAAATTACCCCAATAAAAATAATTCCTCCTTGTGCTTTCTCTATGAAGTTTAATCAGACTGTCTTAGAAAGAGGCCTGGGATTAATATGAGCAGTTTCTTGGTGTGATGTCTGCACATTTTCACGAGAGGAGTAAAGGTCATTCCCCTGTTGGATGGGAAAGAGCTTCCTAAAGCATGCTGGCAACGCTTGATTTTTCTGCATTTTCTTTACAGTGGTGATGTCATCAAGGTTAAATTTAAATTCACAGCTAAAAATAGTATCTAGAGTAAAACAATTGCTAAATTAGCAGTTATTCAATGATTGTAAGTCAAAATTTGGCTGGTTGTGGGAGAATTCTTAGTGGAAATCTGTGGAAATCCGTGTTACCATCTGACCTCGGTTTTTCCCTATTTTTTAATCTTTGAAAAGCCTTCTGCTTTACAGCTCTTGCAATGGTATATAGGAGTGAAGGTTTTCTTGTATGAGCAGATCTGGGACTGGAGTGAGACTGCAGCTTGTCCATGCAGTGGGTGCTCACTGGATAGGAGCTCATTTTGGTTATCACCAAGCTGGGTGGCAATCATTGAGCAGCTAGAACACTGAACTAGCCAGCTATCCAAACCTGTTCATGTCCATCTTTTTAGTGTGTAAATATTTTAAAGGCAGTGTTTCTTACAGCAGTGCATTCTGGGGGCTTTTTGTCTGTTCAGGATAAAAATGCATGTGACCTTGGTTTAGTAAAAGTACAAGAACAAATTCCGTTGACTAAAAGCACATCTGAAAAGTTAAACAAAAAAATCCTTTTCTACAGATTAAGCCTGGTGCCTTTCTCCTCCCTTTTAAACATTTAAACACACTCTTTACATGATGCTTAAGCTTCTAAGTCAAAGTTATGAGGTGCTTTAGCCAGGCTTGAGCCTGAGAACAAGACCCAAACCAGGACAATAACAAAATGACACAAAGATTGACTCCACCGTGCTTGCTGGATGAAGTGAAAACTGCTGAAATATAATTCCTATATCCTGGGATTTCACTGCCTGCTGGAACTAATCTCATTAACTTAAAACCACCTGAGGCTTAAGAGACATATACACTGCTGTGAGAAATTATATTTATCTCATCCTAGGGGGAAATCCTTTCCCTCCCCCGGCTTACCTTACTTTTGACTTTGTCATTGGTGAATTACCAGGTCATTTCTCCCCCATGGGAAAGTCGTCATAGCTCACAGCTATGCAATTACTGTATCTGAAGTTCACTGCTCTATGAATGCTGAGATCACTGTTCGAGGGTTTTCTTCTTAATAATTTCCTAGAGAAAACAAAGACTGGAAAAACAATAGGTCGGCAGTTTACTTAAATGAAGTTCCTCCAGAGCTACAGGAAAATATTCCAGAACTAAAAACACAGTATAAGGCAAACAGCTTACTGAAAGCATTAAGGTGTTTATTGCCTCTGTAAACCAAACAGTGAGTTTTCTTTAACCATTAAAGTTTAGGAGATTGGCGGCCTCTGATAAGTTCTAATTGGATGCAGAAAATTCCAGTGTGAGGTTGCGGTTTGAAATCCCGTGAGTGTCGCCAGGGAGACTTCTGGAGTGGTTGATTGCTGCACTCCAGTTTGGATTGAGAATAGATCCCAAATCTGCATTCAGTATTAAATCCAGCCAGTAGAAATACTGTTTGACATGGGAGGATTTTAGATAAGGCTTTTACTGATAATCTTGTTGGACTTTGCAGCAAGGCAAAGTGACCTTGTTCAAGTGTTTTTCAATGTGTGTCTACCTCTGAAAAAAAATGAATAAATCAATTTTTAGTTATCCATTAAACAGCTCAAATATAAAATAATGTAAAAAAAAGTAATATAAAACCAGAGTGAGCTCTGAAAACCAAATCCTGAAGGCCTGATCTCTGAGATGGGATGTAGAAAGCCTTTTGCAGTGGAAGCTTTTTGTGGTGAGCCTGGCCCTTGGGTGCTGCTCCCAGAAGGGAGCTTGTTTTGGGGGGATGGAAGTTACTGTCAGTGAAATGGAGGTGCCAGCTTCTGTGACTGAGAGAAATGACCACTGAGCCAAACCACATGTCATTTTTGTAAAACACAGCTCAAAAGGTGATTTGTGGATTTGAATGATGGGTCTGTCAAAGTTCACTGTTTACAGTGGTTTATTGGCCCTAAGTGACCATTTCCCAAACAGCCATTTAAATTGTTCTGTGTTCATAGAGTGTGTATAGGGACAACAATAGATGCAGTTGCAGTTGCAGACCAATTACAGTAATTAAAAATGATAATATAAGCCTCTCTTTCTCTTTCATCTCCATGGGATGAAAGTGATCTGGTCTGTTGATGGGAATGCCCCATTAATCCTCTGTTAATGCCCTATATTTAAGGGCCTACAGTGAAGTATGTATGAGCAAATAGTGAAGTGCATTAATGTGTCTGGATTAGGAGTCCTTGTAATTATGGTGCTAATTATGTGTTGTTGTGATCTTGTCTAGATGTAGGTGAATATGGTGAAGTGTTTTTGTTTAATTTTGTCGAGTAATGAATAAATCAGGGAAGTTACACATGGCTGTTGCTATTGTGTTGTTAAGAATAGAGTCTGTAGGGGTGAATGGTTGCTGAACTCTACTTCCCTTTTCAGTCCTGCATAAATGAGTACAGCATATTCCAGTTTATTTAGTGATGGACAGGCTGTTAGCTCTTAAAATAGCTAAGGAATAGGAACCTGACACTTTGAATGATTTATGTGTTTTCTTTGTAAGCTTGTTTCTGTTTTGTAACCTTTAAAATGTGGGTTTTATGAGCGATATCATTAAAATTTATACTCCCTCTAGTATGTGATGTTAGTCATTATTGCTCTGCTGTGCCTCCAGATCACCTGTCTGAATTATAAAGCAACCTTCCTTGGAGCCAAATAGTAATTTTTTTCCAAATGCGTGCTGACTTCATTATTTTTCATTGGTACTCCCTTACCAGAGCAGAGGCCAGAATCTGGCCTTTCCTGCTTTCCATCCAACTGGGAAAGGTTACTAGGAGTAACTGTGTATTTTTAGGAATGAAATATGAGGGGTCATTTAACTTACGAGATCTGATATCAATCAGAAGAAGCTTCCAGAGAATTTGTTTTGAAGTGTACTCTATTTTTTTTTTCTTTGTTAACTGAGATTGATATGCTCAGGGAGGTGATTTAATGTTGTGCTGGGCTTTGTTACACTAATTTAAAGAGTTTCAGCAAAGAGTGAATCTCAGAGGAAAAAAAATGCTGATACAGGAAGTGAATCACAGTCCTTGATTCCACTGTTTGAGACTCTTAAAGATCTTATACACCAGGAAAGATATTGTAAAAGGTTTTAAAGTTACACCTTTACTCTGCATCCTCAAATTGAAGGTCCCAAAAAGGTTTCTTCTGGAAGCCTCCACAATACTCACAAAAAGTTTTGGGTGTTCTTTTCAGCAAATTAATCCAACGAAAAATGGAACTTTTCCTGAGCCGTGGATTACTCCCCTGAAGGCTGTAAAGCAAACTGCTCTGTAACTCATGAAAATCACCCATCTCTCTCTTCTGTCAGGAAATAAATGATCTTTATTAACGTTTATGTTGTATATTGTCTAGCAGATTGTGGTATAGAGTAATTAATTGCAAACTTCTCAAACATGACTTACTAGCCAGCTTTCATCCAGAGGTGAGATGGAATTGTTTTCTGATCAGTATGACTGCAGATGTAGTTTTTTCAAACCAAGCCTGTTTGCCTAGAGTCAGATCATCGAGTCCAACCATTAACCCAGCACTTCCCAGTCCTCCACAAGCCCATGGCCCCCAGTGCCACATCTTGTGGCCATGGGGATTCAGCCACTTCCCTGGGCACCCGTGCCAGGGTGTGACACACCTTGCAGTGAAGAAATTGATCCTTATAGCCGCTCTAAAACTCGCCCTGGCACAGCCTGTGGCAGTTTCCTCTTGTCCTTTTGCTTGTTACTTGGGAGACCAACCCAGCTTCCTTTCAGGTGGCTGTAGGGAGTGATGAGGTTCTTTTTCTTCTGGCTGAACACCCTCAGCTCCCTCAGCTGCTCCTCAAAGACTTGTTCTCTGTGTCTTCACCAGCTTCATCTTCCATAAGATGCTAGAGCATGCAAAAGAGCTGGGATTCAGGCTTGTTGTAGCAATGCCTGTATGGTTTTTTGTGTGTTTGTTTGTTTTACAGAACCTTATCCTTGTAATACAAATGATTTACTGATGTTAACAGAGGATAAAATACTAATTTCAGTGCAGCCTGAGGCTACCATGATCTATTCAGTGCTGTCATCTAGTTTCATTGAAAGATACGTGATATAGCACTAGAAAACGAGTTTGAACAACAAAAAATGTGTTACTGTTGGAAAACATAAGAATGGAATTTGTCAGATAAGAGTTATGCCAGAATAAGTGCACTCAAGCACTGGGTCCTCAAGCCAGTGGCCTTTTCCTGAAATAGGTGGTATCATGTTGCCTGTTGTTACAGTTATTAAAATTCCTTGTCTGCTTCTGTTCCCAGAAGGATTATTCTATCAATATTTGCAAGGCAAGTTCCCTGTCATGTTACAGATTTCCCTATTTATTTTTGTAATAAAGAAAATGTGAGCATCAGAGGTTCCTGCATTGAGCACTTCCAGCAGCATAATTCCTAGAGCTGGAAGGAAAGCTCTGTGAGTTTGCACTCCTGTTATCAACTGAGGTCTGTTCCAAGATTCTTGTCCTCACCACACACACTGCAACTAGACTTTGATTAAAGCAATGCTATCAGGTTGAAGTTTAATTTGCTCCATGCTAATTATATGTATTTTAAATTGTGAGTGGACTCCGTACATAAATGTCAGTGAGATGGTGAAGGAGGTGGAAAGAAGAGCTGTGATGGTGATAAGAGGAGGCTGAGTTGAGTTTTTCATAGGATTAATGCTTTCCAAATTGGAGGATATAAGATTGAAAGTGAAGGGCACACTCCTTGTTGAGGGAGAGTGGTGGAGTGGTCCTAATGCAGAATCTAATTAAAGCAACTGTCAGGATTCCTCTATTTTACCATCACCTCCCCTATTCTGTAAGAGTCAGCTGTCGTTTGGAGTGAGCATACTGCCAAAGAGGCATTTACAAATAAATGAAAAATGTCACAATTGATTTTGTTCCTTTCAGAGGATTCCGTGTCAGCTTTGTCACAAACCCTTTGTTATTCTCTCTTTCAGATCACTTGTCTGGACTTTGGAAATAACTTTGGTTCTTGGATTCCTTCTGTTGACCCACGGTAAGCTCCCTGGATTATGACTTTTTATTAACATTTGTGCAACACTTAAATAACATTGACTTCTCAGTGCCTAGGAAGGATGAAATGCTGGAGGTTCTTACCAATTACCTTATGAGTGTGTATAGAAGCTGCATAATACAATCCACGCTTGAAAATACCACTGAAAACCAGATTTATTTTTTAGTTTCTCCTATATTTACACATTATGGTAATTACTTTGCAAAATGTTGTGTGCCATGGTAGTAGCCACATAAAATATGAATAGCTATGTGGTTTTATTTGTTTCTAAAGTATATGTACTTCTAAGGCTGATAGTGTTCTTTTCTTCCATAGGTATAATTTCTCACTCTTTCATTGTATATTGGATGGTTATAGTGCATTTTCCTGCTTGTGAGGAGATCAAAAGGTTGTTTTTCTTACGTACTTGCTGGCTGGATAAGTGAACTTGGTGTGCAATATCAGTCTACCCCTTTTAAGGCAAAAGTGTCACCATAAGATGGGATATCTGTTGAAATGTCATTACAAGAAATAGTTAAGATGGTTTAGATATGAAGCATCTAAACTACAATTACATCTAAAAAAACTGGCTTAGTTATTTTTTCCTTGAGCTTCGGTTTTTGAGATTGAAATAAAAAATACAGTGTTTTACTAAAATTGTTGTGAAAGAAACCTCATAAACATCCAGAAAAACACCTGTGATCCTTTACATAGGAGTTGAAGATTTCTGAAGACTGACCTAGTGCTCCGTTTAAGAGTAATTTTTGTCTTTGCTGCATTTTCTGTGATGTCCTGGAAGTGTAACCTGCAGATAGTAGTAGGACAAGAGATTACCACTTTCCACTAACTTCAACAAATAAACTCACACCGTCTAGAAAGAATTGGTTTGTGATGGTTTTGTATTTCTAAAGGGATTCTTCAACAACAGTTCATGCATATTTTGCAATCTGGCAAACAGCCAAAATTCCCTCTTTCAATGCATGTTTTTTCATAGCATATGAAAAAAACTTGCTGCATTTTATCACCATTGCTATTACCAGATTTTTAAAAACAAGAGAACTGAAGAAAAATCACTCTGGAAACTGCTAAGAAGTTTGGGAAGAATAGGATTCCATAAGGAAAACAAGAATAGTTTATGGTGTCACCTGTCCTGTGTGCAAGTTTTGCTTCTTTTCCTCTTTCACCTGGGATTTTAATGTAGTTTAATGAGCTCTACTTTAGCACTGCACAAATCTGATTGCATTGGTGTATGCATATTTGTCAGCTGTTTAAGCATTTTGAATGCGTTATATTTCATATGTGGTTTTTGCTGTTCTGATGTGCCTCTTGCTTAATTAGAATGGAATGTGTTGAATTTGTTCTAAAAGGAAATTTTAAATGAATATTTGAAATAACTGTTGAATTTCCTGAAAGTTCAGGTTTTTTATTTTTCTTCTTTTAGCTTGAAATCAAAACTTGTTAACTAGAACTTCAAAGAACACCCTTAATTTGTACTTTGGACAGTTTTGTTTACATGGTAGTACAAAGTTTGTGGCAAAGCGCTCCAGGGCAGTCTCTAATACAGCATTTTCAGCAGTGGGCTGCCCAGCCTTGGGGTTCTTCTATTTGTATTACAAGTATTAGAAGAATAAGAAAAAAATCCAAGGTACGATTGTATAAAGACAGAAAATGAGTTCTGGCAGTGTGGAAGATAATGACACTGTCTCAAGGAATAAACCAGACAGTTCAAGGCTGTTATATTGTGTAATTAATTAATATTACTGTAAACAGAGATGGAAGGAAGAAAGGAAGGAAGACTAGGAGGAAAATAAAGAACTCATCATTCTCAGCTCTGTTCATTCCCTAAACCTCCACCTTCCCGTTTGACATAGTAAATTGTTTTGAGGTAAATCTAAATTGAAATCTGTAGCATTTCACATCTAAATGAGGCATGCACTTAGGAGTAAAGCAGTGCTGCAAAGGCCAGTCCAGAACTCTCCCAAAACGTCTTGGAACTAAAATGTTTAAATATGACTTGGCAGATTTGCAGAAGCTTAGACTTCCACTCACCAATATTTAACTCAGCCACATTTGATCATGTTACTGATGTTGATGTGTCCCAGCTTCTGAGAGCTGAGCATACTCTGACCCATGGTTGTGCAGATGTAAATATCTGTGCCCAGCTGTTGGCATATATGGGAATTAATTCCATATTTTAGTCTGAATCATGAGATTGCTCTCGAGTGCTGGGTGTCCCTACAAGCGCTGGATGAAATGTCATGGCTGGCAACATTGCCATGAGTTAGAAAATAACTTTAGTGGGAGATTTTTTAACATCTACATCCAGCAAATAGCAAAAACAGATGAATAAAATAAAGGAGAAATGTGTGAACACCACCGTTGCCTTTTTCAGGTCACTAAGGAGCTTGCAGGTTGGGAATGAGCCTAGGAAGAGCTGAAGGGATACGCAGAGCATTTGTTCCAATGAGAACCCTTCATGGAAGTGAACCAAAGGCAGTCCTGTCCTGCTAATAGAGGTTTCCTGTAAGCTTCTTTTCAGCCAGGAAGGGAGTAGGGAAGTGCTCTGAGAGCTGTATCTTTCTGCATCAGTTTCTGTCCTTAACCTGCAAGTGAAAATGTTAAATCTATTAAAATTTAATTTCAGCTGATGGTGGCCATCCCATTCCCCAATGCCCCCCCAGTAATTAGACTCTGCTGTTCGTGCTGATAGTTGTTCAGCTCCTGGACTCAGGATATTCTTTCACCCTATTTTCATACACAGATGTCTCTCTTCCTTTTAAACTTAATAAAGGTGCTGTATTTCTAAGTCATGGGGATGCTGGTCTAATTTCAGCAGGACGAATCTCAGACCTTTCCTAGTGCCATTTTTTCATGGAATAAGACAGCTTTTCTGTATATGAAGAAAAAATAATCGACAAGGAGGGGAGGGTGGGGGAAGTAAGGGTGATAAGCTGGTCAGATACGGTTTGGAGGAATTATTATTCATGAGTTTGTCAATTAAGTTATTACAATTTCAGTTTTAGAAGATACACTTAAAAAATCCCGAAGATCATTCCTAGTTGAAATCAGTCCAGTTTTTAGTGCCTCCTCTGATTTTCACCATGTTATTTCTTAAATTCAATTCCATATTCTGTTGACTTTAGAGAGGTCTCTCGTGCAAGAAACAAATCGTTCCTCACCTCTTTGTATCTGAGGCTCTGCTCTGTGCTGCTGCCCCCTTTTAGCTGTTACAAAACACTTACTATCCAACTGGTGCCCTCTGAAGTGTTTTGTGTTGTTGCTTTATGAATTGCAAGTGATGTAATAGAACTCACAGCAGAAAGGACATGTGGAGAAGACAATGCTAACAAACAATTTGCAGCTCTTCATTGCTATGGCTGAATGAGTTGGTTTTAGGTAATTTGCTATTCAAACAGGAGTAATGAGGTTAAATGTGTTTTACTCATTCTCATTGTGGCACAATGGCCAAGCCTGAACCACTTAATTTGAGGGGGTTGGACAGGGCAAAGAAAATTGCTAATCATGTGCTTAATTGATCATTCTCTCATGATTGCCTGTAGCTGTAACGATGGTCTGAGATGAACCATCAGAAAATCACTGAGACCATAGAGGAGCATACCATGGAGCAGCTTAATGGTGAAATGGTGCAGTTGCTGCCAACTCAGCAGAGCAGAGGCAGGGAACGAAGCTCTCGTGCTGAACCCTAGAAACTTGAGGTTTTGGTCAAAACCTGACTTGAAATGCATGTGGTGTGATCATCTCTGCATAGTCTATATGGGGAGAGGCAGGGAAGTGCCTTTGACTACATTTCCTCCAGTCATTATTTTAGCAAGAGCATCTTAGGAATGTTTTCAGCACAAAAAAGCATTAGCAGGACCTAATGCGTTTTGAGCTTTCTCTATGAAATTGTAGTATTTGCTTAAGCAACAAATAATGATAATTACAACTGGGTTTGATGATTTGGTTTTTTTTTTTTTTTACATTTTCCAGAACAAGTGTGTTTGAAATCCTATTCAGAATTGGTTTCCAAGTTCATATGCCTGCATATAGATTGGAATTACTGTAAGGAAAAATCAATGAATTGCCATTGTGTTAATAGTATTGGCTCTATTTGATAAGTATGTCCTTGGGCATTTTTCAGAGTTGTAGCTATAATTTATGGGTGCTGATTACAATTCCTGTGTGTCTTCTGTAGCTCTAGAAATAGGTTATGCAAACTTGTCAGCAGAGACAGTGGCCTCCAGTAGAGTGTTGGTTTTGCACAATGTCTTCATATAAAGTAAACAAATACAGCCTTCCATCCCCCACCATCTGTTGTTAGGGGTATTCCCATATTTTCTACTGTTTTGGGGAAGAACTTGGCTTAATGTTCTTGAATTAAGTATAATAATTAAGATTTTTAACATTTGTAAAAGCTTGACTTGCATGCAGGAGGTAGATTGAGACAGCCTGACATGCCGTATAAAATGGTACATAAATAGAGCAATGTTTTCATCAACAGAAATGTGTTGCTTTTCAAAGCTGATTCTCTCTGTAGGGTGTCATAAAGTAATAAGACGACCATAACATGATCCTTCAGTATTGCATTAATTCCTTAGAGGGATGAATTCATCTTTTCTGACTGCAGTAGTGCATGACTGGCCATGGAAATGCCACTGAATTATAAAATCATCTGTAAAACAAAGAACAGTTTTTCAAGAGGAGCATGTTTATTTTACAAAACTCGTAAAAGGCTCATGCTTTTAGTGATTTTTGCTTGTAGCAAACTGGAAGTGAAAGTATTTATCTTAAAATTAAAAATTAACATGGAATGCTGTGTACTTTGCCTTAAAGAAAACTGCATGCAAAATATTTGTCTTCTGTGAGGACTGAAGACTATTAGAAGGTCTCTGCCAACACAAGAAGAATCTCTTGTTACAGATGATGAGTTTTTGCAGCTGGTGTAAACTAATCTGGCGACGGTTGCATACTGTAAATATGAAGGATGAGAATTTTGTGCTGTTTTCTTTCTCCCAGCAGTGGGTGGAGAGCTGAGTTTGCATAGTGAGACAGTGTTACAAATTAGCCTTGATTGGGCTTTTCTTGGATTTTTGTTTTTGTTAACTGACCAGTGCTCTAAGCATGAGTTTGTAATAGAGGCTTGTGTTGGCTGGAAGGGGAGGGACATTGACCATGCACTGCTCAGATGGGGGGAAGACTGGAAATACTTAATGGGTTTGATCTGAAAAGATTCTGTGTGCAACCCCTCTAAGCTGAGATGTTGCCCTGCTTACAGCAGGAATTCCAAAACCCACGAGGACGTTGTTTTACCATCTTTTTATTTTTCCCCTGTAGAACATCTTTCTGATTGTGCTGTGAAATGTGTTGCAATTGAGAGGTTCTTTCCAGCCCACCAGACTTGTGTGTTTCTGCTGTGTTTCAGTTTGTACTCAGCTGGAAGTGGCCCTTGCTGCCATATCCCAAAATAAAGCCCTTTTCTTGAAGCAACGAGACATTGAGGTCTAGTTTGCTGTGGCAGAGGCTTTGGGAATGTGCAACAAAAATTCAGGAGTGTAGTTAAGGAAGCATTGAATTTAAGGCCTGCCTTGACCATTTCACTCAGGTCAATAATTCTGTGATTTTGCAGAGGCTGCATGCCTTAGCACAGAGAAAGGCATGAGTGGTTCCATATGTGCAAATTAGAACCAATGACTGTCTTGTATGACACATGAAGGGAGACTTTAGTTTCAAGCAAGGGAGCATAATCACTGTTTCTTGGTTGCTAAATATCCTGTGTGCAAAACCAAATTTTCAGTGAAGGTATAGATCATTATTTCTCACATGACTATTGAAAAATGAAAGAAAATACGGAAGCTGAAATAGATGCTTCACACCCTGCTGTAGTTCAGGGCAGGGGTGCAATATTTAGCATCCTCGTGGTATTGTCAGTATACTTAATAATTCTTTAGGACTATGCTGTTCTAATTATAGCACATCTGAGTTCAAAAAGAGTGTTTCATATAGCCTTAAGGCCTGTGAAGGAGATAATCTTCTTGGGAGTTCTGACATTTGTTTTAATGGAAGCAGGATCAAGCACAAATGCTAGGCTGCAGTGACATTTAAATGTGATCAGCAATGCTGATCAGCGATCAGGAAATGGAGCTGTTCCAGCTGTTTACTTAAAAGAGACTCCTTTATGCAACATATTGTCAATTGTGAGGGTTTTTAAAATATTTTCTTAGAAAGAATATGGCTCTCCCTCTATGAATAAACCACCCTATCCCGGTGATGTGCATGACAAGGCTCTGATGGATTTCAGCGATGTTATGAATCTCACCTGCTGGAGATTCAGTTTATATGCATGGATACAGAACTGCTCAAAGCAAAATGTTTCAGCATCCTCGGATGAACACTTTCAGTGCTCCAAGGCGTCTCAGTGCGTTAGGGAAGAGAGCTCATCTCCACAGAGATAAATATTTTGCAGTGGTTTTATTCTCATAAAAAGCTGAAGCCGGAACCAAGAAATGGAACAACTTTTGATTAAAAATCATCCCAGCTCCCCTCCCCAAACAAAACACCGGCACAGGAAATAAATGATATTGTAATTAAAGTAACAGAGGTTTCAGCTTCAACGAGGAGACTGTCCAATGGTGGACAGAAAATATTGGAAATGGAACTGGCAAGCCTCAGCTGCCAGGGCGTTGTTTAGAGACAGGATTGAGGGGTTTGAAGGTAGGCAGGTGCAGCTTTTTGGGAAGCTTCTCTCTGAGGGTTATGGATTCCCGTTGTTTTCACCTTGGCTCCTCCAAGGGGCCACCTGTGTCCTCTGTAAAGGTCAGCTATGCCTGATGTCCTCAAACACTGCCCTGGGAGTCACTGACTTGTCACTGCAGACCTTTTGGACTTGTTGTGAGTTCACTGAGTAATATTTATTCCAAGCTGTGTATTAGCTGTTATTTTTACAAAATATGACTTTTTTGGATAACTATCCTTTACCCTAGGTAGAACTATCATCGTTTCAGTCAACAGCTATATGGTGGCTATCATTCAGAAAAGGATAGATTGTGTTTTGGAAATATAATTTCATGAGCATAGTTTGCCTCGTGTGAAAGACAATGTTGTTGGTGAAATCACTGTAGAGCTTTTCCTTTAAAGTGTAAGTTGACACTTTTCCACATTCCCTCATTTACAAATGTGTCAAAAAACCAAAATGTCCTGTATTTTTTTTCCCCCTTTACAGTGAAAGCAGTAAACACGTTCCATTCCTTTTTGGACTTCCTAAATTCTATTTTTTTTAAAATTTTTTTATGTTTATGCTCATATTCTCATTTATCCATTAGTTGTCTTCCACTTAATACACAGAAAAATCTGTCTTACAGGTACATGTTGAGATACGAGTAGCAATAAAACAAAGGCTGGGGCAGAGCTGAAGCCTCTGGCAGAGACACGGCAGCTGACAGGGGATGTGACACTTTGCATTTTAGTTTTCAATAGTTTGGTGGTTCTGCAATGTTTTTAGGAATACATTTGCAGTAAGAAGTGAGAGCACCTTGTTTGATGGCTTTTATAGTGATATTAGTTCCTTCAACCCAACAGAAGCAGCCTGACATCTTTCTTTTTCCTGTTTTTTTTCATTTGGTTTTTCCTATACTGAATGGATATATTCAAAATCAGCTGAAGCTTGACAAATGCAGCTGTGAAGTCTTGTCTTCGAGCTATACTGCAGATTTTTCTCTCGCCTTTCTTTGCTCCAAGAAATACCTGTTCAACTGTTTTTATAGTATTTTTATGATAGGCATTTCAGATACCTACTGCTGGATAAATAAAACTGCCTTCCTACCTTCAGGAGGCGGGGATGTTTTTTCATTTGTTTCTCAAAATTTGTTGCAGAGCAGAATGTAGTTGGATGTCATAGTAAAGAAGATGGCCTGGCATGGAAATGAGAACATAATTAAAATTATTTTTACTTTTCTCAGGATTTGGAACAAAATGTAGCTTAAACCTTTTTCTTAGAGGTATTACACCTAACAAGCTCTCTTGAGAGAGATGGGGGTAGAGCAGCAAAGCTATCAACAGAAATACGGAACGGCTGCGTTCCCTGGGGTTTGCTTAAATTTGAAAGTGGATAGGAACTGTGAAGAAATATAATGCAATCTGCTAAAGAAACTGCAGTATAACTCCAGTGGCCTCAGACACAGTAATGTACCAGTGTAAAGATCCGTATTAACCTGAAAAATAGGTAACAACATAAAACACTCTGAAGTTGCTTAGCTTACATTTGTCCTTGATGCATCGTCTTCAGTGTCTTGTGGTGTGGAGATCAATTTGTGCTGTAAACGCTGTGGAATGGAAATCAGGTCTTTTTGCCTGCTGTGGGAACTGCCCTGTGAAGCTTTTCTGGGCTGCCTGTGTTTGAGTTTGATGTGCTAAGTTCAAAATGACCACTGAGCTAAAACAGCAGTCAAATGCTGCTACATTCTTGGTCTTCATTTAATGGCAGGTTGAGCTTTACTAAGCCATTGAAGCCACTTGTGGTGTGAGATTTTCTGTCCTTGCCCACATGAGTGTACCTGATGGAGTCGGAACAGTGGTGGTCTAGGATTTGAAGCAAAGTAATGAGTGTTTCAAATGTTTGTTTCGGTGTCTTTTTCTTGATAGTCTGGAATGCTTGTTAATCCATGCAATATTTGTTCTATTATAATCCTTTCTCAGAATTTGTGAATGCCTTCCATACAGAATCAGCATTAATGGTTTTGCAGAGCTTCTCTTTTTACTTCAGAAATTCTGACTGAGAAGCAGCGCTTTTTTTTTGTTTTGAGGAGGAGCTTCGTTCAGGGTTCATAGTGAAAAGTGTGCTTGAATTTGAGCAAATCAATGCTTTCCAAGTCTGACACAGATTTTTTTTGAGAAATCCCATTGAGTTACAGTCTCCTCTGTTCTCCATTCACACACACTTGAAAATCTGGAATCAGGTTATTGGTGTCTGGCATATTGGACAATTATGAGAACTGTAACTTGCAAGAACAGATCTCCATTTTGCATAAGGGCCCCTGAAGTCTTGGAGCCTCCAGTTCAATCTGCACATAAAAATTCCTTCAGAAAACTGGTTGTGTTTTGTCATCATTTTTAAGGATTTATAATAATTTGATCTTTTTTAAAGTGTTGAGCCATTTTCTTGTACCTTCTAATCTTGGTGGTGTTCTCCTTGGAGCAGAAATGGTCTGGTGTGAAGGGGATTACAGTACATCCTCCTTTGACATTCTGGTCACATTGTTTTGTGTGCACATACCTGCAGCAGAGATCCTACTACAAACAATTCTGGCTTGTCAGAAAAGGTGGATCTACAAGTTGGTTTAAAATATCTCTGTGGTTCAGGGCCCCAGGCTGCTGAGGGATGTGCTCTGTCAGTCCGTACATGTGTGTGTGCAAGAAGGGAATGTTGCCAGATTGTTTTGCTCTGTTAAATATTATCAGGTATGCCTTTTAAAAATACTGAATTATTAGGCTTGGCTCAAGAAATTAGAACTAGTGTTACAAAGCTGTCTTAACAGCTTGGTTAAGATTAATGTCATTAGTGTGTTTCGTAACTTCTGTGACCCTTTAGTTATAAGAGATAAAATTAGATGTGTTTGTAACTTATATTCTGAATTCTAAAATACCAATTTCATTTGGAATAACTGTGTGTAAGCCTCATTTGATAATGTAACAAAATTCATGATTCCCATGTCTTAAAATATTAGGATCAGTAAAGTTCAATGTGTGTTTGATTGTGAAGATTTTATTTGAGAGCAACCTCCTTTATTGATGCAATATTGTATTAGTGTGCTGTGCTGCACAATTCAGTGTGAGCTTCCTTCTTGCACAGAGCTCCGCATGAGGATACAGCCATAAGTTTTTTTCTCACTTTTTCTGTTGTATTTAATTAATATTAGAGAGATTTAATTGATGTTACAGTTTGTGGTAAGCTGCATTAGAATCAGGTTCATTTTTTATTTATTTCTAAGTTTTGTTTAGCTTGATTTTTTTGTTTTATGGTTTAACTGAGGCTTGAAAAGGTCACCTCAATAGAAGGAACATGGAAGATACTAGTAGAAAAAGAGAAATTTTGTGTCAAAGCTCTTGTGGCTTTGAAGTCAATAGAAGTGAACTGTAGAAACAAACTGTTACTAAATAGTATCGTAAACATTTACATTAAGGTGTGGGTTCTCATCTTCCACAAAAATCCAGATAGCAAATGTGCTGATATGACTGCTCTGGGTGTTAATGAACTTATGGTTCTGACATAATGGGAGTTGCACAGTTTATTTGAATGAAGCTGTGGCTTTATTTGGTGTTGCTGTCCAGTGACAGGACTCGGGGAGATTTCTGTGGGAGATGCATCTGGAGTGTGATGGAGCTGGTGAGACTGAGCTGCAGAAAGGTGCCCTGATGGTCACTGCCCAGCCTGGGCTTTTCTGTGGCCGCTGGAGACGTGCACGTTGATTCTGCCAGCTGCATCCTTCTGGCTTCACTGGGAGTGTTACTCTGGATGCTTTGCTCTTTTTCTCACAATCAGCACATTCCTTTTTTTCCAGTACACCCTCATATCCCTCGTGTTTCTAATTAACATTTCAAAATCACTGCCTGTCCTTCGTTCTGCATAATCTGTGCTTGTTTGCATTCCAGCAGCACACCTGTACTACGAATGCAACACCAATTAATACTCTTTTCAGTAGTTGAAAATAAACAGTGTCCATGTATGGGCTTCTCCTCAAACCATAATATATTCAGTATTTTTTATCTGAGGGGTTTTGAGTTCTAAGAGCTGGATTTAGCAAAAGTTTTAAACTCTATTTAGGCTGAGTAAGCAGATATCTTTGCCTTATCAGTTAAACACACCATGCTTCTTTATAACTCTCTACAAGAGTAAAGAATTTAAAAAGTTAAGCAGTGGATAAATATCTCAAAAGATATCTGTTTTTCCTTGAAATGTGCTTCACCTAGAAAAATACTCTTAATCTGCAGTTTTTCTGTTTGCTCTTAGGTTACCAAATCATATGTGAATACGAATTTCAAAAGCAGAGTTTAAATCACTGAAAATATTTCACTGCCTTTTGCTTTCAGTTTTACTGTACTGCTTTTTTTTCTCTTAAACTTGATGATTTAAAATAATTGCAGTAATGAAGTAAGGGATAAGGTAAAGGCAAATTATAGCTAAATACTTTAAAATAATAAAAGCTTACGGCTTGAAATTTGCTTTTAAGTTTTCAGAGCCTTCTAATTTCCTCAATAAAATGTCTCTGCAGTGTATAATCATCATTATTTAAAAAAATCAAAATTTTCTATTTATCTTTTCTGAGGAGGAGTAAAGTATGACTTAACCCAAGAATTCATGCAGAGAATAGCATATAGAAACATGTTGATGCCAATAATGTAATGAAAAAGAGGAGCCTTTTTTTCTTTGGCAGAAGACATCGGGCTAAGAGAATAAAAGAAAGGACATATTTTCAGGTCAATTCTTTCGCCTGTTTGTTAAGGACTTCCTTTGAATGTTAACTTAGGTTTTCTGAGCCAAGAAAGGCTTTTGGTGATACGATTTAAGTACTGTCTTGGCTTCTTGCTCTCATGCTTGGTTAGATCATCTCTGACCACGAGGAAGAAGATGAGAATTTAGAGAGAGATGTGGCTCTCCGTGAGAGCTGTGAAACAGGGAACTGTCCAAAGCTACTGTGCTGGAAGTTAATGAATATAACCCTGTAAGTAATTCTCACTATATGAGGGCAGTGTCACCTTGGTTCCCAAAACTGGTTGGTCTTTAAGCACCTTTGGTGTCCCAGCTGTGTGCTCGTGTGATGTAAGCATGGTGTCTGTAGTTTTGTTTCAGGACATGCAGCTGATTTGGTAACTTCAGACAAACCCCAGTCCCTGCACTTGGAATTTTTCAAATATATCAGTGGGTTTTTTTTTTTCATTTTTTTTAAGAAAATAAGTATTTCAGTATGTACTCTAGCTGATCTCTGACAAAAGTACTTCACAGCCTCCCCCTTCATGAAAACTCTTGACAAGACTCTTGAAATTACATCTTCTGTTATCACTCAGAAGTGATGGATGAGATGCAATGTTATGACTTGACAAGCTTAAGTCCAAAGTTATTGATCTCTCAGCTGCAGCAGAACTCCTAAGGATAACCTCCCAGTATATATTTGGCACTGAGTAGTATTCAACACTTGTTGCTTTCGCTGCACGTTATTTCTTTGTGGATAATTTAGCCAGTTTCCAGAACTTCTCTGACAGCTGTGTCTCGCTGAGTTTCCTTTTGCATGGAAGAAAATTTGAGGCCAGCTTTTCACCTCAGAACTGACATGAAGTAATAATTGTCTTTTGAAATTGAGAGGATTTACCAAATGCTTGAACTTTAGGGATAGGTTGGAAATTCAATCTATGTACTAAGTGCATGGAATAAATGAGTTCACTGGTTTTGTGAATCTGGAGGTCACAGCTATAGACAGAGATCCAGACCAGTAATTAACCAATTTATAATTTCCTGTTGGTTTGAATATTGAAATCAAGATTATGTATCACTGTGAGAGATATGATCTAGCTCAGCCAGATGCATGTGGGCTCAATGAAGAAATTGCTGAATTAAATTCTTTGGCTTGTGCAATGTAGAAGGTCAGTCTGGGTGATCCCAGCTGCCCTCTAAAAATGCTGGTTAGCAAAAATGAAGAGGGATGCATTTGAAAAAGCACAAAACAGGGCTTGTTAGAAATGAAGTGTCAATAGATAACATGGAATAAGCAGATAATTGTCAATTTATGCAATTAGAGTTTTTTTAGTAAAACTGATGAAAACATTGCTGGCTTCATGGAAGCATAAAGTAACATTGGTTTATCTTACTGAACAAAAAAATCCGACCTTTTTTAACATATACATAAAGTTGGCTGTTGCAGTTCTATGAGATTTGCAGAACTGAGGGACTGTCTCTGTCCTTCCCTACATATTTAATTTACAAAACAGGACTCCAGTATACAGTTTTTGTTTGAGCTCCAGTGTGCTTAGATAACCTGGTCACCTGGGAAAGAGGAAAATTGATGGGATAGGAAAAGGAAGGTTGAGGAATCTGAAAACAGGCTCCCAAGCACACCACAAAGGCTCAATGTGCCTGTGTGCACACCTGCACTTGGTTTGTTTCATGCCTTCTTGCACCTGAGTGGAGTCAAGTGGCAATAAAAGGAACCTTTCTTTATATTGGTTACTTATTTTCCAAAGAGTGTCAAATACCTGTGAATTCAGAACCTATGTGGTAATCAGCCCTAACTAAGGAAAACTTAATTAGATCATTAGCAATGTTAAGTTACACAAAAAATGCTGAAATCAAGAGAATTATCAGTTTCAGTTGTCTTGACCAGGAAGAAATAATTTCAAGCAAGTGTAAATGCAAATGCCTTTAAATCAAAGGGATATTCTTTAACATGGGGAATATTTGTCTTTCTTTCTGGATGTTGTCCCTATTCCCTGCATTTGTTGATGCAGGAAAAGGTACTGCTTGTCTGATAGGACATTGCTGCTTCTCTTCTCCCTCAAAATATCCATACACAGAACAGGGAGTGACCTAGGAAAATGTAATTTTGTGCATCAGTAACCCTGAATTACACAGTGTAACCTTAGATAACCTGGGAGCTTAGATTATGTTTTAAGAATATTTTAACTTTTTAATTAATGGCATAGTTCTGCTGTTTGGCTTAAAAACTGCTGGTCTTTGTCCTGTTCCTTTCCATGGAGCTTCATGTGGGAAGCAGCTGGCTGCTCAAAAACAAGCTTACAGAAGTAATGTCTTGATTTGTGTAGGAAATATACTGGGTTACCTGTCATGAACCCTAATCCTCTTAAAATACATCAGAATTTAGTGGTGACTCTTCCCATACCTGGAAATATTTAAACAGAGGCCCATAGGAAGATTGAACAGAGTAAAGCAAATTGAATTTGGTTTAAGAATTCATCCCTTTCTGTCCTACATATCTAATTCATTTTTCTCAAGTGCTGTTCATATTGTGTTGCATATTAATTGCATATTCTATGTTCTTTATTCATAATATACCACTGATAATAACAGAAAATTAAATTTTTAATTCCCAGTGATACCTTAATTTAATGTTCCAGTTACTTCTCTTCTTTAACTAATCTTCTGTCCTCTGAACAAATTTGATTAAAATCATTACATTTATTGAGAAGAAATGGGCTAAAATGTATCATTTTGGTCCCATAGGGTATTAAAAATTCCTTTCTAAAGCATGTCTTTTGGTGGATGGCAGATTTTAGGCAAGGAAATGGCTGATTAAAGCTCAGAAATCACTAGGATATTAAAAAGTGGAAGAAATTACTTGCTTTAGTTACTGCTTTCTCATTTTACAGGTAAGCCATTCCTTCTTACTCCTGTCTCCTGATGCTGTAGTAATCATGAACCTGTGAGATTTGGGATAGGATGTGGGACACAGAGGAGTGATTTCAGACTCGTATCCTTGCTGGTGCTGTTTGCTGTGGCACCTTGCAGGCAGGGGCTGAGGAAAACTCACCCTGAGCTGTGTTCCCTTCTGGGCTGAGCAGAGTCACTGACAGGATCTTTGGGGTGGGACAGTGCAGCCCTTGCACTTTTGTGTCTGTACCAGACAAAAATCTGCCGTTTGTGATTACATTTAGATGTCTTGTGATTTGTAACTTCATGCTGATTTCGTTACTTTGGTTTGGATTAAAGCGTTAGGGGTTTAACATTCTTAGTTTTCTGTTGAGTTGTGTGATTATCATGGCCCGTTTGATGTTATGCATATCTGTGTAATTAGGATGTTGTAATCTTCTTTCTTGGTCTCTGATACTGAGTTAATAATACGTCCTCAGGAAGTCTGATACTATATTGTTAACTGGTTGGGAGGGAGGAGTTCACTTATCAGTGAACAGAATTTAAGCATAGGTCCTTTTCCAAACCAGCATTATAAAGAAATGCTTTTGAAATACTTGCATTTATTTTTGTGGTTGTCCCTCTCAGTTCTCACTGTATGGCTGATTAACTGCATTCAAAACACGATTTGCTGCCTGTATAGTGACAGAACTTTTTTGAAAATGTGAGTTAATGAAATTTAATGCTGTCTGTGCTGGCTTTTTTAGGTCCTTTGAGCACCCATTAAGTAGGTTAGCTGCTCACTTGTAAAGCTCTTTCAGCTCTGAATTAGAAAGCATCTGCCTTTACTGTATGCACTGTCGTCTCATAGTCGTTCTAATTTTCTCATATTCATTTCTAATTTTATCTCCTTCTGCTCCCTGGCCCTTAATTCTGCAAATTCATGACATTAACTTTGTGCTGCCACAACTCGGTGCACCTTCCACTATCCCAGGCTGCTCCAAGCCCTGTCAAAGCTGGCCTTGGACATCTCTGGGGATGGGGCAGCCACAGCTTCTCTGGGCAGGCTCTGCCAGGACCTCCCCACCCTCACAGAAAAGATTTTTTTCCTAATGTCTAATCTAAAACTACTCCCTTTCAAATTGAAGAAGAAATATTGCAAACTAATAACATTTCTAGATACTTCATTGTCTTCCATATCAGACAATGAACTGATTGCAATGTTCCTTAATAATTACAGAGTATAGCCTACTTATATACATTCTGAAAAACACTCCTTGACACTATATCCTTTCATAATAAAAGCTTAGATATTTGTAGGTAGTCGGAAAATGAAGAGTACTTGGCTTAGTCCAGTGTAGGCCCCTATTTTTACAAGGTGTTAGACAAACAAGAGAAATTCCATCATCCACAGAGTTGACTTTATGAGTACACCAGGCAGGCAAAGGGTCTGAGCAGGAGCACAGAGGATACAGACCCAGCTACGTTTTTCTGGCAGGCCTTTGCAAAACCCCAGATGTCTGAATGGGAATTCATTGGGCAGTGATGCTGGATGTGCATTAGTGAGGCTGCTATTGCATTATGTTAACATCAGAAGGCCTTTATTGAGAACCTGATCTCTACTGTGCTTTATTGCCAAGAATCATTCCATAAAAAGATACTTGCCCAAAATAACTCGCATATTAGGTTTGATAAGCTGCAGTAGGCTGATGGAACAGAAAATTATATTGTGAGGTGTGTGGTAGTGCAATGCAGTAGTAAGATTATAAACTAAATAAATTTATTTGAGGTATAATAGATTTTAGGGTTAGATCAACACCTCTGCCTGGCTTTTGTCCAAAGTAGTTTGTTTTGTGGTTCTTGACTGATGATTTGGAACAATTTTTATTTGAGTTTCAGGTAATTGAAGAGTTTACAGTGGAATCTTCACCTTTGTGGTTATAGCTGTTGAGTGTTAATGTGGTTTTGCAGGATAAATGTTGATAAGTGAAAAACATTGTTTTCTATTATGAGGATAGTAGAATTTTAAGGTCCCATTTCTATGTGTAGGAGGATCCTATATACCTTAAGAAGCAGACTACGTACATACATCCAGTGCTCTGGAAAAAGAGAAGCTTGGTGTAAACACCAGCCAGGAAAGAATAAACTTTTTGGAGGTCTTTGTTAATGAGTACACATGTGCTGAAAGATAATAAATGATTGTCTTTTTGATAGAGTTAGAAGCAATACCCAGATAAAGCTTTTATATTGTAGAACAGATGCATCAGGTTAGTTTTTTAGCTGGTTAATATGACATATTGATATCATGAATTATGCTAGTTAATGACCTGGAGATTTTTCAGGGGCTTGCATTCTGTCTTTTTCACAAAATATGAAGGGGAAGCTGGAGGCTGTGTGATTGAAAGAGGTGAAACACTGAGCAAAAGGAGGGAGCGAGTAGTTACATATAAGAACGACATTTTAGCCACACTGCCTTGTAGAAAGGTTCCATGATGCTGCCAGTGACCTGGGGGAAGCACATGGCAGCAGGGTGGGACTGGAGCAGGGAGATGTATGGGAGTCTCACCATACACCACTCCTCCTGTCTCTTACGTGGTCAGGTGTGTATAAACACTTACAATAATAATTCTGTGCACTCGTCAGCACTGACAGCTGAGGCTTTCTGCTTGACAGTGCTTGTATTAAGCACCCAGGGCCATACACTCCATTAAGTTTTTGTGAAATGAACTGTCTGTGCTTGGTGTCTGGCTGATCCTGGCAGCGTTTGGGAGCTGGAATCCTCTCCAGTGAGCCCCTTCAGCCACCTGACAGTCGGGTTGGGATGGTTTTAGTGGAGTCTTCAGGGCACAGAAGACATGGAAAGACAAGATGGGAAGTTTTAAACAGTGGTAAAAGTGTAATGTGGAAGAAAACCAAGTTCTCTGAAATGAAAATAGACAAAAAGGTAATTTTTTTGGATACACCATCAATGGCCATGTGTAAGGTGCTGTGTGAAGATGTGGTGTGTGTATCACTCAAATCTCCTGATGGTGTTGCTCTGTGTACATCACACTAGCTAAGTTTGAAAACACAGTGATTTTCAGAGTTGGGATTTTCATTTCTTTATTGAAGAGAAATACTGATAGAGTTGAATCGTATCTATAATTTCAAATGTAGCCATTTATAACCAAATGAGAAACAGAATTGGAGGTTGATTATTGAACTCCTCATTAAATACATGGAGGAAATTGCAGAATGAGGTTCCCTTCCTTGCTATCCCTACTGTGTCAGGGTGCTGAGTGTTGTGGTTGAGTTCCTGCCTGTAATGGATGCTACAGCTTTACAGATCCTCCAGGAATGCAGTGGAGTTACCTTGGCCTCTGGGTACATGGGTTAATTCATCAGGGTCTCTCAGTGACACTGTTGGAGACTTCTTAATTTCTGCTCACTTCCCAAAGGTGAAAAATGAATAATACCTACTGTACGGAATTGTAGAACATCAAATTTTCTGTGATTTTTAGGAAAATGTTATTAAAGTCTGGATTTAAAGGCATTTTCTGCATGTATATATACAGTCGTATAAGCACACCAGTTAAATATACTAGACAGTTTACTGAGTATTATACTAAAATCAGTATTCTTCTGAAATCTGGATTTGGTTTCCTCATACAGTGTAAATTACAAAAACAGAAATAAGGATTTGGAAACTTTAAAAATTCAACTTGATATGTTTGAGTTGCACATATGACTTAAATCAGTATTTCTTACTCACTGCATCACGTCTGGGCTGTTCTACTTGGGATTGCAAGAATTTGAGATTGGAGCACGGTGCTTGTTACCAGAAAAGCAGGAACACAGAAGTGAAACAGAAGTTGGAGTTGTAATGGAGATTCTGAGCTCTTTGAATTTCCTTATAAATCTGTCTGGTGTTGCTGCATTCATTCTTACATAATTAAGTAGCTTATGTTAGATATATTAATGTAGGAAATTATTTAGATGACTGTTTGATACTCCTGTAAGCTGTGGTTGACACAAATCAGCCTTGAGGATGTGAAAACAGTGAGTGTTTCACAATTTTCACCAGGAAAACAGTTGTTTTCACAGCTTTGTTAACATAACTATAAAGCTTTGTGCACCCTGTGCTAAATTTTGGCATGAAACTTCTCACCGTGGGAGAATATACAACTTTTTAACACCTGATTTAACACTTCCCCCCATATAGTTCAGAGGTTGAAAAATGGAACTTGGCAGACTTACAGTATAATATGTGGGTTAGAACATGCATCTCAGGCCATGTGTATGTGTGTGTCTGTTTAAAATGTTGGGGGTGATGGAAATGATTTATTTATGTGTGGAAAACCCACATACTGGATATTAAAAGAGCGAGTCTTGGGAAAGTCTGAAAGAATAGGGAGCCACAGGTGAATAACTGGCTTAACATAAGGAAATGTGCGCTGAAAAGGAGGGATTTAGCAATTGAAGATGGGATTATCACATGATGAGTTGCAGCTGGTTTGGGAGAAGGACTGACACTGAAGCTAAGCCTGATTTGGAGGAAAGGAAACAAAACTTCTTGGCTGAAGTTCTGGATGAGTTTTGTTGCAGCCCAGGTGTGCAGTCCGGGTGCCCTGTGTTTGGGGGCAGGCTGTGGTTTGTTTCCAGGATGTCTTCTGCAGCTCCCAGACTGGATTCCTCTGGAGTGTAGCTGCTGTCTGACATCACCAGCGTCACCCAGATGTGAGAGAGGCTCCAGCTACACCTGTGTGCCACGCAGGGGCTGCTCTGGCAGTGCTGCTGTGACACTGGTGTCACTGCCTGGGCCAGCAAAGGCTTTGCTCTGGCTCAGGGTAAGGAAGGTGTGAGTTAGAGCCATAATTCACAACAGATGCAGGTCCCAGTTGTGCACTGAAATCCGAGCAGGAGGAAACTCCCCCCACCCACGGCCATTTAGCTGGGGACACTCAGGGCATGGAGAGGGAACAGAGAGGGGCTCTGTGTGGGTCCCTGCATCCCCCTGAGCATTAATTTGTAGCCAATTATCCATTACATGCTTCATGCCCTTCTTCTTTCATTTCTTCTTCAAAACTGTCTATTGGGATGAGTGTGGGTGTGCAAATGAGGTTTTGATCTCCTTTGCTCTCTGCAGAAGTAACTTTTGATGCCAGATTTTGTAAAACTTGTTTTTGTTCATGCTGAGATACCTGCATGCCAATATCCTTCTTGAAAGATTATTTTCTTAACAAGCTCTGGTAATGGAAATACCTGTAAAAGGTACCTGCCTACATCAGTGTAATCAGAACTTGAATTAAGGGGGGGAAAAATACAAACCACTTTTAAACTTAGATTTCAAACCATGAAATGAAAAGACTTGAATTTCTTACATTTGTCAGGGAAGGAGTTTCAACAGTAGTATAATATTCTGATCTTGAGAACAGAGATGCTTCATTATAAATTGGAACCAGTGCTTTCCTATTGAGTGTATAATTGGGCTGTTTCAAAATAAGATTTTTTTGGCTATATTCTTCAATTGCACTTTTCAGGTGCAATTTTTTATTCTTCATAGAATTATGTTTATTTTTATTTTGAAAGCAAGAGTCACATCACCTTTTTATACAGCCTCATGGATTTGGATGGTAATTTTCATGTGAAAATGGATGCTGGCTATTAAAAGTCTGTTAATGAGTAAGAATTAGTTCATACTCCTAAACCATTGCTGAATTGCCAAGTGGTTTGTGATTTTTGGTAGTGAAGGCTGGGTACCACTGTGTGATCAGAGTCCAGGTGTTCAAAGCAAGGAAACCAGTGCATGGGATCAAGTGAGGCTGCCTGCCTCACGTACATCCTCAGAAAATACCTACCATATCCCAAAGAAAGCTTGAGATTACCTTAAGTTCTGGTGTTAAAGAAGGAGGTCATGTGTATATTTCATGAGATACAGTTTTTTGTGCTCCTCTTACTTATTTTTTAACCTTCCAGGTTCATATTTTAAACCTTGCAAGCATGAGTCTAAGATGTGAAAATACTATATAAAATCATATCACCCCACAATTTGGAGCCCAAAGAAAAATGGCCTCTTGTTGTGACAAAGTTGCTGAAATATTGAAGAGTTGATGGCTCTTTCCCTTTGGCATACCTTGTATTTAAAAAATGAGAAAAAAAAGAAGACGATTTAACTGGGATGCTTGACAGACAAGGTTTAAATTAGAGAGAAGTGTGATTCTTTTGTCTGTCTCTGTAACCTTGTCTCATAAATTAACTGTTCTTAAGTACTAATGACCTAGGAGAGGCAGATGTTGCATCCAGCTGTTAAATGGATTTTTAATGCTTCCTTTCTTATAGAGACAGTTAATTCCAGGGTAAAGCCTAAAACCATTTCAGGAAAGAAATTTCTAATGTAGTCCTCAGATGACTAACAAGAGCGATAGTAGTATGGAAAAGCGGTATGAACATCTGATGTTAACTGCTGATTTTGAGCCATCCCCCTGTCCAGAGGTGACAGGGGGATGGCTTGTGTGGGGAAGGAGGAAAGGAAGGTTGGGGCTGGGCACACCCAGAGCTTTGCTGCCTTAGGCTCTCCAGCAGGAGAAACGAGCATTGTGAAACTCGAGTTCACGTTGAGTCCTGTGTGTGGTTTTGGGCACCACAAAATAAAGAGAGACAGAGTTATCAGAGTGTCTAAAGGAGGCTGTGAAGATGATGCAGGGTCTGGAGGAGGAGCCATACCAGGAGTGGTTGAGGTCACTTCGTCTGTTCATCCTGGAGACCAGGGTCAGAGCTCATCTGGGTCTGGAGCTTCCTCATGACGGGAAGAGGAGGGGCAGACACTGGTGGTGTCCACCTTTGCCCTGGTGGCTGGTGACAGGACTTGAGGGAATGGCATAGAGCTGAGTCAGGGAAGGTTTAGGGTGGATATTAGGAGAAGGTTTTTTCGCTCAGAGGGTGGTTGGACGCTGGGACAGGCTCACCAGGGAAATGGTCACAAGCCTGAAGGAGTTCAAGAAGAGTTTGGATAATCCTCTCAGGCACAGGATGTGATTCCTGAGGTGTCCTGTGCAGGGCCAGGGGTTGGACTTTGTGATCCTTGAGGGTCCCTTCCAACTCAGGATATTCCATGATTCTATAATTAACTGAATTTATCAGCGTGCAAGGTGACTGAATGCTCTTTGAGTGTCTCGCCAGTGTCTCATCCTCACCATGCTCGCGACTCCAAGCTGTTCCTATTGCTCCTGTTTCCTTCTACAGGTTGAAAGTGCTTGGCTGGAGCTCTGAGCAGCCTGGCCCAGTGGAAGGTGTCCCTGCCCATGGCAGGGGGCTTGCAATGAGATGAGCTTTAAGGTCCCTTCCAACCCAAACCATTCTGTGATTCTCTGACTGAAAGCATGGAAATACATTATATTGAACTACATATTATATACATATATTGAACTGCATTGAACTACAGTAGAGCTATTACTGTAAAAAAAAAAAAAAAGCTTTTTTTTTTCACTTAGACATTTTTATCATTTTTATTCTTTGGTGTGTTACTAATGGGCTGACCAACAGAAAAAAGCTGCAAATCTTTGGGCTTAAGTTTAGCCTGTGACAGATTGCAGTCACAGCAGATTTGAAATCTTTATTTCAGTACCACATAGTTTTGTAACTAGTTTTAAGTACACTGTACAAACTTTGTCACTACAAATAAAAACACAATAAAACAAAAGGTATGTTTTTACACTGCTTTCATCTCATACTGGCTTCTTCCCATCCTAGTGTCATCCACTTGACATATTTTCGTAATACTCACGTTATTTTTTAGTCTGTGTCTTCTTTTATATTCCTCCTAATTGTGTCAGAAAGCAATCATAAAAATGATTTATTTTTACTCCATATGGAACTTCACGGGTATTAGAAAGATTATATGAGGGTTTTAGTGCTGACTTCATTAGCTGTGATCCTGTTCTTATTCAAATCCTCGCTGGGAGAACCAGTAAAATAACGTCAGAGGATTTTTATATGTGTGGAATTACGTAATTTGTTTTGTAATTACAATGAATACAGAAGCAGGAAAAAAAAACCTTTTTCGTTAATTATTACACAGGAAAACAAAACATTTAATCTTTTAAAAACTTTCAGGTTGTGGGGGAGCACTGGGAATGATGCCATGTCAAATATTTATCCATCCCTTCCGGACAAAGTGTTGTGTGAGGTAAGAAAGAAAATGCAGTTAGAACAGCAGAAAACATTTCTGGCCACATTACACATCAATCATTCTTACAGGGAGGAAAAAAAAATGTGCCCTGCATTACTTAAAGGTGCTGGGAAGTAGGATGGAGCCTAATTCTGTTACGGGAACAAATCATTTTGCCCTTCCTGTAGCAGGTCAGTGTTTTTGCAGCTGCTTTTTGTCCCTGAATATCCTGGGCTTACGTGGCTGTCACTGAAAGCTCGATGGTTACCAATAATACAGTTTTGTATTTGTCACTCCTGAGAAAGTGTGGAGCAGAGCTGAGCAGAGAGGTTTTAAGGGGCCTCTGAGGGATCCTCACGGGTGGGAGGTGTCCTTTGACTAGAGGAGAAGTATGTTTTGCCCTGCTGAATGGAATAAATTGAATTGTTCAGTGCTTGACAATAAAAAAAATGGGTTTGAATAATCAGGGCCTTGATCTTGTTTTTTTACCAGCAGCATGATTGAAATCACATGGAAAGTGATTTCTGTCATCAAATTCTACATTTCTGCTGAACTCACGTGTTCCTGGTAGTTTGAAGGGAGGAGTTAGGAATGTCTAGCATGCAGTGATCAACTTACCTGAGGTGTGCAAGTGATTTTTGTGGCTTATGTCCACGTGTGCAGAGCTGCTGTGAAGGCTGCTGTGGTGGCAGGTCGCAGTCCCCAAGGACAGGTTTCGTGGTCCCCCCATCCACGTCAGTCAAAGTGTCTCAGTCTCTTCCTGACCTGGGATTTTAGCCTGAAACTTGCTTCAAGGAATAAATGAGGGAATACAAATGCAGCTGTGTGAAAACAAGGATGCAGCATGGTTCTCCCTTACAATAAATATACTGGGCTGATTAATTCTCCTGACAGTTTCCTTATGCCAATGACCAAAATAGCGTTGCTCTTATCTGTGTCTGTTGTTTCATCAAGCTTATCTCATATCAGGCAGTTCAACTCTGCCTAAATGAAATATTCTTGATGCTTATGGTTGCATTCAGAATTACTTTTGCGAATCAGTTAGAAACAATGACCTGTTTACCCAGGTAAGGTGAAAATCTCCCGGGCTTCTTTACATTTAAAAAAGGAAAAGTTGGATAAAATGGAGTATGCATTAACAAGTGAATGATACCAAAAGCTGCCAGATTTCTGAGCTATGTCTGCCCCTGTTATCAACCACAGTAAAAGATTTGTGGATCTTGAAAGAGGGTGTTTTATTCACCAGGTAAGCCAGGTTCACTGCTGATTTGTACTGGGGGTCTGCTGGACACCACCCACCTGGGAATGCTGAGTGGATTGAGACCTTTTATAGACAGAGAGGAGCAGCCTGACATTCACAAACCCTGGTCCTCGTGGAATCCTGCTCTGGTGGGAGATTCCCCTGCCCATGGCAGGCTGTTGGAACTCGATGAGCTCCAAGGACCCTTCCAACCCAACCAACTGGGAAGTTGTTTGTGCAGTGGCACACTTTCGTTTGGAGGAAAAGGCTTCTGAAATGGTGTTATAATAAATGTTACTGTGTGAATTATTTGCTTTGTGATTTTCCCCCCCCAGTGACATTAATCCAGTTTTAAGCATGTGAAACTTCTGTGAAATTGCAGCAGTTTTACTTAGTTTGCTGTAAAAAACTCTCATATCAGGAAGAAAGCAGGAGGCTGTGGATGCTTTTTGGTCATGATATTAACTCGTATTTAGCTGCAATGGGAAAAGCTCTTAAGCAGTGTTTAATTTTGAGCAAAATAATCCTTGTGGTTGTCAGTGAAACTAAATACAAGTTATTCTCCTGCTTAGTGTCTAGAATACCTGGAGTGGTGTTTGCAAAGGGTTGTGTAATACCCAGGTCCATACAGTTTTGTCAGACCATACTTCTTTGTCATATCATCTGTAATTGAATATTAAAAATAGAATTTCTGATACGCAGCAGGCTGGGAAAAACAGGCAAAGAAGTAATTTTCTAGGTCGGAGGAAACTACTGTGAAAGCTCACATTAGAAGTTGGAATATCAGAAAGGTTCTCTCTTGATTTCCTAAACCCTTCTCTTTGCTAAAACATGTTTCTCTGGGTGGAATCTGGTCTTCTATGTGCAGTCTGGTCTTCTCTGTGCCAGGAATTTCTTGCTCTTGTGTGGCAATCCAGCCCTTGTCCTGCTGAAGTGAAGTTTTGTTTCACTGTGGTGGGGCTGTGCTGCTTGGGCTGTCTGCTTTTGTGAGCAGTGTTCCTGATGGGATGCTTGTCTTTCAACTGAAGAACGATGCTATTTGTGAGTATTTATGCTGCTTTTTGGTGTCAAAACCATCACCAGGACCACCCTTCCCTTCTGACAGGGAGAGAGTGAGTTGTGTCCTGTTCCAGAAACAGACAGAAATGGTTATGGAATGCGGTTCCTTCTTACTTGCTATCAGGTGACTGGCAGCACGTGCTGAAGCCAAGTGGCTGAAATAAAGGAAGTCAAAAAAGCGAAAAACAAGAACACAGAACAAAACAAAAAAACTCAGAACTTCCCAGAGACCCAGAAAAAAAATATTTCTAGTAATGTGAAATTCACACCATCTCTCAAACCTTAGATCTTGTCTGGTTGAGTGCTGCAGATGTTCTGGTATGTACAAAATGTGCTTTATTCAGCTGTTGAATAATTTAGAACTTGCTGTAGGATGAGTTAAATGTTTTAAATTGCCCTATGTCAAGGGGAATTCAAAGAACTGACCTATATGAAAGGAATTCGTTCAAAAGCCAAAAGTTTGATAGAAATCACTCTAAACACCCTCAAAATCTGCAAATGTTCTCTGAATTTACTGGTTTTCCTTAAGAACATTGCTGAGTATTCATTGTGAAGATGTAAAAAAATGACTTTACTTGTTCCTGAGTCTAAATTTTAGAGTAATAACAACATTAAAATGAAAGAACAAACCAAGCCTCAAAAAAACCCAGCCAAAAATCCCTATTAATCTTTGATTTGAATGCAGTATTTTGGACAAACAGCCTATTACTTGGCCGTTCCTAGTTACTGTATTTGTCCATCATAGAGATTTTTGCCAAAACTACCATTCTATGAAGCTTGAAAAAAAAGCTCTGGCTGCAAAGAAAAATATTTCTAAGGAAAAAAATATGTAAATCCAACCAATTCTAAGCAGGCTCAAGGAGTACAACTGGTTCTTCCTCAAGTAATGCCCGTAAACAGTGTAACATTGCTTCCACATAAAAACAATTTACCTTGACACTGCCTGATAAAGTCTGTTTACGCCATCAAGGAACTTCTTGTTCTCTTGTGTTGATGGTATTAAAGTCATAGTGCTACTCTCTGCTGCTCTGCAGTTCTTTGGAGGAGAACTGTTGAAATTAAAGGCATAATACTCATTTCACTGAGGAGCTGCATTAGAAATACAAGAATGAAAGCAGTACCATGCTGATGGAGGGTTACATTGAGAGGTATCCAATAAAATTTATATTGGAGAAACTGTTAGTGAAAAGGGTAATTAATCAAGATCCTTGCACAACCTGTTCTTTTATTTTTGTCTCTATGAGAATCCTATGAACATGACAATAGATGTATTCTTCTGATTAATGACAAATCTGTCCAATTGATTCAGTTACTGTTTATGATTGGCTTTCTGTCTATTAAAATAGTGCTATTCATTTTCTATTCAAAGACCTAAATATTTCAGGACTTGTAAGATTTTAAATGCTTTGGAGAGGTAAGTGGTTTTGTATGTCTTAGTGACCAAAGAACAATTTAAGAAAACGAGGAAAAAATCCAATATTCTCAAAAAAACCCATAAGACATACATATGCATATCTATCTCACATAAATATATACTAGATACGTATTGATAAATAGACTACAAATACTTACAGATTTTTATATACATCAGAATTGTTCACAGTCTCTTCACAGCAGTTGGGCACTATTGTGTGCAACACAATATACAAACCTTATCTCTGACTCTGTTATTTATTTTCTTGATGGGAATTTGACACCTGAGCATCATCAAACACTTAGATACTTTGTAGGGTGCGTTTACAGATTGTGCAGTTTGCCTCACCACCCTCTTCCTTTCTTATTCCCAAGGTGGTAATAGCAATTTCTCAAAGTTTTCATTTAAGTTTCTGACTCATTCAGCGTTGGTCAATAAATGACATGAGTTGTGTGTCAAAAGAAAAGATTCTCACCAACACCCTGGAGTGTTTAAGCTGATGGGACTCTGGCAGGGATGGTAATTGCAGTGGGAATGACAGGCACTATTCTCTGCTGACCCCTCACTGTGGTTTCTGTAAAATACTGGACATACTGTATAAGACTTTTTTTCTGCCATAAATTTATTTTTTAGCATTTATGAAGCCATGTAGTCATCTTTTTGAACTAGTGCAAATGTCAGTCCACTGCTAGGCTGTCATTCAAAAAAAAAAGATCACAGAAAAATCAATTATTAAAACTATGAGGGTGCAGATCTGCAGGCAGATGAATGGTGCAGGTGCACAGATTGTTCCTGCTCTCTGGAACTCCTTATCCAAAGTCTGGGTGTTGCACTCTGAGCTGGGCTGCAGCAAGCTCATGGAAACTGTGCTGCTGATTCCAGTGGAATAAAGTTAGTGGTTATAGGCCCATGTAGGAAATCTTTTTCTTTTAGTGCTGCTAATGTTTGAGTGTGCTTCTAACATACCTGATTCTCGGCAAAGTATTAGGCCAAAAGGTTGATTTCTACTCCCATAAACTACTCAGAGTATACACTCCGTTTTTTAAAATTTGAGGTCTTCATATCTCATTTTATCTCATAGGAAAAAAATGGAATGTAATCCATTTACCACCTACAACTTCTTTTTTTGCTAGTTTCCTGTTTAAATTACTTTTTCTGTTTTAATTTTCACATTAGCTTTCTCTTTGATGTAGTAATTGAGTCTTCTTCAGATTAAAAGGAAAGAAAAATCATTGAGGAGCATGTTTCAGAGATTTAAAAAGAGGTAATTTGTAAAATTGCATTATTTAATAAAACTGTGGATGATTTCTGGTAGGGTTTTGGCTTTTTAACATAGTACTATTCATAAAGATAGCTGTCAAAGAGGTGACAGTGCCTGGAAGATTTTATAGGGTAAAGTGTCAAAATTCTGGCCTGTCCTTACAGAAGGACAGGTCTGTTCTAGCTGCAGGACTGATCATTCTGCAGTTCAGTAACTCATCTCCTTGAATGCAATTCATGTTTGTTAATGACCTGCAATCAGCCTGAACATAACTCCTTAGTGCCTTATTAGTAGAACATTTAAACTTAAGAGAACATGGCATTAAACATCTTCTGCAGAGGGGCACAGGTGGGCTATACATTTTTGGATGAGGATAACTGGGAAAATTTCAGAGCAGAAAAGAGGATGCTCTTGGTAAGCATCATCACCTGTGCTTCTGCAAAGTGTGATCAGTCCAGGGGGGTGGCACAGGAGAAATTCATGTGTAAAAATTTATGGCTGACTTGCCCAACTTGTGCCATTTTGGGGCATTCAATTACGGATCTATGAGGCTGGCTCCGTATTTTTCATTTTCTAGACAGGAGAGGATAAAAATTTTTCATACCCCAGGTAATTAGGAAGTAATTTGTTTAATTTAGATTTAGTAATAAAATCATGGTCATAAATAAAATCATTGCAGGGTGGGAAAAGCCACCAGTGACTGGTTGGGTTATTTTCCAATTCTAATTTTCTATTATAAAATAACTCAGTATCAGACTTTATGTCAGTGTGCTTATGCTCCTTGGTTTGTAGGTGTGAATGTGAATATAGGAACCCCTTACAAGAGCCTTGGTGGGGGAGGTTGGATTGGATGATGTCCAGAGGTCCCTTCCAACCTTAATGATTCTGTAATTCATATTTATAAAACAAAAACTGCCTACAAGAAGGCCGAAGTGGTTTTGGTGGTTTTTTGTTTGTTTTGTTTTGGGGGATTTTTTTTTTGTTTGTGGTTTGTTTGGCTTTGCTTTTTTAATAATTAGGTGAGGGAAATTATTTTTCTCTAGAGCTGCCTGTATAATAACCCTTGTGGTTAAATAAAGTGTAATTGGTCTATGGATCTGTAGATAGTAGTAATCATTGTAACTGTTAGCCTAAAGAAGATGCATTTAGCCTTATGAGTGTGTTATTAACAGGGCAACATTATTTAGGGTTGCTGGGAAAATCAGTATTGAAGTACAGTTGCCCTGAACATTAATATCATTAGAACAAAGTCATGCTTTCTGGTTGGTAGTGGAAGATGATCTGTGACAAAGGAAAACTCCTGACTTGCAGGGAAGAGAGTGCTGCAGGGTACAGTGTGCCTCTGCTGAAAGGCTGGCCTGTGGGAATCAAAAAAACCCTGTGAATAATTGACTCCTGTATCCTTGGATACAGGAGTAGGGAAAGGGACAAAGAAAAAGACATTTTGCAGTGACACTCTGACACTGATTTTCATAAATCTCCAGTTGTCGGTTGATGGAATGTTTTATTTTGCTGCTCTGTGTGCTCTGGCAGCACTGGATGTTTATTGTGGTTGGTGGTAAGGGAATGCTGAGAGCTCGGGATTTAGCAAGGGAAGTGTTGATTCTGGTGCTGTTTAGAGTTTGAGAGTAGCATCAATTTACTGTCTCATTGGGCTGAATCTTCCTGGTGTGTTAGACTAATGCAACATGTAGCTGCCTGATGGATAGATGGAACCAGAAATATCCCCCAAGTCTCCATTCTGCCACTTGAAAGCTTAAGGTGTAAAAATTTATGGCTGACTTGCCCAACTTGTGCCATTGTGGGGCATTCAATTATGGATCTATGAGGCTGGCTCGGTATTTTTCATTTTCTAAACTTGCATCCAATTATTCATTCCGGGACAGATTCAAAGTGTGGTGTTCTGGAAATTGTGTGTCCCTTCTCTTTTAAACTCTGTTGAACTGCTGCTGAGAAGCCTCAAGGGGAATAAAAAAATAACTGAGCTGAATCACATCACCCAGGCTGTGTTACCTGCTGCCACCTGCACACTGGATGATGAGAACTTTGGGTAATGCCTGCTGATTTAATGATGATCATTTTCTATGTGGTCATTGAAACAACTGATAAGTTCTGTGTTACAGTACTGCCACATGTTCTGCATGTATTAAAGTTACTTGAATTTGTGGTGATTCGTTGGAGATTTCAACAACACAATGTTGGGTTTCTAGCTTGGGAGTGCTTCAGTGGCTGCTTGGCTCTTCTCTGCTTCTTGCCCGGGGTTGTGATATCCAGATGTGCTTGGTTGGGCAGTAGGGGACAGGACCAGCACTGAAAGGAAATGGAGCCATTGGGGTCAGCAGGACTGAGTGCCAGTACTGTGCTTTTCAAGTCTAAATAGGTTAAAACTGTTGGTAGGTTTAAAATTATGGCTTCCTTGAACCCCACGTGTTATTTCTAAGTAATTTTAAGATCCTCTTTTTATGTAATAGGGTATAAATTCACTCCTTTTCTTCCTGCTGCTGCTGTTAAAACTAACTTTTTGCTAGGATAGATAATGATTAACTTGGGTGCTGTTCGTACACAGGGAAGGAAACACCTGACACACTGCCAGGTTTGCTTTGGCTGCCCAGGAAAACCAAGCAAAATCTTTGGAGAGAAAACCAATTGGTCACTGACAGGAGCCAGTGTCTGAGGATTCACCCAAATTTAAAACAAAGCCCCTGCTGCTGTGTTGAGGGGATCTTCTCCAGACAGAGGGTGAGGAGACAGTGTCAGAGCACTTGCTCAGCACCTGGCAGGCAGATGTGTGACCCCGGTGGGAAAAGCTGTAGCTGCTCTTTCAGAAGGCAGCAGGAGAGACTTTTCCCACTTGCTACATAGAACTGAGTCTTGGTTTGTATTTTAATGGACTCAGTATCCTCTGAAATATTTAGAAGTGCATTGCTAGGCGATACTGGTCAGTCTGCAGGTGTGATGTTTAGAAAGGTTTATCTGAAGCCTCCTTTATTCAGTGTCCCATCTGTATGTATCTCTCAGTATTTTGCAGAGAGGGCATGCAATTAGAAAGCCTGTTGTAGGCTGGGAATTCCCAAACCTTGGACCTAGTCACCACTCCTGAGGATAAGAGCTGTGTTCTACAGGGGCAGGGACAGTATCTCAGGGCTCTGTGCTACACCTGGCAAGTTTTTTAGGAGGTGCAAGTCCCCAGCACAGTGTCCTGCCCACACACGGGGTGGTGCTTGGGGCTGCCAGGCTGTGCTTGGCCATGTACAGGTCCTGGAGGGCCGTTCCACACTCCCATTTTTCTCACACACTGCTGAATCGTGGTTTGTGTGTCCCCAGACGCATGAGGAGCCTCACAGGGGTTGGTGGTGAGGGATGTGAGCCTCTCCAGGTACTCCAATGAAGGCATATTATTTTCTAGCTAAAACTTGGTTATTTTTTTTTCCTTAAATAGCTCTGGTATTAAGTAATACTGGTGTAAGGTGGTGTAGATGGATGTACCCTGCATCTCTCTAAATCTGTCTCTAATCTTGTCTAAAACCATATGCTTGGCAGCTTAAGAGCCATAAGTAGAGGATGCAAATGTGAAACATCAGGGATGTTTATGTGGAGTGCTAAGGCGTGATTCATACTGAAATAATTTTATGTTGTGTATTCCTAGCTAAATATTAGCAGAATTCATATGACTACCAGAACTTGATAATGTGTGAAAACCGTGACAAAACCACTTGAGATGCACTTTAGTTACATCTCAAGAAAAAGGTTAGAGGAGTCATGCATCACTGTAAGAAATAAAATGCATAATTCAGTAAATGTATTTTAATATGTAAAAAGAATAAGCAAAAGCAAATGAATAAAACCCATTAGAAGCAGTTGAAAAAATGTTTTGTAGGTGTTTGTTGTGTGAATGTTCTTGGTTTAGAATTATCTACATTTATTTCCCTATTTTATCCCTTCATTTTGCCCTTTCAGAAGCTTTCTTCTAGAATGGTCTAGAAAGCTTTCTTGTAAGGCTCCTCTTTTTCCTTGAAAGCCAAGCACTCTCCATTCTTCCCCTAAAGCAGATTTCTGTTTAGTTGCAATGTAACTTACAGCAGGGTTGGAGCATAGTTTATGGCAGGGGAAAACAAGTACAAAGCAGTTACTGGGGAAGCCATCTATGGCAGGCAGGTCTCTTGCAAAATTAATGGGCTTCAGTTCAGTCATGGCTTAATTAATATGCATATTACTTCTACTAGTACTGCTGTCAAAGCAAGTGGACATTGTACAGACAGTCATCAGTTATTCAGTTTTTATCTTCTCTTTTAACCCATTTAATGTTCCTCCTTCATCCATGTTGCCTTGCATTCCTTTAAAAATACCATACTTATATATGATACCTATATATATAAATAAATATAAATCCATATTAGTTAACAGAAGCCAAATTCATCTGCTTACCTTACTTGGAGTGGCACTTTGGGATGCTTTATAGATGCCCAAAGCAAGCCTGGCACTGCTTCCCTTGGTGTGAGGATTTGGCTGCACTTTGAGCTGTGTTCTATGTCACTTGAAAGTGATATGGGCTAATTATTTATATGGGTTGTTTCCCAAATGATAAAATAATGTCAGGACTGTTCCCAAATAGCAACAAACTTGGTATTTTCAAAAAAAAAAAGGTGAGAGTGACAAATTTGTTTCTGAGAGAGGGGAGAGTCATGTAGGGTGTGTCAAACAACTATGTAATTACAGGGATGGAAAGACAAAAAATCTTTGAAATAAATTTCTTTGTATTTATCTGATACCTGAAATTGAGAAGCTAATGAGAAGCTTCTCTTACTTTGTAAAAGGAAGAGTGACTTACATCAGCTGTCTCTATCTCCTGTGTTATTTTTCCCAGTGTTGCCATTCCTGCTAATCTTTTTTGTCAATGCTTTCCCAGCTCCCTTAAATCTCATGTTTTTGGCAGGCTTGCTTGAAGCCGAGGGGTAGACTAATACTCTTCTCCGAGAGGTTTACTTCTGGCTGCTTCTGCTGGAAGGTAGAGGTTAGAGATGGAGCCTGCTTAATGTATTTGTAGTTTTTCTTTGAGATGATTAGTGCTTGAGTTGACTGAAAATATGAATCCAAAACTTCCTTTAAAATAAAGCTGGGGGTAAATGGTGGTTGATGACTTAAGGCTGTTTTTGTTCTGTAGCTGGTGGAAACCTGAAAGACTTGATGTTTATGGCATGAATTTCCACTTTCTTTTACATGTAAGCTTTCTATATAAGCAGCAGATTATGAAAACATACATTTTAAAACGTGGTGAAATGGTTTTAAATGGTTCCTAAGGCGTTTCTTTTTTAAAGACAAACTATCTTTATATGTTTATAAAGTCTTTTGCAAGTGGAGAGGGATGCATGGTTCTTTGGGCTTTTTCTCTGCAAAGAGTTTAGCAAGCTTTTACTCAAATGAAAAGATTGCTATTGAAATCTGTTTAAAGATAAAATCAGAAGTAACTCTGACATGCTAGCTAAATTTTGTGGGACTGTTTGCCACTCTTAAAAGTGTGTTACATGGACACACACACAGAGAAATAGGAGAACAAAGTGGTAAAGGAATGAGGAATATAAACCTGCAGACTTTCTTATTAGCTAAAGCAGAGAAAAGAAGTCCCAATTTTTGTCCTTTTTCTTCAGATTTTTATTTTCCACCCTAAAACCAAAATTTATATACAAGAATCCACCCTGAGCAGCTGACAGACAGCAGCCTGGGAAGTTGGCACTGAAGCAAACAAATCCTTTTCTATATCATACACTGCTGTGATCTCTGTCTTAAAAAAGAAAAAAGTCTCATTCTTTGAACATTCATGTGATAATCTGTAGTATAATAAATAAATGCACAGGTTCAGCTGGTTTGTGTTTTGTGGTTGTTCCTTTTTTCTTTTCCTGAGTGCCCAGTACTTCCCAGTTTATGTATTCAGCCTGAGTTTTTCAAAGCAGTGTAAGTAGAAACAGAACTTCAGGGGCTTTACAAGTGAACAGAGTATTTGTTTTACAGATGGACAAAGAAGAATTTGCTACATTGACAAATGAATCTCGAATTTCCTGAGCTAGCTGTAAAGATGTGTATAGCATGACTGGGACTAAAGATGTTCTAACAAGTTAGACTGACTGGTGTGAATGTTTTTTGTGATGGCTCCACTAAGTTCAGCATCTTTGCATTATTTATAGCCATCTGCTTGATGTGTTGAAGGCTCTGGCTCAATTAGATTACCTTTTAGCAGGAACAGCTCTCAGGAACAGTGCAAACAGGCACGTGTCTGGCTGCTGCAGAATAAATAAGAAAGTAAATAAAGTCAGTGGTGTCTTCCTGCAGGGCTCTTTAACTGCTTTACTTAAGGAGTAAAAAGGACACATAATGAAAATATTTCAGGACAAAATATGTGATGACCTTTGCCCCTACAGTGAGAAAGAGGGATGTTAAGGAATGGAATTATCCATGTATTTACAAAGGGTTACAAAAAAGCCCAAAACCAGTCCAACAAACCAATGAGTTACAAATGCCTCTGAGCTGCTGAACTTCCAAAAATCTACATTTCCGTTTTGTAGGGTGGAGTTATTTATAAGCTTAACTGAGGGGAGGTGGAAGTGATATTTGAAACAAGGTATTTAAAGAAACCAGCCAAGAATGATGGAAATCATTCTGGTACTGTGCTGCTGTGACCACAGGAAGTCCTTCAGTCCTATTTCAGTCTGTTTCTAACAGCAGCATTGGGAGAACAGCATTCCTCTTCTGCATGATCTGCTTGGGAGAAAAATTTTGCTCTCAAAATGAGTCATTTCACTGTGGAAATACGGGACGAGTGAGGGATATTGCATTGACTCCCTCTTAATTGTGGAGAAAGGAAAGAAAGGAAAAGAGCATCCCTGATGCTTTTAGAGAAGTGTAAGCTGTAAACAAGAGTGGGCAGCCCCAGAATTCTCTCTGTGCTCTGTAATCAGGGTGAGATTGTGAGGCAAAACAGTCTTTGAGCTTTTCTGCTTTTCATAGCAGGGGTGAAAGTGAAAAGATGATCAGGATCTTCTGGAGGTCAGCAGTGATGTAAGATCAAGGAGAGCTCAAGCATTCATTCATCCTTGCTAGGTAAACCTGTATCAGTAATGCAAAATGAGAATGTTGATGAAGAGATGTGAATGGATGGTGACAGTGGAAGAGAAATGCTGAGGAGTAAGCTTTTTATTGTGTCCCCACCAAAAACCTGCACTTGGATGTAGGAATGTCTGTGTCAGCCATTCCTGAGAGCCAGCACCTCAAGGGTTTTGAGTTCCACAGTCAGAGATGAAAATTGCTTTGGGACAACTGTGGAAACTTAGTGGAAATTCATGGGTCAACATAGTCCTACTTTTTTAATTATTATTTTTTCTGTTGAATTTAACTTTTCTTAACTGCTCAAGAAAATTGTATACTAAGAGTCAGCATTTTTAACATTGACACAATGGAGCAATTTCAGTAGTTGGGAGCTTTTTTGCATGTTGATTAGTGTTTGTTTATGGGGAAAAATATTAAAAGGATGAGGAATTCTGCCTCCACAGAGGTGAAGAGCAGCTGTCCACTCTAAGGACTGGAGCATACATATCAGTAACACTCTTACTTGTAATGATTTAATTTGGGTTTTAGCGTCTGCCTCTTCCTTGGAGGAAATTGGACAAATTACAACCAATACAAATTATTATGACAATGGCAGTAATTACAGATTGATAAATTAGAGGAACAAAGATGGTGCAAATAATTGGTTCTCTCCCCTAAAATCATCTCAGTCTGCAGTTGTATGGAAATGCTGCCATTTCTTCATCCTCTGGAAGTTGTTTTTCACTTTCAAGCTGCTTCTTGATATTTTAAAATCAGCCTGTTATTATCTTAGCATGACATTTGGCCTGCAGTTCCCAGCTAGAGATGGAAAAGGCTATCATTGGGCCTCTCTGCACAAAATAGCTGGGCAGAACATTTCTGTACACAGGGACTGTTATTCTCACCTTTTGAAGAGCAATTTCTTTGATGACTTGGAGAATATTTGACCTTCAAAGTAAAAGCTGCAGGCACTACAATGTGCCTTTGTAGTAGTTGCGTAGAGGGTTGAATTTTGTGTGTGTGTGTGTGTCCTCCTTGTTAGTTTTGAGAATAATCTCTTCACTTTTCTGTAAATTGCAGTGATCATTGTTGAACTGGTTAGTCCCATTGAGGCTTAGAACTGAACTACCAATAGTCGAGAACAGGTCATATTTAAGAAAAACATATTTTCTTGAAAAGCTCATGGGATTCTTAAAAGCCTCTTCAGCTATATATGAGAAAATCAGGTTTCTTCTATTGTCTATGGAAGTGATTTTCTATTTTCTGTGTAAGTGATTTTCTTTTTACCCTGAGAAAAAACCCTCTCTTCTTGTCTCTCAGCTTCAAGCTAAAGGACAAATGAATCTGATGTATGGATGGAAAACTTGTCCCCAAAGTACCTATACCCCAAACACCTGCAGGCCTTTGCACACTTGCCAACTAGCAAAAACATATAACCTTTCTTCTTTAATTTGAGGATGACTTTGAGGGAGGCTGCTCAAAGTAGAGAGGTCAGAGCAGATCTTGAGCTCTGTTAGAACTGTTCTCATTTATTTTATCTACTGTCGGAGGAGCTTCAAGAATGACTTCAATGGAATATATATATATACACACACACATTTGTATTGTTCTTAAGTTGAGTCTGGAACTTGTGCTTCTAACTTTGTGAGCAAAATTTTAAAAATTTTGCACTAATTTTTGAGAACTTGGATGTGTTCTGAAATGCTGTAGCACAAATAAATATTGCCAGCAATTAAAGATCCCACAGTTAGCAAAGAAAGAATTGTTTTCCTGTTGAAAAGATTTTTCTACTAACATTCAAAGATTATGCTGAAAGAATATATATTTAAACTTTGCTCTGTCCACTGTTCTGTCAGTTGTTGAGATTATTGATGTTTTATCTAATTTTTGAACAGATAATCCAATACATGGGACTGACAGAATTCGAGTGTTGCTTGTGCACACCAAGGGGAGGGATCTGGTTGCATATTGAGGCAATAACTGGTTTCTTACGTGGGACCATAGTATTTTCTAAAAAGAGCTATTTCTATTAAGACATGAGGGTATTGATTACAAAAAGTTAGAGCAGAAAGTCATGCTAATTAGTGATTGGTTATTGTGAAACACTTCTCTGTGTTCAGTTAATATCTTCAATTTAATACTAAGGTTTAAATTTCAAATTTAATCAAAAGAATACAGTTCATCTTAGAATGGCCTTTTCTGTCTGAATACTGTGTACTAACAAATAATACAGTTTTGGTTAATGATTTTCCAAAATTCAGTTAAGTTTTGCTAGATTTGTATTAGCATAAATAAACATATTTCCCTCTCCATTGAAGAGATTGGTCTCTTTCATTCATCATAATCCACTTTTTCACCTTTCCCTTTATGTTTTCCCAACTTGATATAGCTGTAGGAGACTGGGTCAAGAAGCTCAAAGCTGCATTTTATGGAGCACATGTCTGGCTTCCTGTGATACGTGGCTACATCTGTGGACAAGGAGCTGAATTAGTTATGTGTATTATTTGCATTGGTTTATGGAGCACTGCTGCACTCTGTGGACAAACAGAGTGGATAATCTGGTGTCTGTTAATGCACTGCGGGTTTTGATGTGCTGCTCACTTAATGCAGAAAACCCTTCAGCTCTGCTTTGTGGGAATAAATGGATCAAACTAATCAACAGGTTAGAAGAGCTGACCTTTGTAGCAGTTGGGCAGCAAATTCCTGAAAAAGCACTGCTGATTTTACCCAGTCCCTCCTGAATCATTTCATGAATTATTTTTATTTCCAGTAAATGATGTATAACCAGAAGACCACAAACACTTGTTAAAAGAGTGCTGGGATCATTTCCCTCTGCTCACATATGGACTTGATGAGAGCTCAATATTCCAAAGTACTGAATGTGCTCCTTTCCTTGGGTGGGGGAGGATTCTTGTTAGCTTCTATAGGATCAGGGTCTGTAAGAACAGGTAACCATGCACAGTTGTTTACTGCTAAATAAAAACGTGTAAATTCTTTCCTAGTACAGAAAAATCTATTTTCATGTGGCTTTGTCTTTGAAAATGACACTTTACAGAAGATTAGGAAGGGACTGTGCCAGGGAGATACTCCATGCTGTAAACTCAGCTTAAAAATCTGAGCAATAGTGTCTTTCAAAGGTGTTAGCAGGAGAATTTGTGACTGCCAGAGTGGAAGAGAAAGAAGATGAGTTTCTGAGAAAAGAGAACTGTTTATTTATTTAGGACTATTTGAGTTATATGTAGAATCATAGAATATCCTGAGTTGGAAGAGACCCTCAAGGATCACAGAGTCCAACTCCTGGCCCTGCACAGACACCCCAACAATCCCACCCTGTACCTCAGAGTATTTGCCAAATGCTTCTTGCACACTGTCAGGCTTGGGGCTGTGACTGCTTCCCTGGGAACCTGTCCCAGTGTTCAACCACCCTCTGGGGAAAGAGCCTTTTCCATAAATCCACCCTAAACCTCCCCTGGCTCAGCTCCATGCCATTCCCTTGGGGTCTGTCACTTGTCAGCAGAGAGCAGAGATCAGTGTCTGCCCCTCTGCTTCCCCTTGTGAGGAAGCTACAGCCTGTGTTTAGTCAGAGAGGACACAATTCACAAGTAAGACAATACTAAAATTTCTTGGAGATGGCTTGCTTAGAATAATTTTTAAGGCTTTTGTTCTGCTGTGTCTTTTTTTTTTCATGCAAGCCATCATTTAATTTGTAAAACACTAGGATGGTATCTATAGAACAAAGTGATATATTGGTATTTAAAGCAGTGATAATGCTGTTAGTGAGGAGCTTTAATTGCATGATTATAGACCAACAAAATGAGGCACAGCGACGTGCAGTCATGATAACCCAGTGATATGCTAAATTTATAGATAAGACTTCCTTTCTCTGCATCCCTCTACTGTCAATATACAAAAATGTTCCTAAAAGCATGTGCTTCAGGGAATTTGGTGCTTGATCCTGCACACTGCCTTCCCAGCCAGTTTAGTGACAGGCTCTATGGATTTCAGCACATTGATGAGGTTCAGTGTCTCAAAGATGGCTATTCATCTGATGCCCTTGGAAAAACCCCTCTCCACCTGCTGCAAGTTTCTTACCTTCAAAATGTTAATCTTGGAGGATACTGTGTGAAATCCATCAGGAGTCCAGGGTACACAGGGGTTATTTTATGGGATCCCAGCTGTATCTGTGGAGCTGGCTTCACTCATGAGCCGCATTAGAACCCCCCCCCCCCCCCCAATCTGTTTTGCAACCAATTTTGAAAATCATCATGGCAAAGCACTCAGATTGCCTGTTAATGGAAGACTGAAGTTTATGATGACAGGTCAGCTTGTAAACATGGATTTAGTGTTCATTTTTACTGTGTGTCTATGCTAATCCATAGTTGCATCTATAAACTGAGACCTCCTATGAAATTCTACATGCAAATCAGACATTATTCTGCATTATTGTGGTAGGGAGTTTTTCAGGATGTGATCTTTGGGACGCATGAGTTACCAGGAGGTGCATGTGACAGGAATAGTACTGATTGTAACTACCCTTTTTCTTCAGTGAAGTGTTACACAGTCCATGGCACTGACTGCTCCAGAGCAACATCCCAGTTTTGTGCAAGGACGAGGCAAAATATGTCTTATTATAGCGAGTGTGCTCAGCAGCACGGTTGGGAATGATTAAATGCAGCTCAGAGCAACATCTTTGCTCATGCCACAGTGATTCAGCACTTCATGTTTTTGAGCAAGGAACAGGACTGCAGCCATCCCCTAATTGCTGTCAGCCTCGGGTACAACCAGTGTTTTCTGCTTGGGTCCCGTGCTTTGTCCATCTTCTGCTCTCTCATTCTCGTAGTTAAACCACGGCAAGTTAACTTGCAGAGCTGTTACACCCTGGAGATAACAGTTGAATAGCATCATTCATTAAAACAAAACAAAACAACCTATATGGTCTCTGCTGCTTTTCATTTTGAAATAGGAAAATGATCTTGGCACAGGGCATTTCCTGGGGATTAATGACTGGCTGGGGTTAATGGCCCTTGGCTTCGCTGTGGGCCAGCAACTCCTCCCTGCTGGTCATTAATCTGCAGGAAATGCCCTGTGCCAAGATCATTATTGCTGTATTTGGGTTCTTTGAGAGCTGAATTCGGGAACCCACACTGCTCTAATGTGTCAGAGCCTGCTGGGTGTTCTTACATTTAGGCCCTACACATTTGTTTTGTTTTTTTTTTTTCCTGAGCTTATCTGAATGGAAAGTTTTCCTGAGTTTCTCTTAATGGAAAGTGTCTGTAACGCTTGAGGTCCTTTAAAAATACTTCACTCAGCAGCAAGCAAGGTAATGGTAAACTTTGTGGTGAAAGTAAAAGTTCTTTGTAGTGAAAATTCTTGACAAGAGTGTGTACTTGGGAGCAGTCTGTGCCTTTTAGCCTGGTCTAGAGCAAGAGGCAGAGCATTGGACCTGGCATGGGAACCTGCCAGGCACTGTCCCTGGGCTTTCTGCTCCAGGGTGGCATTGCAGGACTCAGGGTCTGCACAAGCTGTAGAACCTTTCTTAAAGCAAAGATTGTTCCCCTTTTTAAGAGATTTTTGCTCTACTGGAAAATTGAGATAAACTGATTTTCTCCTCTACCACCTGCCAACAGTGTGCACAAAGTGGGGTTCTGTTCATTCTCCCCAAATGATTCCAAGTTCAGAATGCACAATGTTTTTCATATAGATTTTACGTTGTAAGTTTGTGATGTCTTCTTGTACTCCATACTGAAATTGGTTTAGGGTTGAAATTACAGAATTAATAAAAAAATTACGAAATTACAGAATTAATTAAAAAAAATCCCTCAAGTGGGTCAATTTAGTGTTGTAGCCTGGAAAGGGCAACTCATGACTATTGGCATATTTCTTTATTTTAAAAAACAAAATCAAACTACACAAACACCACTTCCACCTACCTGCCAGCTACCATTCTTCTATTGATTAAACTATTGGATCATATTAGACCATATTAGAAGTAAGGTTATGAAGAAGTGAAGCTCATGCAGCAAGGAGTAAATGCAGTTTTGAGGGACTCAGCTGGTGAGTAAAGTCGGTACTGTGCATTCATCTGACGTTCTTAGATGACTATTTTTATGTCAGTGAATGAATGAATTCACTGAAAAGAGCAAAAAATCAATGTTGTGCCCTGATTTTTTTTTCTTTTTTCTTCTTAAATGTTTTTTTTCCCTTGCTCCTTCCTTTCTCTGTGTGACTGAGACAGGTCTGTGAAGTGTCCTGCTCTTTCCTTCAGAGGCTTTGCAAACAGGCAGCCTGTTGCTGTCCTCCTCCCCAGCCTCAGATGTACCAGGCTGTGAAGCTGACTTGGGTCAACAGGAAACCTTCAAAATGTGCATTTCAGATCTTGAAAATGCCACAGTGTGCATGAGATTTGTAGACACTGTCACATCTCTATAGACCTTTTTGATGGATTTAGTAGAATTTCAGCAAGGAGAGGGAGAGATGTTTAATCGAGAGAAAAGGTCCTGGCTCAGGTCTACATCAAGACTTTTACACACCTTCAGATTAAGTGTGAGATTCGGATTTTTTGGGATGAAAGTATATTCATAACCCAGTTCTTGTGTCTACAAGTCAAGGATTATTTTTGCTGCTGTAGAAGGAACACTCTGAAGTCATTCTCTGTAGTAGTGATTATGAACCGTCAGTTGGAAAGTTTTACCTAGAAAATATGAGTGGCAAGAAATAAGGATTACTAATGTTTTTTAAGTAAACACTACAGTTATAGCAGCATTTTTGTTCCAGGTGGAATGGCAATTCCTACTCTGACAGTAAGGTTACATAAGGTTAGCCAGCTAGCAGTTATTGGCTAGTCAGAGACAAAAACAAGGCTGAAGAGTTCAGTGATGATCATTGTCTCAAGTAGGGGTCAGGGCTTTACTGTATGGTTGAAAAAACTGTCAGAAATTGAGTAAATGTTAATTAAAAATGTTGTGGGCTGCAGGCAGCATTTCCATTAAAATTAAATTTAAATGGAGAATTCTAAAGTAGATTTGCTGGAGCTAGAGCCATCAGATCCTGATGAAGCTGAGTAGTTAAGGTGGTCTGATGTACACAGCAGAATGCCAGTATTTGATTGTTATATACCATACTCATTATACTGTGGCTTTGTGTCTATTTCTAGAAATTATCCCAGTTTTATCTTACTGTGATGTTTTTCTAGCTGCCCTTATGTTTACAGAGCAATATTTAGAACGTGGCAAAAAATGTGGAAGCAGAATGATGCCCGTATTTTATCTACTGCACATAATACTCATTCCAAAGAAGGATGATTTTGTTTGCTGCTATTTTTCATTGTAAAAATTAATGGGTGGTTGTGTATATTTCTTAGCTAAATTTTAGCTAGTATTTGTCTTTGCTTCTCATTTCCTACCTGCTAAACATTTGAATGGGTTACCCCAAGAAAGAGATGGAGGCTGTGGAAGTGATTATTAATTGTAGAAAAGTAAGTAGCTGTCAGGAACACCTTAAAAACTTGTTAACCAGATACTTGTCTATACTTATGTGTTGCTTAGTTTTGTTGGCTTCAGCAGAAATTTATCATTCTCTTTGAAATGTGGAACATCTTAGAGGAAAGACAGACTCGTAGCATTTGCAAACCCCCAGATACCAGGAGAACTCAGTTTGCAATCATAACGAGAAGCAGTCATACCCAAGAGACATCACTACTGGACTAAGAAAAAATGTTTGCCAATCAGCAATATATAATGAATAATGAACAATATTTGTCATCTCCCTGAAAGTGGGGCATTGCAATACAAGTGGTACAGCTGTTATTGTTTAATTGCAGCTGGATTAATAAAATGTAATTTTTACAGCCCATTTGCAATATACCACTGGGGAATACGTTTTATTACCACTTTGGGTGTCTCTTAGTTAATAATTTGTGCTTTTTGAGCATCAGCGTTTGGCTTCAAATCCCTTATACAAGTTTATTAAAAATTGTAATAGTTCTTAGAGACTATAAAATGAAATGAAGTGCACAAAATGTGCATTTCCAGTGGATGAGTTTAAAACCATTTTTTTACTTGACTAAATTCAGTGTTTCCAGGACTTGAAAGTATTGAATTTAAATAATTGTTAAATATTTAATTTTCTAAACATACAATAATATTTTCAGTAGATTATTTATATTTATTAGTAATTAAAGGTTCAGAATGGCACTGAGAGGATGTGGTCATAATATGTAGTTTTTAAAACTTGCTCAGTGTTTATGCAAAGCAGTGGCAATGCAGGGAAACTGGAGTAATATTTGAAGTCAGAAACGAGAACAAGACAGTAGTTAAATGATCTGATTTACAGAATAAGGCTGACCTAGTCAAAAATAATTGACAAGCCTTTTACAGCTAAACTGGGCCTTGCTGCTGGTTTAATGGGATCTCCTTCAAGTCAAGGGTAGATCAGTTCTTGGCTAATTTCCCTTTGCTTATCACTGGCAGATTCTCTAAGCAAGAGTCAGAGATGCAAAGCTACCTCTGGGTGAAAACACTTCTCTACAAATTCCCTCAGACAACTGGAGCGATTTCTCGGTCACTGTGAGAAGCAGCACTGCTGCAGGCTCTGCTCCACGTGCTTGTATCTCTTTGCCATCCACATCCAGCAGTTACTCCCTTTTGATCCTTCTGAAATACAGAGCAGCAAAACCCTCTCTTATTTTTGGGATGTGGGACCTTTGCTTCCCCTTTTGTTATTTTGAAGTTTTAAGCTGGTGGTACTCGAAGGGGAGAAGGTGCAGAAGTTGCTGCTTGATGCTGTGAATGTGCTGCTCTTTCTGCTGTTCTCTAGGCAGTTTATCTCAGTAGATACCAGTAAAAGTTGATATTTTTGGGATGGAAAATGTTGAAAATGCTCTTCTACAGGTGGGACAAGGTTTTTTACTCTTAAACAAAGAGTTTAACAAGCATGGTGCCTGGTGATTCCAGTCTTTTTACAGCACGATACTATAACTCAGTTAGTTAAATTGAGCAAATATTCCTAGAATGAAATGGAAAATAAACAGATCTACTACTAGCATTTAAAGGAGCCTACTAAAAGCATGCTCACTGTTCTCTGTGTTAAAAAAGGAAAAAAAAAAAAGTTTAGGTAAACATTTGGTAAAATATTTCCAGAACCAATAATCCAAATTCTGTCAGCATCAGGGGGAAGGCTGAAGAGGAGGAGACTTAGAAAAGATGATACTCTGCAATATTCAGAGAAACTCAATTTCAGAATTAGATTTTTGCCAGAAAATTGATTCTGTTCCTTGCTACAGCAGTGCTTAGAGCACAGGTGAGTTAAGTGTGTGCAGCGACCAACCCCACTTTATAAAAGGTGAGCTGTGATCTTGCAGTCATTGTCCAGCACTTGTACATGACTACAAGCAACTAACCCCACCTTTTTAAAAATGCTGATATCAATCATGATTATCTGAGCAGAGAAATGGAAAAGCAGCTTTGCTGTAGTGTTACTGTTGTGGCCAGCCATTTTTTAGATTGAATACGTGCCTGTTACTCCTTCATCCTTTTAAGGATGAAGTATACTTCATACTCTGAGTATTGAAATTGGTCTGTGCCAGGGAAACCCTCTCCCATCTTTAGTTTATTCCATTCTTGTCCAAAGTAATGGGTCACAGGACAGGATTAAGGCAGCCCTTCTGTGGATGAATGTACAATTTAGAGCAAGACTAAGGTGAGAATAGAGAGAGGTGGAGAACTTGCTCTAAGCAAACGGTAAATGTAATGCCTCTCCTACCCTCTGATAAATCCTCTTATCTCTGAGCATGGTGGGGAAGGGAGGGATAAAAGATGAACCTATCCCTCGCTGAAATAGGAATTTGCTTAAAGGTGAGAGCAGAGTAAAAGGAGCTATGTTAAACTTGAACTGTAATTGCTGCATCTGTCAGGGTTTGAAGGATCATGCACTGCACAAAGCTTCAATAGAAGAGCAGTCCAGCTGTAGACCTGCTTTTTTTGTTCCTATTTTCCTTGCTGTGTGATGAGTGAACTTTCCTGGATTACTTTGCATGTGATTACAGCACTTGTGTGAAAAGACAATTTAATTTGGTTTTTTAGATCGTTAAGGAATTTGATCTTAAAAACTAAAACTGAGCAATAAATATGGGCTTGCTGTATCTCTTGTCAGAAAATTCTGTCTGAATTTAAGTTTGAAAGAGAGGGAAACAGGGAGTGACCCAACCTTTAGACATTCCCACATGTCATGTAATCACATGACAGTAAAACAAGATTTGCATTGTATGGGCACTTGATATTAAAGCTCGATCATGGGAATCCTGGCTGAACCTGGGTTTCTGTTAGACGACTTGACACACGACTTTCTTGGTACTCACAAAAAATCTATAAGGTTTGACTTCTAATCACAGGAGGTAGTACAGACAGATTCTCACTGTGTTCAGTAATACTCAAGTGGAAAAGATGTTGCAGGATCTCCTGTGAATTAATTTTTCCTGGTAATTAATTGTCTGAAAACCTGAGGGGGTAAGCTAGGAGAAATTGTTCGTGAGTATTGCAGCACCTGAAGGAGAAGGTTGAAGTGTAGAAAGTGCATTAAGCTGCTGACTCTTGTTTGTGCCCTCTGAAAATTGTCCCATCTCTTCATTTTCGCAGCCACATGAAGATTGGGGCTACTGATTTAAAGCATGATAGTAATTTGGATTTGCTTGTGGTGTTAGCAGTCAGATGTGTATTTTTATTATCTTGGGGCACTGAGGAAATTGGCTGTGAGCATTGATATTAAGTGTTGTTCTGGCTCCACATTTTCCGGTGCGTTCGTGGCCGTGGCATTACGTACCCTTGGTGAATACAAAGATGCTTATGAAATGTTAAGGCTGAGTGTATTTAATTTCATGTCAAAAAAGACTCCCTGCCATAGTGTTCAGCTGAGCCATTGTGAATAACTGTCAGTCTGAGCACTGACATAAAGCACTTTTGTGTGATGTGAATTTTTGTGGATTCAAAGCCCTTTTTTGTTGGTGTATTTTAAAATTCTACAACTGGGCTTTCAGCTCTTCAGAATGTGCAAAGCAGTTTGGCTTTGTGGTTCTTTGGGCCTGCTGAAGTGGCCTTCAGTTTGGGGGGGTGAATATCTTCAGACCTTAACAGTTCCATTAATATGTTTCAAAATTTATGTATATACAAAATAAGTGTATATGTTTATTCCAAAATCATATGCCACTCTTCTTTCACTGAGCTTTTACGTTACTTTCTTGTGTCACTGTCAATGCTGGAATAGACATGAACAACTTTTTCATAAAAGCCTTTTGATATTAATAGTGTTTTGTAATAGTAAAGCCAGTAGCAAAATAAAATTCGGGAAATGATTTGGCCACAACTAAATGGAAGGGAAAAGTATGATCCTGATGACAAAACTGAATTCTTCTTTAAAAATGGGGTAGAAGTTTGCCAGTCTTCAGGAAGCATAAAATGCCATTAACCAGCATTTAGTTGCTTGCTAATACTGGATGTGATTTCTAATTGCTTCTGTACTTTGTCATTGTTTAACACAATCAAATCAAATTGGCCAGAAAATTTTTCTTGGATCGTCATAGTCCATGACTGTGTTTTTACTGTTATTGTTCCAGCTTCTTTTTCATCACCCCAACCTTTACTGCTTCATTAAGTCTAAAATTAGACTTTATCAATCAGCCTATTTTATTTGAATTACAAAAAGAAAGAAGTATACATGGCAAAGTTGAAGGGGAGGCTCCAGCATCATATTTTATTTCATGCTTAGCAGTTCCTTGAGAGTTATCAAAGTCAGGGATCCTTTATTTGTAATTAAATACTCCTCACTTTAAAATCATGACTAATAAATGTCAAGTGCAAGAAGAGGCACTATTATTTAATGAAGGTCTTTGGATATGTTTTAGGGTGAAAATGTGTAGGCACGAAGATTGTTAATTTTAAAAATAGTGTAGGGTTGGTTTCATTATAAAATCCTAAAGTTAACCACTTCAGATAAAGCTCAAAAATCATTGAAACATTTGGGGAGCTCTTATACTACAGGAAGCTCTTGACATTTATGGTAATTAAAAGTGAAGGTATCTATTAAATACTTAAGTTATTCATATAAACACCAAGCTGGCGTGCAACTGTAAGAGTTTATGTGTCTTAATTAGAGCTGGTCAGAACTGTTCAGTGAAACTGTTGTCTGTGTTTGGTGGGGGCTGGGGTTTGATGTTTTAATGAGACCCAAAACCTTTGAGGAAACATTGACATAAATGCTTTGGGAGTCACCTGGAATGAGATTCATTATCTTGCAATTGGCAGATCCAGTTTGGTTCCTGCAAGGCAAGGATTTGCAGTGCCTGGGCATCTCTTCATGAGACAGGCTGGGAGGGCTGGGGTTGTTCAGGCGAGGAGAAAGCATCTGGGGATGTCTTAGAGCCCCTTCCAGTGCCTCAAGGGGCTCCAGGAGAAGGGCATGGAGTGTTGGACAAGGAGGAGTAGCATCAAACTGAAAGAGAGTAGATTTAGATTGGCTACTAAGAAGAAATTTTTCCCTGTGAGGGTGGTGAGGTCTTGGCACAGTTGCCCAGAGAAGCTGTGGCTGCCCCATCCCTGGAAGTGTCCAAAGCCAGGTTGGACAGGGCTTGGATCAACCTGGGCTAGTGGAAGGTGTCCCTGCCCCTGGCAGGGGGTGGAATGAGGGCTTTCAGGTCCCTTTCAGCCCAAAACATTCTGTGATTCTCTGATGATCCTCCCTCCTTTGCTGTTGTGTCTGTGTCCTCTGGTCTGTTTTGGAGTGGGTGTTCTGTGCCCTTTGGTTTTTTTGTTTCTAATGAAGAATAGGGAAATACAAATCTTTCATTTCTCTGTGGAGTAGTCCAGTTGATCTTGGCCCCAGTGACCAGGCTGATTTTCCTGATCCTGACTTAAAAGCATTAACTCATGTATTAGGATTTAGGAGAATCTAGAAAGAATTGTATTTAGAACCCAATTTTGGAGAGTTACTGTTTCTATTGTGCAGCATTAGCAAAATGTTAGTTTCTAGTACCATTTAAAAACTTACAGGAATAAGGTCTAACCTGTAGAGAAAAAGATTATTGTAACCACTTATTTGATCGCAAATCCCTTTTAATAAAACTTGCAGAGTGCACCCAAAACCATGTCTCTGTTTATTTTTGCCAATTACTATAACAATTGGGGGCTTTCCTGTCAAACAGTGAGATAATCCCATCTCTAGGATGGGCTTTTTTGCTTTATTTTTTTCCCCTCTTCTTGAAGGAAAAACAATGTGTGCATTTGGATTGTGGAACAATTAAGGATGCACCTAAAAGATATGTGGTTGAGCTACCATGTAACACTAAGCACTGTGGTGGAGTAATGGCTCTGTTATTGAAGCACAGCCATAGAAGTAGCATTGTAATTGGAATGGCATTTTCTTTCCAGTGATAAAAAACTCCCCTGTAAAATGGTGAAATCTCTTCCCAGTTTGTAGTTTTTTTTCACACTGGACAGTTCTTTTGGTGGTGATGGAAACAACCAGAATAAAATACTGGATAGCAGATTGGCACTTCAGTATAATCTCTTAAAAATAACAACAAAAATTACTTTTTGGATACCATATTAATTCAGCTGAGAAGTATTTATATACTTTAAAGGCTGTTATAGAAACATATTTCAATGCATTTCAGAAGAGATTTTGAGCATGCTGTGTTCAAATTTAATAAATGTGCCACTCTCCTCCGTTTGCAAATGCAAGTCTTTTCGGTGTACTTTTTCATGCATTAGGATTTTAATACTTACTTTTCCACACGTGCCCTGGAGAAAAGCATGCAATCCACTGTTACTCTGAGGTAAACTGGATTTCAGTGTAGTCTCTTTCAAATTAAATGAAATTGTTTATTAGTTTTGCAGTTCTGGGGAGCAGAGGCACCCTTGGGTTTTCATTGAGCTGATGAGGGATATGTTAGCCTATACATCCAAAGAGGACTGATGCTAATTGGGCTTTTCACTTTGATAAAGTCCTTGGTTTCAATGATGATACGCAGGTTAGCTGCATCTTTTAATTAACAAAAAAAAATTAAATTCCTCTGCTGGAATTCCCTAACTGGTGAGTGGTTTCTATATGCAAGTATGCTCTCTTGTGGTAAGCCATTTTATTGAATCCTCCACCAGTTCGAAATTGTAACAAATTCTATTTCAAACAATGATATTTCTGATCGATTTATTTTTTATCACACCATTGTTAACAGGGTTTGCAGTGTGCCATACAATGGCAGAGCTCTGGATATGGAATATGTGACTGTACACATTTTGCAGTTTTGTGCAGAGCAGTGAGTTACATTCAGTGCTTGAGCAGCACGTGACTTTCCTGGTAGCATTCAGCTTGCTGTGGAATAAAGTGCTGTGTGACTGACAATGGCTGTGTGATTCAGGGTGTGATACTTGTACAGCCTCTAAACATCAGGTAGTGAAGACAGAGAGGATTCTAGTGCTGAAGCACCTTTATCAAATTTTAGTAACTGCATTTGTGCTTGTTGCAACAGCTAAGATGGTGTTTAATTGAATCTGAGTCTCAGAAATTCAGTTATTCTGGTTTTGTCCAATAACAAAGAGTGTGGGAAAAAAAGGCAAAACAACCCAAACTGTGCAGTGATGTGGGTACTCCTGGGTGATGTGACTGCCCAGGTGCATTTCTTTGCTCAGTATTGCGGGAGGACTATCACAAGTATACAGATAAATTAAAAAAGCATAAAATCAAACACTTCTCAGTTGCCTCCTCTTAAAAACATCAGCCAAGACCATTTTAGTCTTTATGATTAACTTAATACCAAGGAGGTATAACTTAATAAATGCCTGAGATACCCGTAATCCTCTATATATTTCTCATATGACAGCTGGGATTTCTATCCACATTCTTTACCACCTGAGTAATTTCCATATACATTTCTGTAGTGTTTTGCCTGGGGGTGAGGATAGCCAAATGTCAACAAAAACGTGAGGTTATGTTCAAATTATCTCAGTCGTGCAAGTCGTGGATACTTCCCTTCAAGGAAAATAAGGCTGTAAGGAAGAATTTCAGACAATCTTTTTTGAGGGCCATGAAATTCATGGAATCCACTTAAACCCAGAAACACTGGGCACAGTTCTCATGGCCACAACTGCTGTTGACTTTTGTGGAAGTTTTGGCAGGCTGGCAACTCAAAGATCACATTCCTATGGTCGCAGAGATGATGTGATGTGTGCCACTGTGCATGAACATTTAGTGTCAAAACAATCAATTATACAGCAGGTGTGGGCTCCAGTGGAATGATCTCATGTGGCACAGAACTTGGATAATGTGTAGGAGAGTAGGAGATGGATGGGATAAAAGCATGCTGGAGTAATACCTTCCATTTGCTGGAGCTTAATTTAGTTGAGGAGATGAGCAGCGTTTTTAAAAGAAGTTTCTGTTGCATTCATGTTTTTTCATTTGTTATTCTTTAATATCAGTTACGGCTTCATTCAGTGAGAACTGAAAAGTGTGACCCTGTCTTCCAGTTTTCTTTTGGTTTTATGTAACCTGGAAGAAACAGGGCACTGAGAAGGTTCAGCATGTGACGCGTTGACTCAGCACTTCATGAGAACTTAATAGACCCTGAGCAGAAACCTGTGCTAGAAGCTTAATGTAAATATTTTATGGAGAGATGGAGTATTATTTTAAGGGCAGAAGTTGGTTAAACAACGTCAGCAGTTTCAAACTATAGAAGGCAGACAGTAAACTGCAGTGTTTACAGTGATAATTGTGGGAAGGTGTGAGGTATGAATCTAGGGTTTAGGGTGGTGCTGTGTCCCTGTGTTCAGACACAGCCATGTGCTGGTGGTGCTGCTTTACCCCATCTTGTTGCACGTAGCAGTCCTGTGCAGTCTGTTTTACCTGAAGCACAGGATTAGTCTCAGTTGAAGTTTTTTTTTCTTCCATGGGGTTGGTTTGCTATATTTAGCAGTCATCATCTTTCTTGCAGTGGACTTCAACTTCCAAGTTGTTTTTGTTTCCTACTGTCCTTCACATTTCTCTTTTCCTCCATGTCCTCACCCACAGTTCTCTTTTCCCTCTAATGCTTAAGAGTCCCATTCAGAAATGCTTCATCCATCTTTGATATTGATTCAGCTTTCTGTGGTATATGGATGTGTTAAATGTAAGATGGTAGAATTTTTCTTCTGGTTCAGTAGGTTCTGTTCAAGCTTTTATGCAACTGGGTGAGATTTTCTGTTTCTTTTTCTCACTGGAGAGTACTGATAATATAAGTAAAGAACAAGGCAACTGCATTGTCTGTTTTACCCCCACTTAAATCAACTTAGAGCACAGAATTATGCATAGATTAAATAATAATAATAAAAAATATATCTGTGTTTAAAACTGACAGCTGTTCAGCGCTCGACTCTGCAATATTATTCCTTTTATTTTTTTTTTTATTGCTCAGTTTTCTAGGCAGGCTGAATAACTCTAATCAGCCATGCAATGCCCACAGAGTTGACCAGCCCCTCGTAGTGAGCCTGAGACCTGGAGATGTGTAAAAAGGCTCTTCTGGTTATCTTTGAGAGAGCAAGACCACGAGTAGATTGCATTCAATAAGGATGAGGGATGCACATCTTGTTAGGATGGTGCCCCTGTGCTTCCAGAGGAGCAAGAGAAATCAATGGTTTGGAGTATTTTAGGCTCTGCAGTCAGACTTTTGGAGAACACTGTTGACCATGAGTCTTGCTGCTGTCTGGGTCCATTTCTGCTCTTTGGCCTTTCCATGTTTTCTCTGCTGCTTCTCCCCAGCCCTTCTTGTCCCAGTTGCTGCACTCTGAGCTCCATTTCCCCTAAATCAGGCGTGCTGTGGTGAGATTTCTTGTTTGTTGGTGGTGAATCAATGAAATCACTTTTCAGAAATCTGTAGAAACATCTGCCCCTGGATTGAGAAGTTGAGGATTTTAACCCACAGGGTCAAAATCTGGCAGTTGGAGGCATTTGGAGCCAGATGCCATGCAGTGATTGTTCAGCAATCCAGCCTATGGACTGAACTGGCTGCCATGGAAGCTGTGTGAAAATAACTGCTACTTTATTCCTCTCTTTTCCATTCTGTCTTATTGCCAGTTCTTCCTTTAGTGTCCAGTGTTCAGAACCTGTGTTGCTTTTTTTATTTGATTGGTTTTTTTCTGGTAAAATTTTGAGCTCAACTCCTCATAGTGTGCATTCTTCTGTATCTAGAAGAATAAATCCAAGAGGATGGAGGAGAATCATCTAATTAATAGTAAGGATCACTGAACTTTGGGCACAAGGTGAATCATATGGGAGTTGTATTGGTGCTGCAATTGAAAAAGTTTTAAGGTCTGAAGACCTATTTTAAATGAGTGATTTATCTTTACTCTCCATACTTATTTCTACCCTTCAAAAGGTGCAAAGGATCCAGTATCCTTCTTTGCTACAATGAATAAAGTTATTTCTGTGCTGGAAATAAACAGGCAATCACCAGAGCTGGAGACAGTTTTTCTTCTGGGTGGTTGATTTTCAAGTAATTAACTAATTCAGTCACATGCAGAATACTGTTGTTCTTAAAAGCCTTCTGAATTTTGTGTGTGCTGGCAAGGTTTTCTGTACATGAACCTTGAAACAAGTTTCAAAGCTATCCATTTTCATAGCCACATTTGTCAGTTTGGCAGCAGTTCATTCTGAGCTTGATGCTAAGCATGATTATTGTAAGTTATTAACTATGCTTTCTGTAAATCACCCGAATCTGCCCAGCTCTGCTGGCAAGGTGGTGTGAGGCTCAGAGTGGTGCTGGTACATGTATTTATGACATATGCTACTGTTCAGAAATTACCTTTATCTTCAGGTTTTCAAGAAAAAGGATGTAATTTGGTAGCGAGGATAATTTTAGCAGTATTCCTGTCTTGTGAAGAAAATTACTGAGCATCTGGAGTTCCTAATATTTTACTTTTTATCCTTCAAAAATGAGCTGTTTCTGTTCCCTGATCCTTAAAATCAATCCCTCAGCTGAAAAACATGTTGAAATAACAGGTTGCTCTTGGCGTTTAGAGTAATGTTTAGAGGCTGCAGCAGGAGTCTGGCACCTTTTGCATTTGGTTGCTGCCTGAAAACAAGTCCATCTCCCAGCCCAGCCTCTGCTCCAAAATGCTTAAATTGAAATTTAATGGCAGTGGGTGTAGCTGGAGGAGCACAAGTCAAGGTGTGATGGCTTGAATTTTAGTAGTCACGGAAAAAAAAA
>VXAX01007754.1:1564029-1599570 GCA_013399835.1 Leptocoma aspasia | reverse complement strand
AAAAAAAAAAAGAAAGGAAGGGGGAAGAAGGTGAGGTAGCATAGGAGGGGAACCACATGTGACATTGCTGAAGGCAGGTGTGTCACAGCTCTGGCTGTTCAGTGCAGTCCCTGGCCAGGGGCTGCAGGAACCAGCTCCCACGGTTGTCTCCTGTGTCTGCAGAAGGTGAAATCACACGTGCAGTGCATGTTAGTGGCCCCTGGAGGTTCCTCTATTGATCTGTGTCTTAATAATGCATAATAGGCAATCAGAGCTTTCCTGATCCTTTCGGAGGCTGGCTGTCAGCGGGAGTTGTAAATCACCCTGCTGCTGGTGGCTGTGTCTGCCCTGCCCTGCACAGCACCCGGTGGCTGTCACTTCACTGCTCCTGACTTACCAACAGAGCCAGGCTTGGCCTTGGGAGCAGTTAGAAGTCATCCTTCCCTGGCCTTTCAGTGAGGCAAGATAGATCTGCAACTGGTTAAAGAAGTTATTTCAGAATAGAACCGGTACAGGTATTAGGATTGTTTTGTTTTGTTTCTGCAGGCGTGAACAAGAACGTTGGTTTTGCATTGTTAGCCAGTTTATCTGTTCTGCCCTGTTTGGGCTTTGCTCTCCTTTTGAAGATCATTCTGTTGTAGAATGGCTTAGGATGGGATTTTTGGTTTAGATGCTCAACTAAGCAGGATTTTGCTATTCTGATGTCACCTCTGTCCCGTTTATTGGAACATGGACTTTTAGCAATGCATACTCTTAAATCAGTAGGATCTTTATTGAGACTTGCTGGTGGCATAGCTAAGTTTAGCAGCAAACTGCAAACATACATTGCAGTAGTGCAGTGGGTTTGCTTAGAAAGCAGGAAAATGAGATTTCAGAATTATTTATTGTTGTTGGACACCATCTGCAATACTTGTCTCCTGGACTACAGGAATTCATAATCACTGCTGTAAAATAGGTCTTTTACCTTTGGCCTTTGAGAGTATTTAACAGCACAGGCTAATAGAAATTGGTATAATTGTGTTACTACTGTGTGTAAATACTCATTGTGTAAACTCATTCTGATTTTGCATTTGACAACATCAGAAGTTAATTAGTTTACCACAATAATGCAACAGCAACAATGGCAGAGAATTCAGCTTATAGCACTAGTGTAAATTTGTCTGTTTGTATCATCCCATGGCTATTCCTTTTTTTTTACCCCGCCTTTTTTTTTCTCCCTGGAAAAGGCGTAGTTTAGGTGTAGTCATGACTTTTCCCTGTGTTGGTTCTTTAATAATAAAAAAAAAAGCAAAAGCTACTGGGGCGAAAACTCATTTAATTTGCTCAGGAAGTAGGAGAATTGCAGGCTATTTTGGATATTTTGAGTACAATGTTTAATGTTTTATTTATATCTAGCATAATAAATATGCTGACCAATAATAAGTCAGCAAAACTCAGTGTAGCTGAACTGTTCAAAATGAATCAGCTCCTATTTTTCCCTCTAACCTTGGACAGATGGGAGGCTGTTAGTGCTGAGGTGGGTACCCCTAAACCAGGATTGTCTAAGGAGGATGAAGACCAGAAGATGCCAGTGGACTGAGGCTGAGAAGTCCAGAGACCTGTCTGGGCAGGGGTAGACCTGGGATGTAGGTGACACATCCATGGCATGTCCTAGCCGCGAAATTCCAGGCAGAATGAGGTCTGGCACCTTCCCTGCTGGTGAATCCGCGGCACTGAGTGCTCCTGATGTGAGCAGTGAGGAGGAGGAGGGTCAGCCCTGGTGAGGCTGTGTCTCAGGAGTGTTCATTGCTTCTGAGGGTGACAAGAGGCTCTTCTCCCTGTGCACCCCCTTGGTGAAAACATGGCATGGCTTAACTGGGGGGTCTCCTGAAGGGTGGGATGGGGGAGCACAGCTTAGTGCTGGGCAGGAATACCCCCATAATTCAGGATAAGTGTCCTGAGTGCAGTCTGCTTTATTTAGCACCCAGCTCTGAGCTACTGCTGTGTGTAATGTGCCTGGAGCAGCTCATCGGTGACTGCTTGGTGCATCTCTACACCACAAAACATCTTTTTAGATAAAAATGTGTCCAAACTTGTCGCCATACTCTTTGTTGGCACTGGGGCTGAATCTCCTTGTCCTGACCTCACACACCCTCTGTGATTCCCTGGACACAGGAGGAGGTTTTAAACTTGCTGAGTGCTCAAGGTCACCTTTTCCCACGGAGCCCCTGAGTTCTCCCACCCCAGCCAGGGCAGAACCGGAGGATGGAGGCTGAAGTTTCCACAGTGATGAGCACATTTCCCACAGCAGCTCAGCCTTTGCTGATGGGCCAAGGATTGTTTTAATTTTTGAAATTTGGCTGGCTGTGTGTTGGGGCAAGATGGATGTGTGTGGTTTAGTTTTTTCTCTTAAAAAAAAAAAATCCGTAGGCCCCACAGTGTTTCTGTGAAAGAAAAAAAAAATATATATAATTTCGAATTTATGAAGTCTGCTGATATAAGGAATTTAATAAAAATGCTGGCAGATGATTATCTATAGTCATGCTATATAAACGTGGTTTTGGTGAGGTCTAGATCTTAGCAGTAGCAAAATACAAATTATTAGATGAAAATAGTTATAAAGTCTGGAAATTGACTTTTGCTGTGTTTTTATGGTTTAATCTATTTATATAGAGAGACATACCTTCTTTTCCAACTGGGATGAATCTTGATGAGAATACAGGTAAAAATGAAATGTATGTTATCTGTATTTTCTTTTTAGTTATGTTGAGGGAGGAAATACAAACCCTTCTGAAGATGAACCTGTTGTCTTTGTTCTCCCGCTGAGAAATCTGCGTTCCCCCTCATTTGCTTTATTTCTTGTGTCTGAATTCCCTGAGCATGTGAACCTTCCTTTTCCTTAAAGCAGAGGAATTAAAGATAAAATGTGTTGTGTGTGCCCACTAAACCTGATAAACTGCTACTCCTTTCCTGATACAATTTCAGAGGGCGTAAGGGACATATTCCCAAACCTGTTAAAATCAACAGAAGTTCTGCAAACTTTAGTGCATTTTGGACCAGGCTGAAAGTGAAATGTGTCACTGACTTTATCACGGTTTATATTTTGTTCTCCTGCAGAATGTTTCCTTCCCTTGGTCATCCTGTGTTATGCACTTGCTGCTTTGAAACACTGCAGTGGGGCTTTTTCTCAGTCTGTGGTGGTCCAAGCCAGCAGATTATTCTTTTATCTCGGTATCAAAGAGCAGAATGTGGCTCTAACATTGACAAGAAGCACTTGGAGACAAAGACTGACCTTTTGAAACTGATGAAAAGGAGACCCCAGGGAATCCCATTAGGAGCAGGGAAGGTAGATAACAGCTCCTTCCACCCAAGGAAGGTACAACATCCTGCTTATTCTTAGGGGACTTTTTAACTGAAGCCGGTGTCTTTGGCCTTTTCTTTCAGTTCAAAGCAGCCATCTGTGTCCTTTAATTTGAGTGGTAGATATCAGTTATTTTTATCTGAATATATAAAGGCAAACTGTTGGATTTCTTATCTCAAAGACAAAGCAAAAGGCCAACACAAGTTCTCTGTTTCTCCTCATGTAGTGGCTCTTCTTTCTGCCAGCGCTTTGCTGAGGCCCACAGATGCAGAGTGGATGCCTCAGGTGCTGCAAGGGTTGGTGGCATTTGTCCTTGATTCCCAGCTGTCCCCTGGCACTCCCCAGAGCAGTGGATCCATCAAACTGCACGTGCTGCTGAGATCTCAGCTGCACCTATGGATTTCTCTCGTGCACATAATACAAATATGTGCTGCTCTACCCCCAGTATAAGATGTGAGAACCACAATGTCTGGATGCTTTCTGGAAGGTTTGGATGAAAGAAATAGGAAGAGGGAGATAGGCTGGGTTGTTTTAACGGTGTTATTCCTCCATAGAAATATTTAATTGCATTTTCCTCAGTGTTTGTTCCTGTTTTAATTGGTCAGAATTTCCTGACTTTGAAATGTTGGGATCCTTGGACATGCTTCCTTCTTTTCCACCTCAGTCTAGCATATGTTTAGGTCTTTTCAATTAATTCCAAAATGATAGAAAACAATGTATTGTACTCTTTAGATATGAGATGGCCATTTTCAGTAGCAGGACTGGAGATTAGTTGTATTCTTTTTTTTGCCTGATTAAAAACGTGTGGGTTCTGGGAGACCTTATAAGAAACTTAGAAAGACACAATAATTTCTCCGCCATGCCATGGCTTGAGAACTTCATGGTGATCATAATATTCACTTATTCTGTTGACTCAGAATTCCTGGTTTCAGAGCTTACAGATGTGACCATTGGGAATTAAGGGTTAGAGTTTTATAAATATTATTGAAGCTACCCCCGACTTTCAGTCTTCTAGTAAATTGTGAAAGCACAAGGGAAGGAGATCCTTTCCTTATTAACTGTGTGATCTGATTGCAAGTCAGAGATCTTGCTATACATCTTTAATAAAATACCAAGTGATAAAATAGCATTATTTGGATAACATTTCAGTTACTTCAGACATTAATATAATAAATAATATTGTCTATAAACAAATATGTATAATGTATTATATATAAATATTATTAAAATATGAATAAAACCGCATTTTCTTAGGTTTGAGGGTAGTAATTTCAGATTATTGAAGTGTAGCAGGTCATAAAGTTGATACTTTTCTTTCTTCACCAAGATTTGAAGACAGAAAATTATCTTTTGTGCAGTAATTTTGCTTTCGGATTCTGTGTCCAGACTTGAAATTGAGAAAATCCTCTTTTCAGAGGTTGAAAAAATGTTGCAGGAAAATTATGGTTTCCTTTAAATTCTTCTTTTCATCATCCAGTGTAACGGGTGCATATTATTGCCAACACGGGATTGTGCAGAAATTGAAAAGATAAATTTGGATGGAAGGTTTTTCTGAAATACTTTCCTTCATTGAGAGAGTGGGAGAAATCTATGGTAGTTATCAAAATTTACTGCAATCATGCTTCTGTGTTTTATGTGTCTCTAAAGCAGAACAGTAAATGAAAGGAGTCAAAAAGGATCTTTCAAAACTGTTGAAAGTCTTTGCTCTCAGTGATGCCTTGGCTATTGTTTTAATTTGCTTTAGTTCTACGGTAGATTGTAACAGTGGGTGAGTAATTTACAAAAGCAACAAAGCCAGCCCATTACTTCTTGGAAATAACAGAAATGAGCTTTTATACTTAGACAAAGACAGTTTAATTGCAGTCAGCTCTCCTGCAAAACAGTAAAAAAAAGTCAATCCAGGAAAAAAATTGGTTTTTTTTCTGGGGTCTTAAAGTGGAACATAGCTCTGTGTCCTTTACCTGCAGCTGGATGTGCAAATTGTTCTTTCAATGAAGGTACTTTGAACACTGATCCTAATAACAGGAAATAGCGGGGAGAAGCTTCTACCTGCCTGATGCTGATTTGTGAACTGTCTGCTTTTACAAAGGCTGGGATGGCTGCACAGCTGGCTTGGGTTCATGTTTTAGGCCACTGGAAGTGTTTTCTTGGCAGGGATGAGACTGCCAGGAATCATACCTGTTGTTGTACTCCCTGGAGGGTTTTCACATCACACACCAGCCACCTGAGCACGTGGACGTGCCTGCTCAGAGCAGGCTGCCTGGGCCAAGAGCAGATCAGGGAAGACAGCAAGAAAGAGATACCTGGTGCTGATGTATTTGAAAAGTGACTGTCACCAGCTGGAGCCTTTCTGATCCTGGCAATGTGCATTCCTGGAAAGCAACTGAAGGGGATCCTGACTGCTGCCTTTAAACTTTGCCCTAAACCTTCTCCTTGAATGTACTCTGTGTCTGTGTAATATCTAACTGGCAGCGTGGACTCACTGGCTGAAGTGTTAAATGGATTGAGATGCCAGTGCAGATAGCTTTAAAAAATGAAAAAAAAAAAAAAGAAAAAAAGCTTATTTGGTTGCTCTGGTACTCTCAAGTATTCAATTCTGCATCACTGTGACTGCCAGATCTTGTTTGGGGCCATGGGCTGCTCTCCTGTGGAGGGCAGAGAAAGGAGGGAGCTGTTCACTGCAGGGGTGGGTGAACTGACCATATTTTGGTGAGGTGCTGGTCACAAGGGTTTACTAGAGGAGAAGTCTTCTCAAAGTCTTGGGCCAAGTGATGACATTGGTTTGAATTAGTACCTGTTCTGTGTGCAGCACTGTGTCTTGGACTAAGAGAGTTTCCCTGCAGGAGGTAGAGCTCTGCATCCGACAGTGGGCACTTGGCAGGCTTGGAAGTTGGAAATGCTCCCATTTCCTGGGAATTCAGGGAGCTGTGTTTGGGACTTTACCTCTCTAAAGACCTGAGAATAAAAGCCTGTAACCCTGCTGCTTGGCTCTAGTCCCTTATCTCTGGTGTCCCTGAGTACTGCAGAGCCTGACCGTGTATCCAGACCTGTTGCATGCTGCAGCAGCTCCAAGGTTACACACAGGAGTTTCTTTCACTTGAGTGGATACCTTGATCTCTCCTCTACAGTGGTAGATTTGAAAGACCACTCTTTCTATTTGTCTTTTGGTTTCCCCACATAACTTGTGCGATGCTTCAGGTTTCTGTGTCAATACTGCACTATAGGACAGTGAGTGTAAATAAGATGGTGTGAATGGGAGCAGTTTCTGTAGTGTGTCCTTAAGAATCAGCAGACCTACTGATACCTCAAGTACCATTAATTCTTGATTGGGGCATGCTGAGCTTGTCAGAGGAGCCATCTGCCACCTCATTCTGTGTGTATTTATTTATTAATAAGGTGAATCCTGACACTTCACATGGAAGAACTGTAAGGGGAACAATGTTTTTTATTCAGCTTCCTGCAGAAGATCTTAGAAAAAAGGATGGTTTAACTTCTCTTGTTGACTATTTCTCCTGATACTCTGTATCATGTTGAATTCCCTTTTATATTGTGTTCACTGACTGGTTTCTGACTAATATGTCTTGATATTTGTTACTCGAAGTGACATACAAAGAAGCTGTCATCGCCAGCTATGCAGAAAACATCTGAGAAAACCAACACTTAAGTATTAAGAAGGAAATGAAAATGTCTTTTCTGCCCTGCTAAATTTGACCTTTGGTACTTTTTTTTGCCATCTTTCTCACTTAGCTCAATATGCTTGGCTACTCTGAAAGAGAAACACTTTGCTGGCTGCCTCTTGCATGATCTCCAGCTGCAGGGGCCAATGCCCAGTTTCCTGCAATGCAGAAATAAGTCAGCTGATTACATTTCTGATGCCTTTTTGAAACCTGTAATCTTCAGGCTCTCCTCAGATTTAAGGCATATCAGGATAGGTTACTTCTGTGTCTAAATGGTTTAGATTGGAAAATAAATGTTCAGCCCCGATCATGAACAATTTACTGTTCTCTTAAGAGGGGAGAATAGGAAGTAAGCTATTACCATAAAAAATTTTTACTGCAATTTTCCTCTGCATAAGCTTAAATTCTGTGTAGAGAGGTTGTCAATTAGTGTGCAGATTTTTTTAATTGGCTATAATAAAAAGCTAATTGGTGTTTTGCTTAAAGAGTGAATTAAGAAAGTGTTGCTATAGAAACTTTACATGTGTATAGTGCTGCTCTACATAACAGTAGGTATAATAGTCTAATGACCTTTCTGAGCCAGCTGTAAAGTCAAAGAAAATGTGTTAAATTCAGGCTGGCTGCAGAGATCATAAAGGAGTTTGTGACTTCACCCATTTCATTGCCAGAAAGTGTCTCTGGCATTGTCTCATAGAATGTTTCTCTTGACTCATGTCAAACCATATAACAAATGCTGGTCTCAAAAGACCTGAACTTTTGTAAAATCTGAGTGCTCCAATTGTGAATGTGTAAACTGATCTGTAATCTGTCAAGCATAAAATGTACTACTGGGAAAAATTCATTTTCATAATCTGAGAAAATGTGATGATGGATCAGAAGTGGCAACATCTAATCCAAGAGCTGTTCTATCCTTGTATCCCTCCCTCCTCTCCCTGCCCTCTCTACCCACTGAATTCTGAGCCTCATGTGAAACACAGGAATTACAATTTTAAGTGAAATGGGATTTCTGCTCTAATTTGCAATATTCTCTCCTAGCAAGAAACACTTAACCTTCTCAAATATAAACTTTACTGAGAAGACAATAATTTCTTCAGGATTTGTGTACAGGAATTTTTTTCCTCAGGCTTTCCTACTGAAATTATTTCAGAGTCATTATCTGTACCTTTGCTAGCTGCGTAAAAGTTATATATAGGTGGCATGAACATAGTCATTACTGCCAAGGAAGGTGGTCACTAATGAAATAAATGGCTCTGGCTGGTAAAAATGAAACATGGCTTTTTATTTTCAGTTCCCTGATCCTTAGTCTTGCTGTTACTATGTCAACAAACAAATTGTTTTGCTCCTTTTTAACTCTATATCTAGAGAGCGTAGGGGAGTGAGAGCCTGCAGTTATTAGTCACGGTGACAGAAAAAACTTAAAATGTTCTGCATGTCCAAATGTGAGAGACAGGACAAAACTATAATGTGTCTATGTTTTGTGGAACTGTTCACTGTGGGGTTTTTCTTCCACTGATTTTCAACTAAATAAACAAAACAACCCCCATTCTGTGTCTGCTAAATTTGCCCCTCCACTTGTTCAAAATGGTAAAACACCATTGTTTGAGTGATTAGTGTATGATTTTGACCTGGTTTTTTTCCCCTCCATTTTTTTCCTCTCCAGTAGATGCTTAAAAAAAAAAAATCAGTCTTCTAAGTGGGTGAATTTAGGAGAATGTCTCAGAATTCAGTGGAATTATACAGACAGCTTCTTCCTGTACCTCTGGGTCAGGACTGAGTAGTGTCATAATTTAGCAGCTATTCTTCCCTTGATACACATATGTAAGCCCTATTAGTGTTAATGCCTTTTTGAAATGCTTCCCTCATATATTCAATATCTACTACTGTGTCCAAACTCTGAAGTCTTATGAGTTGCATGGCATGTGACTGTCTCTAGAGCTTAATAGAAAATTGGATTTAATCTCATAGTTCATCTTTTGAGCAGTAAAACTGTAAGAAAGATAAAATGTTGTAACGTGAAGCTTTTATCTGAGACCTGTGAGCAAATAAGTTTTTTTTCTTCTGGTCCAGGGAAAAGATTGGGGCTTTTTGTTGGTTTTTTTCAGCTTCCTTTTGTCTTGCGCAGTCAGACCATGAATGTAAAATGTGCTTACAGGGGCTGTATAGTCTAGAGATGTTGTTTTACAGAAGAGTAGTACAATATTGTATTTATGATTGTCAAGGAAATGTGATTTTTGGAACCCAGTAAATCAATTCTTCAGTTTAAATTTTTGCTGCTTTTCTGCAGTTCATTTTCAACTGCCTTTGTGAAGAGGGGACTGGGTTTTCGAGGGGCAAAACATGACTTTTCTTTAGGACTGGTATTTTTCTCTTAGTTTTACTTGATTGTACAGATCTCTGAGCATCCCGATCTAACATTGCTACTCCTGCTTTAACTCTAAAATCAGCAAAATTTATATGAAAGCCAAGTGTCTGGGAGATGGAACTCCTGCTAGTTCAGTGTGTCACTTGTTTATTTGGGTTAGTGCTGGTTGTGGTCCTACAAAATGGAGTAATGGAGGAGCTGGGTGGGTTCTGCATTCTGAACATTGAAAAGAAGTCACAGAATCAATGAGGTTGGAACAGACCTCTGGAGGTCCAACACCACTGAGTGCCACAGTCTTCCCTTCAGCAGTCACAGTACCTTTCTCTTTTTTTTTAAATTACTTCTTTAGTGATATGGTTGTGTTTACAGAACGTTATGACAAGACTTGGTTGCTATTGGTCCTTTTCCCTCTTTGTTTTATAATTTATGGAGTGCAGCAATGGAAGCTTGCTTATTACTGGAGTAATCTGTGGAATCTTTATAATAAGCCTTGATTATGACTGAACTTCAGTGACATGCACAGAGACTGCTTAAATATGTACTGAGCTACCTTGTTTTGCTTGAGGAAGGAACACATTGACAAGTGAATTTCATTTAAGAAGGAGGGAGATTTATATGGGTGATAATGAGGTTGCTACTGGGAAATAGGTGAAATATTGAAATGATCATAATATCAGTGTTATTTGTTTTCTGTAGTAAGAACACTCTGCATTTACTGATGGATGACAAAGGCAGTTGTTTATTGTCCAGCGTTCTGTAGTATAGCAGAGGTGCCACCACAAATTCCCTGCTGAGGAGTCAGCTGCTTCATGAAAGAGACTTTGTGGATACAAGGACATTCATTGATTTTAACATTTTAGGCAGGTATTTTGTTTCTCTAAGTAAGAAAAATATTTCCTAAGTACCATCATGCTTCAAAATATGTTCTACTTCGCTGTTGTGTCAGGAAAGTGCATCTTCTGTTTATATTTACAATTTGCATCATTGCAAGTGATTGGTTTTCTGTTTCAATGAGTGGTATTATAAAATGTGATGTATTCCTCTTTTGCAGAGAATTAGTGTAGAGGCCAAATTGAAAATATGCCTTCATGACAAAGTCTCTACAGAGCTGGTCCCATCTTGGCTTTAAGGTAAATGAAAAAAACCACTTCTAACTTTTCTTCTCATCAGGGTTGTTACTCAGCTTGGAAGAAATGTGAGGATATCATGTGCTCAGAATAAAGAAAGTATTTTAAGGAGTTAAGTTGCAAAACTTAAAATTTAGTCAAAATAAAGTGTAAGCATAAGCCAGTAATTTGAGTATGGCTTCAGTAATTAAAAGAAATGACAGACAGTGGCATGAATGCTTATGTGTCTTACATACTGCCTTGGCAACTGTCTGGTTTTGTCTGAAAATTAAATATGCATATGAAGGAGAGATCATTCTAATTGAATGGAAAATATGAAATTAAAAAGGCAACAAAGTATAAATAATTGAAAATCAGGTTGCAGCTCTGAGTTTCTGTATGTCGGGAGCTCAGTTGCAAACAAAATTGGTAGAATGGTAATTCACATTTTTCTTCCTCTTAATTTTCCTTTCATGGTACCATACTCCTGGTATAGGGAGCAAGGCAGTGAAAATGATGAAGGGGTAATTAAATATCTGTAGGAAAGTAAGAGCCAAACCAGAGACTAATTTTCAGCACTCTACAGCTTTCATTATATATGTATATGCTTTGATTTCTCATGTATATGGAAAATGTATCCTCTAACTGCATATTTTTAGCCTTTCTCCTCCAGAACTGTTTAACTTGCTGTGGCAAGCTTGTTTTGTTTGTGAAATCATTGCAGAAAAGAATAATTTAAAAAACTTTATGAACAGTTAGTTACCTGTGAGTACAGCTAAGTATTCTTAATCTCAACTAAGTGACCTTTATCATGGTTGTACCTCATTTGAATGTTTAGCATGTCTTTTTCATTCATTGAAATCACTCAGATTGGGTTATTTTCAGTGTTTGGAACTTCTTGATTCTACATGCCCTCCCATGTCTGTGGATGAAGGCACCAGTGAGGTTGCTGTACTCAAAAAGCTTTATTTTCAAGCAAAACTTGCCCCAAATTTAACCAATGCAAGTAGACATCACAGAAACCATCTGCTACTTCCTATCCCAGCATTGGGGTTGGGATACTGGCACGAGTCATAGACCCACGTCCCAGGAGCACAATAAATTGGAAATATTCACTGTCAAAGTTTGTTGTGTATTTGGTTTAAAGGGCCAGGATTTGCCCCTAAGTGTCAGGTACTTCTAGAACAAAATCAGATTCAGTTGTTGGTTATTTGATGGCAGCATAAGGGGATACAAGAGTGGACTTCAGCTGAAAGAGCTGTGTCCTCCCCTCTGTCCTCAGCATGGCCCTGCCACTTGCCCTGTGCCACTGGGGACACTTGGGCTGCTGTGTGAGGAGCTGAGTGAGAGCTGCTCTGGCTGAAGCCAGCCTGGGGCTGGGAGGAGAGGAATCTCCACCTTCATTTGCAGTGCCCAGTCCTGCCCTGCTGGGGCCTGCCAGTGGAATTGGACCTGGGGCTTGAGAATTGCAGAGAGACAAGTGCTCCAGAGGTGGGTGTGTTTGCACTGACACTAAGGACTGGATCACTGCCTCCAGTGGTTCAAGTACTGCTTTGTTTCCCTGGAATAAGTTAAAGACAGCACAGTTCTGCTTCTGAGATCAGTTGGTTTTCATTTATCTTGACGTGGTTTAGAACAGCGCTTCCTCATGTTGAATGCCATTTTTCTGGGTTTTAAAAACTGTCATCATTTGCTTTATGTTTTTACAAATTCAAAAGGCACTTCAGTACTGTCAGCATGAGATCATCATTGTCTAATAATATTAGATGTCCATTAATGTCAACTTTTAACAGAACCCTCTTCCTAATACAGCTATGCCTTGTAATCATGCTGGACCTTTCACTACAAAGCAATTATCAGAGTTGTGTGAATTGGCTAAAACCTGTCAGCTATTAAAACTCAGAATGTTGCTTCTGCTTGCAAAGAAAGTCATGTTGTTTAACTTCCCCCTCCCCTTCATCCATCTCTGAGAGTGGGAGCCCGTGTGAGGGAGAAAAGAAAGGGAGCCTGATGGTGCTTAATGGCTGATGAATACAGCCAAGGATACAGGAACGGTTGCCTGGCAACCCGGGAGGATGGGCTCAGGTCCCTTGTCACTGCATAGGAGTTGACACTGGCTCATCTCTTGAGCTCATGAAGACAGACTCCTGAGGGTTTGCACACTTTATTCTCAATATGTATCATGGCTTGGTTAGATTTGTATCTTACGCGTTTTGTCTCTGTGTATTTCATGCTTCTGAAAAGAAGCACAAGAGGAATAGAAGCAAATCAAGCGTTTTAAAGAAAGAAAATGTGTGATTCATGTCCCATGCAGTTACTTGTGCTTTCAAGATGAGAGCTGTGTCTAGGAAGAGATTTGCCTAAAATTGAGAGCCCTTAGACCTAATTCCATGTAAAGTTCTGTTGTCTTAGTCTGAGAGCCCTCTGAAAATTATCATTAGTGCTAAAAGATAATGAGCTGAGGTTTATGTTATAATTGCAGCCCTGAGAAGAAGCCTTTTTGTGGTTAAACACAGCTCTGAAGTGACACATGTGCTTTGTTTCCCTTCTTACACAGAAATAATGTCAGGCTGCAAACACACTGAGGACTCTGACAGACTTGACCTTGTACAAGTTGTTCTTAAACAATTCAAATGGATTTTGAGCACAGGTGTCACCACGAGGGGTGGAACTCTCTTTGTGCTCAGTAGGGTTGTACGTGGGTGATGTTTCCTTAGGGTGTTAATTTGGTGTTCCCTAGAAGACTTTTGGGAAAGTACGTGGACATTACCACATGAATGTTGTTGTCATCAAGTGAATATTGATCCAGTAGTTATTTTTGTTTTATATGGAGGTAATTATTAAGGAAAAAGTGCTACTGGCTTGCAGAGGCTGCATAATCAAGTGTATTTTGAACATTTCAAAAGACAGTAATTTTTTTTGCTCTTTTGTTTCTCAGAAACAACTTTGGTGCCTAATGATGAGGTCAAAGCTGTAGGAAACAGGTTGGGTTCTTGTTTTGAACTGTTGGACAGAAGATCTACCTGACAATTTTGTGCCCATTTCTTACACCAGGCAAAAGTGAGGTTAGAGTGTGTGTATATCTACAATTGTATCATCTTGGGGATTCTTAAACAAAAAAATCAAACACCCCTCTCTTACTGGTAAGAGCAATTGTCATTTGCCAAATGCTTGCTTCCCTTTTTTCTTGTTGAGTTTGTTAATAGTTGTTCTTACGGCTGAAACTGTAGAGCATTTTGGCATAGTGTGAAACCTGACCAGCTGTCAAAAAACATTGTTTGCATGGAAATGTATTGATGGAATTTGTAAAGAAATCCATTAAATTTACTGCAGGCTTTGTAATTATCAGATTTGGAATAATAATCTGATTTTTATCAGCATTTTCATCTAACTTTTTTTTTTTTTCTGCACAATCCATTCTCCTTCTGTGTCTCCAAGCAAATGCAGAGAGGCCAGACAGCAGCAGCTGTGGAACTGCTTCCTTGTAACTGGAGATCCTTAGAAAATCAGGTGGAAGGTTTGAAAAGTTTCAGTTTGGATAGCCAAAGCCTTGAGGCCATTGTCATTAACAAAATGGTATTTCTGCTTCCTTCTCTTGTAAGCTGTACCATCTGACTTACTATTTATCTTTTTAATGGTTTATACTTATATTTCAAGCCCTGAGTTTGCTACAGGGTATTGAGAAATGTTCCATAGCTCGTGATGATTCATGGGAAAGTTTAGATGAACTGCTCTGGACTGGTAACTTGTATTCTTTAGGGCAACCTTGGTCTGGGGCAAGATTGCTCTTTCCTCATCATCTGCATGTGTGGATAGAACTGCATTAACCCAAATTTACCCACTAGCATTGAGGGAGCTGCAGCTGCTCTGGTGTTACAGAAACTTTGGACCCAAAGCCTCAAAGCTGTGCTTTAATTTGCTTTATCAATGAAGGAAAAGATTAAAATTTTAAGATGAATCTGTATTCATGTCCAAGGTGTCCAAATTGCTGGCTGCTTACTCACCTATGGCAGATTGTAAGATAGCAAAATACCTTAAAAATACTTAAAATTGAACTAAGACAATAAGTAAGCTTTTTTTTTTTTTTTAAACTGCGGGCAATTTGTATTATTGTCTGTCTGTGCAATTTCTGTTGAAAAAAGTATGACCAACTTGTGTAACGTTACCAGAAATGTTCTTTTATTTGTAATTCAAATGGAATTATTTTGAACTTTAAATCATTCTTGTCCAGCTTTAGTAAGGAATGTGAGTGGAGTATATTAAATGCTTTCAGCATTCTATTGAAATGCTGCTGCTGTCTTAGGAAATTTCAGTATTACTGATCTATTAAAACATTGGTTACATTGAAATGTTGGTTAAGGAAACTTACACTATGATGTTTTAAATCAGCCAGTTTTGACACTTTCAACTTACTTTTGGAAGGGTTTTAATCTTCTTTCTCTGAACCATATTGTAGTAATTTCTGTTGGGCTGCTTTTGAAACACAGAAGTCATGGAAGGTTCAACCCAGAGCAGACAAGAATGAAATTAAAGAATTAGAGAATTAAAATATTTTACTTTTTTTTTTTAATGTGTACCATGAGCACTGTATGAAAGTGAGATTCTGATTTCTTTTCTTAATTATGGACACAAAATTAACTTCTCATCCTTCATTTTGGCTTCTGTGCTGTTTTGTGTTACGTAATATCCTGTCCATTTGAGATATGAAGACAATTTATTGATTAAAGCATATGATACAACAGGAAAAAAGGGGTCATGGCTGATGCATTTTTGATATAATTTCCTAGGTTGTTTCTGTATTTAAAAAATCCATGTGAACACATAGGAAGCAATGCAATAACTGCATACAAGCAAACAGCAAGCCAACAGCTGTGTTTTCTAAGAGTACAGCACTGCAACTGGAATTGGGAAAAATAAAACTTTATTGTGGATTTGGGGAGAAATGGAAAACAGTGCTAATCTAAAAATAATTTGTCTTTTTTTTTTTCCCTCAGCTGGGGAGAATAAGATTTTGCTGCCTTTACTCTCTCTGGAAAAATAGAGCTCCTTCTGTTTTTCAGCAGTACTGCAAAGCTGATTCAGAAATACAAACAACAATGAAGAGAGTTATTCCACACTAGATATGCTTTGTATGGGGAGTTACTTATGGTAAATAATTGATCTAACAACTAGTTTGGAAAAAAGGAGGAATTTATTCAGTCTGGAGCACAACTCGGATGCAGAGATGGTGCTGGGCCAGAGCCTTTGTGCAGTCCCAGTGCCTGCCCATCTGATTTTGCAGCCTAGTTGTTAAAAACTGATGAAATGTGCTTTGTCTGCAGGGGGCTGTGAGCAGGGGTGCTGTGCCAGGCTGGCACTGGGGAGGAGGGGATGGGGTGAGCTGAACGAGTGCCCTGCAGGGAGCAGCTGGGTCAGGGAGCCTCTGCTCACCTCACAGCCTGCCACCAGCAAGGAAAGGTTCTTGTTCCCCTGTGGCTGCCCCTGCGGGGCTGATTAACATTTTTTTAGGTAGCAGGAAATACAGAAGGAGCAGGAGATATTGGGTACCTTCCTACTGTGGTGATGCCAGGATGATTTTTTGCCTTTTCTTTTATATATACCTCTTAGGTATTCTCAGTACCCTTAGCATGCATACTTGTAATTCCTAAAATCTGATATCTTGGCATGGTCCTGGTATTCTGCTAGGCCAGAAGACCAAACAACCCAAAGGCCTCACAGCTGGAGGCCAGAAAACCCTGTGCTATCCTAAAAAAAACCAAGGTCCCCTCTAAAACACATCCTGTAAACTAGGATTAAACCCATCTAGGGGGGAGTATTTTGGGATGGGGAGATGTCACACTATTCATTCAAGGATCTCATTAGATCTCATCTCTGTTAAATAAGCTAATTTGCAAGATCTGTAAAATTGTATCCATGATCTACTGTGTGTGTGTGTGTTTTGGCACTTTCCACCTTGGTGAATTGTTGCACCATAAAAATCCTTATTAAATACCCAGGTAAAAACCCTTTATCCCTTACCTGTGACTGGCTCTTAGTTTTAGAATCAAAGAAAAGGCATCAGTGGGACTAGTGAATGAAGGGAATGGCTTACTGGAGCTTCATGATACAACCACACCTGGCACAAGAGGGCAGCAAGGCTGCTGGCTAGAAAAGTCATAAATGGCTGTGGGAATGTCAGATCCCACAGGACCAGAGGCTTTTCTGGTCAGTTTGCACCCTCATTTGTCCATAGGTATGACCAAAAGTATTCATCAGAGACCCTGTTGGATGATGTGTCAGGGCAGAGTTTGGTTGCTTTGCTCCATCCTGCAGGGGGCTGTTTGCCAGGCTCTGCTTGATGGGATGTGTGGATTGCAGCTCGTGGCATTGCAGGAGCTGCGTGTGCTGCTCCCACACAGGGAGCTCCTTTGTACCATGGTATTGCTTCTCTGTAGGACATACATAGATATGTATCTTTTTATAAACATATATATGTGTTTCACAGCTCTCCTGTTGTAGCAATCTGTAGTGATTGAAGATTCACTCATAAGATTGTTCCTGGCTCTTCTGTATTTGCTGGGGTAGAAGATATTTCAGCATTCAAGTCTTCGTTGGCTTGAAAATCCATCTCCATGTTAAATCACTGTATTTCATATAGTAAATTTGTTATAAAAGCTTACATATGTGCCTGGAATGCAAGCTGACCTACTTAAACTACAGCCCTTCCCAGCTGTGCTAGATGGATCTAGAGATGTGTGTTCATCTTGCCAAAATCTAAACCCTTTTTTGAAGAGGTGCTTTTAGACTAAGGATAAAATGGTGATTCTTTTTTTCTTCTATTTAGAATTGATCAGCTTTTGGTTTCCTGTATTAGGTTTCTAGACCCTGTGCTTCCTAATGTGATCTTAGAATAGTAAGATTTACTTCTTAGTTGTGCAAGATGGAGTTGGTATTAGCATTTATAACGTGAGCTCTCTTGCTGATGAACTTTCTCCATTCCCTCACTCTTCCATTCTCCTTTTTTTAAGCTGCTTACTTTTGTCATGCAATTTTTCCTTTGCTTTCAATTATAACTACAAGATTCATCAAAAGTAGGGGTGGTAGAAAAAAACTGTGAAGGGATTTTTAAGTCAAACAAACAGCATCTTTAAAAAGCTCTGGTTTAATTCTACTGTTTTCCTAAATAATCAAGTGCATCAAAGGGCAGGGAAATTTTGATTACATTTTGTATAATCTGCATTACTATCATTTATAGCCCCAGATTAAAAAGTACCATCTTCTGTGCACCAGACCTTTATAGGAGTTTAATTTTGTTGAATACAGAAAAGACTAAATTAGAAGGAAACAGGAGAAACTAATCCTTCTTTTTTCTACCTTCTGCAAACCAACTTCACAGTAATGTGTCTGCAGCTTTGGCTTCTGTGCACTCATCCTTCAGCTGTTGAAGTCTGAAGCTGCAGAAGCTTGGGTTGTTATTTATTTTCTACAGACCTGTATTTTCATTAAGTAGGAAGTATAAAACATTAAAAGTGAATCAGGAGGCCATTGCTGATTTTGATTGCTAACTTTTTTTTTTTTTTTGAGGTTTGGTTGCTATTGCTCTTGGAGTGAAAACTGAGAAGCAGGAACTGATTAGAAAATGGAATTTAAAGGAACTTCAAAAATTGCATTTTGACAAAGCACCTGTTTTCTAAGGAGGGAAAAATACTTCTGTGAGGAAAGTGGTCTTGTTTCAGCCTTCCAAATCGGGATTTTGAGAGTGAAGAAGGAGAGAAGTTGAGTTTTCTTATGGTCAAAAAGATAAAACAGGTCACAAATTGTGGTGCATTTGTCAATCATGTCAGGACTGTTAAATCTCAGAAATACAGAACAATTACCCATAATTCAGGTACTGTGAAAATAATGTATGCATTGTTAAGAAAACAACAAAAAATAATGAATCCTTCTTTTTTCTGCATACTAATAAATTCCCTTGGCATGTGATTTTCTCACTCAGCAAGGGATTAGGGAGAGCTTGAACAACATGTCAGTCATTTTGCTGGATGTGCTTTTGGAAAAGGAGACTGCTCCTCTGTGCAGCTATCCCCCAGCAAAGGGGCCAAAGGGGAAAAACACCTTCCCTGGGGTCTGGAAGACCTAAATCTTAATTCTTAATTCTGCTCAGTCCACATCAGTGAGCTGCAGGTCAGAGTGATGTTTTGGAGCATTTTCTGGTCCCTTTAGTAATTACCTGTTATTAATGCTTAGACATAAACGGGAACAAATAGATTTTGTTTCTCTCTAAGTTCCAAAAGAGGTGGTGTTTGCATCTGTGTGAAGTTTTATACCACAGCATCCTTGTAACTGGTGAAAAAGTGGTTAGCACAGTTAGAGTTGGAAATAAAACCTGGACAAAATGAGGAATATGGGATGAGCTTCTCATCCATGATGGAGTAAGTCTTTCCTGGGCTTTCCTCAGTGCTGTCTGTGCAAGGTCTCTGCTGCTGGCACTCACTCTTTTTTTTAGTGCATCATTTGCATAGACATTGAAAGCCTTTTTCACTGTGGGTTTTGAGATTGGTTATCCTTTCCTTTGTGTTTAGTCCATTTTAATTGTGGAAGAAAATATTTTTCCCTCCCATCTCCTGTTTTAATTGAGGTTGTAGCCTAAACAACTGCTTGTAATTTAGAGGCAAACCAAATAATGCTGTTCCTTTTGCTGTACCATTTTTCATGAGATAAATGAAACAGCCATGCTGCTCTTAAAAACAAATAACCAGCACTAACAAGAAGAAAACCCAAGTGCCAACAGACATCAGAATCTGTGCCCCTCTGGTTTAGTGAGGCAGACAGGATTGTCCCTTTGCTCCCAGCACTCCTGCTATTGTTAAAGGTGATATATTTGTTATTATCTTGTCAAAACTGTCAGCCCGTGATGCCAGACAGGTGGTCAGTGCAAGAAACTTTATTGGCTGCTTCTGTCCTGTGATAAACTTTAAAACACATGGTCATCAAGGAGTAACTGTTCCCAGAGCCTGGATCAGGCAATTGTATAAAAGAACTCTTCATAGTCTCAGTTCTTATGTTTCAGTTCTAGATATTGTTTTTATTATCTCTGCAATTTCATATGTAATAATTGTGTCTCATTATTCACATTATGGAAACATTGAAACGATATTCTTTAGAAAAAACCAAACCAAACCCAAAACGTGTATTTCTGTTCCCTTTGTAGAGTACCTAGTGTAATGAAGCATGCTACCAGTAAAGAGTGACAGCAGTGGTTAGCTGTTGGTGATATTGCTTTGTTTGCATTAATTCTATAAAATAACAATATTCTTGAGTGAAAGTGGGAGTCCTGAAAGCCTTTGGGCCAGCACATAGAGGAAACCTTTGCTTTTCTGAAGGCTTTCAGTTGTGAGGGCCTCTAGCTTTGCAGACCTACTCTAGGAAACTTGTTACAAAATTAATATTCTCTGCCAATTCTCAGCACTATTGGTGGAGTGTGCTCTGCTTCTAATGACATGGAGTTTAGGCTTATAGTCATCCATGGTGTCAGCAGGCTGATGCAGTGATCTGCTTGCCATGGCTTCATACACAGCATAACAACTGAATTTTCTCTTTTTTAGCCCTGATGACTACAATCATCAAATTACGTTTCTGTTCACTTTCTGTCTTAACTCTTTAGACTAAGAAATATTGTATTTGATGTGCAGTAAATACACAGAATCACTCTCTTTTTTTTTTTTTTTCTTTCTGGGAGCAGAACAAAGCCACTGCATTTTCACACTTGGGTCTTTCTGGAGAGGGGGGATGAATTAAGAGTTCCTCCTTTGGAAAACACTCCATTTAAATCATTGCACACAACTGAGCACAACAAACAGTTCCAGGAGAACATAAAAGCAAGAAAGCCACTTATCACCATCAGTCATTGTTGGGAGAGGGAGTGTGAAAAATCTTGAGTTTCCGTTCTTTTTGCGCTATTCCCACTTGTAGGCTTCGTTTCAAGGGAAGAAGTATTTTCAGTAGTATCACTCTCATCCCTTAAATTCTTAAAAATATTTAAGAGTTAACAGAAGGTGTGAGAAAATGCTAGAACTTAAAACTACAAAATCCTTCTGTAGGTGCTAAAAGCCTAAAATCAAAACCTTACTCTTGAAGGAAGTGCTGGTACTCAGTAGCTAAGGAGAAGAGTTATTTTTATTGCCTTAGACTTCTGTTTTCTTTGGATTGAGTAGCTCTCTTTAGGGGAGTGGGGGGACACCTCATGGTATACAGTAGTGAGGGTAAAAACTAATCATTGTGATTTCCCCCATGCTTAGAAGTAATACTAACATAGGTTATTTAAGGATTTCTCTTTCAAGAGATGGAAAGTTTGATTTTGGAAAGGGCAGAAATGCTTTAGATGTTTCTCTCATCAGTTAATTATCAAACATATTTTGCTTTGCAGTGCAGAATGTCATTGATAAATAAACTTATTTTTCTTAAACATGTCTTTTAAAAATAGAGCAACTCAAACTTGTTTGTTTACAGAAGCTCATCACCAAACTTTTGATTTCCTCAAGTTTGGTGGACGAGGAGGAGTTTCTGAATGTGCTCCTCTGCGGTCCCCGGGAAGGGATTGTGCAACTTAGGTGTCTCTTTTCTTAATAGAGACCTGGTGGAAAAGCAGGAATAAACATAGAGCCTTTAATAAAGGGTCAGTGTCCGCTCTTGCACACTTGTTGTCCAGTAGCTGTCCTAACAGAAGCTTTCAGGAAAGACCACTTTATTTTTTCACTCCTGAAGTAAGCACAAAGCCATCAAAGTTCTTATTAATTTCTCTGCACACCAAAATAACTTCATTTATTCTCTGTCCTTAAGCAGAGGAAGCTGCACTGGAGCTGAGCTAAAAACCTCCACCCACTAAACGGATGTTTCAGTGGAATGTTTCACTGGTACTTTCCAGTGAGAACTCAGTGAATTAATTCAAAGATGATGTTCAGCGTTGGAACTGGAAGTCACAGAGCAGCTGGGGAGATTCCCCAGGTGTCTGCTGGAGTCTCACCCCTTGCACTGACCCTGAGCTGGCCAGGGGCAGCTTCAGCTCATTGGCACTAAGTGACAGTAGGATGGATGAGCCTGGTGAATTGTAGGAACCACTGACTGCAAATTTTGGGCCATGAGCCTGTTATGTGGGAATATGTAGCAATAGTTCAGCTAAGCTAACAGAAATAAAATAATAAAAGGCCTAATTTCAGACCTAAGTTCATTTTTCTTCCCTCTTTGCTTTCTTGGTAAAGAGCCTTTTCTGACTGTGGAACAGTCAAATTAACCCAACTAATGTAATAATCAGGCAAGAATAAAGCATGAGCACTTTCTTGTAAACTCCTTCATTTCTGCGAACCAAGTGAGAACTTCTTTTGGAATTCACTGTTTTCATGACTGAGGTTTAGGGGATGTCTGATTTACCTTCCATAGCAAAACTCAGTACATAAATATCTTTTGTTTTGGCTTATGTGATGCTTACCTTGAGGGGTGTTACTGCCTGTGGGGATGTTCTTACTCCTAAATGAGATTTTTGTTTGAATTAGTGTAGTTTGTTTCAGAAATTTTACTTGAAAAGTACGCTTTGCCTAGCCTGAATTATCTTGCAAAACTCATCTAGTTTTTTACCCTCTGTGTTTCTGTTTCAATACTTTTTTAAAAAAAAGGAAGAAAAACCAATGCATTTTAGTTTTAAAAACAGACTTAATTGCTTCTGGATTACAAACATTTTCTAACGCTATTGATTAGACTATTTTGAGTGTAATCCAGATGGAGATTAACATGGGGAGAGCTAATTACCTCTTGTAAAATGCAGTTTTTTGTTCCTTTAAAATAACGCTGTGTCTTCTCTTTGATTTTTGTAATTGGCAGTTGCAAATGTAAATGTTGAAATAAAACAAACTTTGAAGGCAGAGAGACAGGTGTACTTTTCCAACAAATTGATTACAAATGTATCAGACACCTGTTATTTGATTTACGTGGCAGAAAAGAGCAAATATTTTCTTGGAACTCAGTTGGGAGTGTGGCTGGATAAGATTATCTCCTTGTGCTGGAGAGGGAGGATAAGACAAGCAAAACAACCTTTTGTTTTGTTTAGAAGCCCTTTTTGTTAAACAGTCAAAACAATATTGAAACTGCAGTGTTGAAGGAAAGCATTTTCCTTGGGGATAATCCTTGGGAAAGGCAGGGGAAGGGTGGGTTGGGTTTGAGATTGTTCACGAAGATTTTGCCGAGGGGCTCTGCATGGGCAGGAATCATTGTTCTCTTCGGTGGAGAGCTGCAAAGTTCCCATCCCAGACACTGGTTTGATAGTTAACATTCAGGTTTCCTACGAAATGCAAATCCAGAGGTTCTTTAAAAGCAAACTTTCTGTGGCCTTTGGCATTTTGTCCCAAACACCTGCCACGAAGCAGAGAGACGCTTCATCTTGCTGCCTGTGTGAAAGTGAAAGGAGAGGGTGGGGAGCCAAGGAGCAGGAGAGCCCAAAAGGAGACAAAGCAGCCTTGCCCGAAGCACATGTTAATCAAAGCAGATCAAAGGATATGATGTCAGTTCATAGAGAAACAGGTCAGGCAGGCCCAGGTAGCTCAGGAAGCAGGATACTGATTATTCCCAGAAGAAAGTCAGGTATAGGGTTACCGCGCCACGCTGGGAAGTCAGGAGGTCAGAACTTGCACAACAGCCACGTCCCCTGGCTGGAAGGGCTTGGCTCCTCTCAGGGGAGTTTATAATTTTGTGAAAATGGGAGAGAATGAGCCCAGTGCAGGGAGTGCAGCCCAGCCAGGTAAGCACCTGTGGAATGCTGTGCTGTCGGGAGCTCTGGGGCATCCTTGCTCTGCCTGTGGGAGCTTGTTCTGCTGCCGGCTGTGGCAGCGTGTCCACGCGAGGGGACTTGTCCTTGCATGTGTTTTGGGGAAAGGAGGAAATCCACATCACTCATCTCTGCAATGCATTATTACAAAAAACCCCACTGCTTGCATTTGGGAGGGCGAGGAAAGGTCCGATAAGATCGTGTAAGCATTTGGCGCTGTGCTGTCAATAAAGGTTGCTTTAAATTTAAAGTGATCTGTGGATGTTGGGGTTACTGTTCTGTAGCTTCGTTAAACCTTCTGCAAATGTGTTTTGGGTAGGAAGTGCTTTGCACAACTGCTGTGCACAAATTTCCTGCCTGTTGCATGTGAGCAGGGCAGGGCAGATGCAGGGAGATGAAGGATGTTGTTTCTGTTTAGCATTCGGGGCTTATTTCAGCTTGTTGCCTTTGTGTTTTTTTCCTTTTGTGGGTTGTGCTGAGGTTACACCAACACATGCATGCAAAATAGCCCTTGTGGGCACTTGTGTGACTAACTGTAAGAACAGAGTATTCTGTCCTAGGTATTTTAAATTTTCAGTAGAATCCTGAATGCAACACTTCATAAATCTTGCTTAGTCCTTCTTTTGCAACATTAATGTCAAATTTTTGCTTTGAGAAAGAATGTTTTCCCAGTAGCCCTTTTTTCTTTCAACAGGCTGTTTTAACATCCCAGAAAATACTATCTTCCTGGGGAATTATTCCATTATTTTATCTTCTTAGCATTCAGTGGGTTTTTTCCCCTGACATTCAGTCCATGCTTTTCTTTTGCTTGACTTTACCAGTTTCTTCCTGCCCTCTTTCTCATGCTTTGCATACAAGGGATATAGCTTTGTGTCTATTTTGTATTTTGCGAGAATCCTTAAACCATTGTAAAATTTTTGAAAGGTTTTCTGAGAGCTGGAGTGATAACTTTCTTGTCAGTGACAAGATGTGTTATTATTTTTCCCTTGAAGTTACTCTTTATATGCATGCACACATGTAATCCAGGGCTTCAAATGTGTGTCTCAGATTTCCATATTTAATGGAGAATAGCTCCATCAATGCTGGAGCAAGTTTAGTTCACAGAGAACTTCTATTCCACTGCCTTTCTCTCTCTCTCTCTCTCTTTCTCTCTCTCTTTTTTTTTTTTTGCTTTATGTTAATAATTATGTAGGAGCTCTCCAGAAAACATATGGTGGCAAATTAGATTTTGATCTGTATATTAATGTTGAATAAAGCACCAGGAATATTCGCTGCTGTACAGGTCTATACGCCATTTCAGGCATAGTAATGAAAGAATTGGTGTTGTTTCTTCCTCTCTTTCTTAATTTAGGACCTGACTTGTGGTTACAGGGGTTTGCTGATCAGAAGGTTGTCCAGTCTAACTCCAATCTTATTTTTTGTGCTGTACGTGAGGAGTTATTTCACTTCTGCCACTATAATCTATGAATAAAACCGATGGAAAATATTTTCAAGCACGTTGTATTTTATACAGGTCTTTTGGGAACTATGATTGTGATTCTGGCTTAATTTGTGCCTTTTTTCCATTAGCCTAAGTGAGCTTAGTCAAATGGAATTCCTCTTGATTTGCTTTAATGGAAATGGGTCAAGAATTAGAGCTGCACAGAAATTCTGGTTTAAAAAAAAATTTTCTGTGTGCACACATGCAAACACACATGCACACCCCCAGTTCCATTTTTTCAGTTGCCATCAATCTTATTTCCATGTCTGCTTGTTTTTAGAAACTGTCCCAAATAATTGGTGATTCAGCTGGCATTTTTTAAGGAAGGAAAGGTGCAAGGATTAACATTACTCCAGATACCTGTCAAAACCACTGCTAGTGAGACAACTTGGGTTCCTTTTCATGTTATTTATTTTTAGAGAACTTTGAGGCTTGTGTGAATTACTAAAGGTGCCAGATTGACAGCCCTGGAGGCTGGCTTCACTTATTCATTAGCAAAAGAGATACGGCCTGGGCAGCAGGTGCACAAACCTTCTTGCTGTGCTGTACCTATGGCTTCAGTTCTGCTGTGAAAATAAAAACCTGGTTTTGAGGATCAGTCCTGCTCCCTCCTTGCCTTTCCTTGCAGCATTTTCTTCTAATGGTGTTGTGATGATTGGGTTGGAGCCCTAAAGACCGTGCAGAGCCCTTTATTTGATTTCCCCAGCAGCCGTCAGATGGGGAAGGAGGCTTGGGGCTTACATAAGTCAGTCATTCCCGCCATCTGGTCAGTCAGGAAAATGTAAGGTCACTCTGCCGTCACAGCATTTTTGTTTTGCACCAAGTACAGTAAGCCCAGAGAATAAATTAACTCTTGGTTCTGTTCTGTGGTTGTTTTGCTGCTGCTGGCAGGGGTTCAGAGCCCCGTTCCCGCAGCCGGGGTGTGACAAGTGAAAAGAGCAAAGCTCTGAACAATGGGGCTTTGCCTGCCAGCCATGGTTTGATTCCTGAGAGCCCTTCAGAAACGCACTGACGCTCACAAGGAGCACCTTGTACTTTTGTGGTGGTTTGGGCTTTTTTCCTCTTTTGTCGTTGTTGCGTTTTTTGCTTTTAGAATCAAGATCCACTCCCTTCACACGAGTTGTTGTTTTCAGTCTTCCCATGAATTAAGTACTGTTTACTGGAGAATGTGACAATATGAGCCCCACAAGATGCAATTACTGTAAATTTTAATGTGATGGCACTGTACATGAGTTATGATTGATTTTACGCTGTATTGTGTTGCTAGATGATGGTAGCTGCTTTGCTGGCTTGCTAAGCGTGTGTAATCCATGCTTGCCTCTGGCCCACAGACGAGAGAGCTGAATTGAGAAGTTCAAGTTAAAGCAGCTTGTTCTTTTGGTTCTGGAGAGGCACAACTAAGTGAGCAAGAATGAGAGGAGTCATATGAGCATTATTAATAAAACATCCTGGAAATTTTGGTTTTTATTCAGGGCTCCCTTATGTGCTGTTTATTAACGTAACTTAAACATTTTTATAACTAGTTTCATTATATATATATATATATATTTAATATAAACATATTATTAAACAGCTGCATTATTTCTAAAAGCAGTTCCCAGGAAGTTCAGATTCCCTCTGTAATTAATCTGGGCTTTGGATCAGCTCCGAGTGTGTGTTCCTTAGGGTTTTGTTCTTGTGTTCTGATGTTGATTTTTAGATCAATATATATGTAGTCTCATGAAATATTTACAGACCAGGTCTAAAAGAAGCAGCTACTACTTTTTGCTGAGAGAGGTGATAGGAAAATATCAAGAGCCTACATAAAGATCCTGGTGTGCTTGCATGGAGCACTGGGAATTGAGAAAGCAATGTCCCAGAAAGCAAATTTCAGTCTCAAATGTCTTTCTTGCTTCTTGGCTACAAGGTCTACCCAGCTTCCTAGGCTACATGAACAATTTTCTTTCAGGTTTGTGTTTCTGAGCAGGACTCTGAATAATGCTAATGAATGCTGTAATCAGCTGCAGTTATTAACTGGGGGGTTCTCTAACAAAAGGTGGCAATTCTGAAGGTGCACTGTGAAAGTGCTTCCTCTCCCCTTGGTGTTGGATGACCTCAGCCCTGCAAATCGAGGTTTGCTCTCTGGACAGTTACTCACAGAACATCACTGGGTCCCTTTTTGGCTCTTTTTGAATGATAATAGCAAGGGTTTCCTGTGACAGCATTTCTTGCACAGCTTGGCTCTATTCCCCAACCAGGTACAGTAACAATGGGTAATTTAAAATAATTCGTTTTATTGCTGCCTCCTGTAGATTTTTGACTTTCATTTCAAAGTGGTGAATCTAGAGAGCTGGAGAAGTATGTTCTGATCACTATCCTGGTGCTGGGAAAAATACAAGATTTAAATAGTCCCGCAGAGCCATCAGCAGCTGGAACAGCACAGAGCACTCTTTTGACTTCAGCTGAAGTCATTCGAACATTTTCAGGGTGCTTTTAACTCTTTTATCACAGGAATACCTGGGTTTCTTTAGCTTTCATTCCCCAGTTTATATGTGCTCACAAATCAGGAGTTGTGATTTCAGTTCTACACAAATATTGTCACTAATATAAGCATAATAAATCTGAGAAAACTGCATAAATCGAAGCATGATAAGAGGGAATCTGTCTGCAATGGTGAGAATTGACCACAAAACTGGGTATGAAGCCCAAGACTTTCAGCTCCCAATCTGCTTGGTATTATTGTTGTTTTGCTGTTACAATCCTTTCCAGTTCTTAAAGGTATGTTGCAGATGATTTCATCCTAATATGTGTGCCTGAAAATGAAACAAGATAGCAACATCTTGTTGCAATAAGTAAAACTGAAATTGAAAACATAGTAAATGTACAGCAAAAGGATGATGTTTGCAAAGTGTTTGAAAACTTTCCCTCATAAAGCTGCTTTAGACTTTGAAATTCTACCAAATGTAGGAATAAGCCCTTGTCAGCAGTAGGGTCTGTCAGAATCAGTGTTTGCCACTCTAGGGAAGTGATCCGAGGGAAGTTGTTGGTTTTTCCCCCAATACATCATTGTTCAGTGTGTGTGGTAAGGGTTATGTTTATTTTGGCTGCTCCTGCACCTCTTTTTCTGAAAGTCAGTCACTTACTGGAGAAAAGCAAAGAGCAGAGGTTGGCGCGGGGGGAATATCAATGTGGTCTGAGCAGTTCAGGCAAAGGAAATCTGGTTTTATGTAAACTTCTTATGCAGATATGAACTAGTTCATCAACTAAGGAGTGCTCTGCTTTCATAGCAGGTCCTGACAAGCTCGCTTTTTTCCTCCTTCAAGTACTGGAAGTTTTCTGGAAGTGGCTGGAAATTTTTCCATCTCTATACAGGGACTTCATTCCATAGTCCTAGTGGAAAAGGTGGTGATGGTGAGAGGTTTTACATTATTTGTCTTTTTCCTTTTCTTGAAAAAACAGCATCTCCACTGATCACCAGCACAGTGGGACAATGTCCTAAATGCTATCATGTCTTGCAGTGAGTTCTTGAGATGTGTTTTTTAGAGACAAGGGAGGTTGGGTTTTTGTTGCAATGTCATTCTGATCCAGGTCTTCAGAATTTTTTTTTCCTGAGTGTTTGATTTTGTGTTGGGGGGTTTGTTTGGTTCTGTTTCCCCCCGGCTCCCCTCAAGGACTGGTCTCTTAATTAGTCTCCTGTTTATGGGATATATAGAACAGAGACTAATAACTGCAAAACTGTTCATTTTGCATTCAGTCAGCAATCAGAGGACCAGGAAAGATTGACTTCATGTACATCAGGCAAGTAGCTAAAAATCATTGCAAACCAACAATGAACAAAGAGACTTGTCATCTTCTTCCCTCTTGAGGAAAATGTGTGTGTTCTGTGTCGTGTTGGACCTTTTCACTCAAATTTTAAAATTCTGGGTTTTTTAGAGTCCACTCTCATGTTTCAGCTATTGGAGAGCCACAGGTACCTTTGGGCCACAGGTACCAAGGGTCAGCTTTCTTGGAGTGTTGCTGCAGCTGCTTCTGCCTTTTATCCAGTTTCATGTTTGTGGGTTATATTTTGGTCATATCCTGAAGCTCTTCTTAGCATTCACGAGAATAAAAAAGCATAAGCTAAAGTTAACTAAATCCATCCCTGTAGAAACAGTTATAGAAAGTGGAGCTGTGCTTTTTAGCCTGAATGTTACTGTGAACCCATAGTGCTAGGCATAACAGCTGGCTTTGTCAATTTGTATATATATTCATCTTTTTCTTCAAGTAGTGCTTTTAAAAGTGGCATTTCTGCTGTCTGTGTAAACTCAGATTTTCTGTGCCTTCATAACACAATTAAGTTTACCACATTTTATTCCTGCTAGCCTTGCAAAGAGGGACTGAGTCAGACTGTATTTGTTCTTGTGCCCCATCAGCAGAAATGTTTACCAACTTTCTAGTTTTGCTTTATTTGTGAAAATGCAATGAAATGATGGGGTTACAGTGGTATCAAGAGGGTTTAATTTGGTTTGTGTTGTTATTAGCCTTGATTGAGACATGAGCAAGAAATAATCCAGTTACTCTTCCACTGTCCAGGGATGAGTTTTTAGGGCTGACAGCAAAAAATATATATCTTTTCACTTATAAACCAAGTCCATTTGACCCGATAGTCTGAAGTTACAGCAAACCCAAGCCATGGGATGGTTGTGCAGAAGGATTTCTGTTTCTCCCTCCTTATGGAAGTGTAGTTGTCCATGGTCAACTGCTCTCTTTTTCTTTTCTCTCTGCCTTGGGTAGAGGAAAGCATAGGTAGACTCTTGGGGTTATAAATATGCAGCCATTCCCATATGCCAGTAAATTTAATTTAAATTGCCATATATTGCTCCAGCTCCTGGCAGCATCAGTGACTCTGGGACCTGGCAGCCTCCCCTCCATGGAGCAAAGGCACAGCAAGCTCTGGGGGACTGGAAATTCAGTTCTCTGGTAGTTCATGGGCATTGTGGCCACCTCCTGTATACTGGAGCTCAGCTTAACTAGCACATAATTGTATGAACCCTGTCTTCTGCATACCTGAACAACAAAATGTTTATAACTCCTGCTTTCCTGATGTAGAGAATTCTTTCCTAGTTACTGTTTCTATACTTATCAGATTACATGAAAAAAAGCATAAAATCCTTTATATTATCCATAAACATAATGACAAATGCTATATTACATAACTTAGACTTAGTCAATAATTCTAGACTTAGCCTGAGGGGCTGAAGAGAAAATTATTCCTGTTACAAATTTTAATTATGCCATAAACTCTGGGAAATAGCTATTGATCTTCAGCATCTGGCATCAGAAATGTTGCCTGCTTTTTCTGGTTATTTAGTTTGTCAGTAGCATTGTCATATAGGATAAAAATAAAAAATGTCACAGGAGATGAAGATGCACCATATGCAAATGAGAATATTTTGGTTTGTTTATGTACTAAAAATATTTTATTGCTGAAGAGTTTTTTCTTTCTTACCAGATTTTTTTTAGCTATCTCCAGAGAAATTTGCATTTGAGATGCAAGAAAGCAAATTCTAATTCTATCAAAGACTCTTTCTCACCATGGGATGCTGTAATGTGTACAGTGTGTTTCTTGTCTTAGAGGTACATTTAAAATTGGAATTCAATTAACTTCTCTGTTGTGGAAGAATTATAATTTCAAGGGTCAGATGAGACAAAGGCTGGAACCTTATTTCTGCATTTGTTTTCTTAAACCAGGGTTGTTAGATGATGACTGTTTGTGTAAAAAATTTAAGTCAGACTTAAAATAGTAACCTAGAAATTCTGATCTTCTCTGAAATCAGTAGCTCAGTGAGCTCATACTCAGATGTTGCAGAGGAGAAAGAAAAGCTTTTACGAAGTTTGAATTTCAGAGCAGGATGTGCTGAGAACAGAATAGAAATGCAGACCACCTTTCTAATCCACCTTAGGCCTAGAGCCAAGTGTGTTGTTTGGTGACTGGTCTGCATGTGATTGATGAGGTTTGACTGCAGGTGATCCCCAAAACCAGATGTTTTAGGTGACTGGAAATACAGGCTGCACTCCAGTAAAACTCCAGTGCAGGTGTCCTTGTAGGCAGGGTAACATGAAGCTCCCTTTCTTTTTCCATATCCAAAATGGTCTTTGAGGAGACCCTGCTTTGAGGCAGATGAGAGACAGTGTTCCCTGTCCAGGAGAATTGGAGCTACAAAGGGGAAGATGGGTTGCAGAGCTCCAAAGAACTGGCCCTTGGAAGGACAGTGGAGGTGACAAATAACAGAGGCTCTCCGAGTGCTGAGCAGGTGCCTGGGGGACCAAAAGCACTTTGTGCTTTTCCTCCAAATGCCTGAAGCAAGGAGGGAATTGTGTGGTGCTGGCTCGATGCAGAGATACAGTGGAGCCAGTCTTGGTGCCAAGCACTGAGTTGATGCATTGATATCCAAAGGAAGGATGTTTGTAAAGCTTTACCACGGGCTTAGAAGGATCTCTGTAAAGGAGACTCCCAAGAACACCCTTGAGAAATACTGTACTTTTCTTCCAGTTACAGCAAGGGATGGGAGCACCTCTGTCTCTTCCTGGTTGGTAGTTTTACTTAAATTCTTATCTTCTTTTCTTCACCCTGTGGTGAGCCATGTGTTACCATACACGGCAGCTTAAATTTCTCAGACTTTGTGCACGTGACTGTGACCTCTTACTGAAGAAGTAAACTCAGCAAAGTAGGACAGAGCTGACTTCAGAGGGGCAGCTTGTGGTGGCTGTTGCCAACACTTGGGCAGGAAATTGCTCCCTCTAAGAGTATCTGCCAGTGGCACATTGATGCTGGAACCCTCCTGGCTGACTTTGCTCAGCCTGGCTTTGAACAAAAGGGATGGAAACAAATACCATTGAGGCTTGCAGGCATTTGAGGTGGCCAAGCTGACAGGTTGCACTCCAGCAGGTAAACGGAAGCCTATTAAGAGCACACAGAGACAAAATGTGTTGTGTGAGCATCAAGTGTTTTTTGGGATGGATCTCAGTGAGGCAGACAGCTGTGGCTGTTTCAAGGACATGGAGCAATCATGACGTTTCTGAAGGATTTCTGTGGCAGGTTCTGACTTAAATATTTTCACGTAGGTCTGAATGTTTAAATCAAAGCTTGCATCTGCGTTCACTTTACAGAGCAGGACCGAGGTGGATCTCCATCTGACTGCAGAGCCCTCTCAGCAAAATGTAAAACACTGCACCATCCCCACTTTTGCGTTCTCTGAAGAGCCCTAGCAGAACCTGAATAATACTTTTTTGTCTGATTTCATTTTCTAAAAAGAGTGAAATGTATGAAATGTGTGCAGTTTTCACAGGGAAAAAGCATCATTGAAATGCCTAGTTCTCTCTAAAAGCTTCCAACAGCTTCTGAACCCAGACCTGCAGTTACCCTTTAGCCGTTTATTTAGGCCTTGTACTCCAGGAAAGTTCTGCCATTCATGTGTTCTACCATTTATTTTGGTGACAAAGGGAAGCTCAATACCTTGAAAAATGTAAGCTCTAATTTTTATATACTTGGATTTTTCTGTCTGTTGTTTCTGGCTGGCAGGTCAGATTTGTACTGCTGCCGTACACAGCAACTTAAAATTCATGTTGGTGTGTCACTGCAGTTACTACACTCCAGCCACCACACTAGAAAACTATTAACTTTCTGTTAATGATAACAGAAAATGTTTTATAATAAACTGTGAAATAACATAATCATCTGCAAAAAGTGTAAAGATTTTATATGAAAAAGCAATTAAACTTTGGAGGTTTTTGTGTGTTTGTTTCTTTTTAACAAATTTTAAGACATGCAATTAATTGGCTTTTGCTTTGGAGGGAATTTGTGCTTACTATAGTCTGATGTCTGCTCTAACAATAGATGTCTGGCACTGAATTTTGGGATGTTTACATGCAGGAAGAGGCCCTTTTTGATAGAGAGAGAGTAAAGTGGAAGCTTTCACCCATTAAAGCTTGGTGCTGTGTTGTACTCCGGAGACTCAAAGCCACAGATGGGCTACGAAAGAAGGACTTCTCTCAATGTTTGGTTGAACAACAGATTTTCTCTGTGGGTTTGGGTTGCCCTGTGTCTTGCTTTGTGCAAATCACTTGGTTCATTTTTTTACCCTTAAGTCTGATTTGAGATCAGCAGCAGGAGCTGCCCATGCTCTGCAGGCAGCGCAGGGTTAAACTCCATCAATAGTTCTCAAGTGCCTTTATCTTAGGAAGGTAAATACAATATCAATATGGAAAGGACTAATGTTAAGTGCCTTTGTAGGTTTAACTGGCTCATTTCTGACAGTAGAGAAGAATGTTCAAATGAAATGGACAAAAACCAAAGTCTTCTGTGCAAAAGGAAGCTTTTCTAAACTGGGGTTTGAACGAGCTGAGCTAAAAATCAAGAGGATGTATAAAACTCCATGAAGGATGGGAAGTGAAAGGTTGGGAAAGAATGAGGAGCAAAATGAATGTGATAATTTGCCCAGAAAACATTTGTGCTGCCGTTGTGGTCAGTTAGGAAAGCTGGCAGCACAGAAGCCTCAAATCAGGGAGGAGGTTTGCACCTTGCCCAGAGTGTTCCTTGTTTGAAGACATTCCCAACACCCAGTTGGCCGTACATCCAAAACGCTGTGGGCACTGTGCTAATAATGGGGTTATAAAGCAGGTTGGAATGTGAGCCTGGATCTAATTGTGTATGTTCCCTCCATCCCGTGCCATGTGGAAGACGCAGGGCAGGTTTCTGGGTGAGGGAGGGATTCGTTCCTTCGGTGCCCAGTGTACAGCAGTGAAGTGAACACTTCTCCTTTTATCTTGTGCTTTAAAGTTCACTGTCAGGCTAAGTAGCTCTAAGCACACTCCAGAGGTGATGCAGAAGTGAAAGGTTCCCTGTATATCACTTGAATGTTGTTTCTTATTCTGCTTTATGACATTTCCAACTCCTTTTATAATGCAAATATCTGTTTGCCTTGTACATGAATTCTCGAGTATTTGCAGGGATTAGTTTGGGAGGGTTTTTTAGGTTCATTTGTTTGTTTTTTTTTTTTTTTTTTTTTTTTTAATGAGGATGGAAATTTATCTAGCATAATGATTTGGTATTTGTTTGACTCATGGAAATGCTAAGTATTGTAAGATTTCAAACATCTTGGGGAAAAAAATCTAGCCCCCTAAATTTACTTTAATAAAATATCCCAAATACAGTCTTAAGTGTGAAAGCTGAAATTTGGCTTGGAAATGCAGTGTATTGTTTTGTTTATTCTGCTATCATTGCATTTTGTATTTTTAAGGTAGGCTGTATCCTCCAGTGTTGGCATGGATGTTTTGGAGTCAGCAAACAGCAGGTGCTGACATCTGCCTCTGCTGAAGGTGGCTCTTCACATCCTTCAGGGACATCTCAGGGGTCCATAAAGCAGTCTGTCACTCACCACTGCACTCTGCAGCTGGAGATCAGAGATTCCAGGTTACACATCTGGAAATCCTGTCCCAGCCTTGCATGGGACAAGCACAGGAGTGAATTGATCTGTGACCTGAAATCCACGGCGCCTGGGGGCCAGGTGGTGGCTGGGAATGTGGGCATGCGCAGGCGGTACAGGGATCTGGCTTTGCCTACAGCCATTTTCCAGAAATCAGGAGCACTCAGAACACACTCTGTGCCCACCCTGGGCCCCTCCCAGAGATCAGGACAGGGACAAATGAGCAGAGCAGCGAGGGAGGGTTGTACAACACCTTGGTTCTGTGGTTACACACACAAGAGCCACAAGAGCATTGGTTAAAGTTCACCATTGTTTATACAATTAGCTTATTACTGAATTCACCTTTAAAAAACTTTGTGTTTACGTGTTTTGCCTTTCCAATAGATGGGTGTACTCCTAACATAGGAAGTTAGTGGTACATCCACAGGCAATAATCATGTTATTTCTCCAGGAATCCACCTTGGTCAACAAACCTTTCCTGAACAGAGTCTGCAAAGGTGGAAGAGGTTTCCTTTAGATCTACTCAAAAGCAAGAGAAAAATCAAACTGATTCTGAGACCAAAAGGAGTCTTAGTGTCTAGATATATGTAGCCTCAGGGTATTGTGTTCCCTGGTTTCTTTTATTTATGTAAAATTGTAGCTATATTTCTCTCCATTGCTTTGTCTTTAATGCAGACCAAAAGGAAACATTTTGCTGGATTTAAGGTCTGTGTCCCAGTTCTGCAGCGTGGATGATTCCTGCTGTGCTCCAAATGACTGAGGATAAGGCCCAGTAAAACCTGGCTTTTGTCTGTCAGCTGTTGAGTTTAAGAAATTTGGATTGTTCTTTTTTTTTCCCTCCCTGAGTTTGGTGTCAGCTGCAGCCATTTGAACTGGATTGCATCTTTTATTGCAATTGCAGCAAAGCTAAAAGATGCAGGAAAGAAAAATTACCTCCATGTTTCAAAAGAGATGTTTTTTTTAAAAAGTAAAATAAAATGGGTTTTCTGTTGTCTCAGAAACAGATGTTTTTTTAAACTAAATCATGAACTTGTACTCAGATTTAATTTATTGTTTAATTTTGTACCAGTCTTTAGTAAACAAACTGCCTTGAGAGCAAGTGAATTGGAGTTTTCTATATGCTGAAGTCTTGGAATGAGGCTTCTTTCAGCAGAGTTCAGCATCCCAGGAAAAGAAGCAAAATTGCTGATGAAGCAGGCTCATGTATATAGATATTTGTCAGGGTTTTAAAAATGCAGTAACCTCAGTTTGCAGCACAACTCTGGTAAAGTCTGAATAATTGAGTTCAGTCCAAATCAAATCTCAGTCTTCAAAACTCAGGCTTTTAAAAAGTGGAGTTTGTGGTGTTTTCTTTTTTTTTT